>JAOBSW010000361.1:0-312321 GCA_026214975.1 Gentiana macrophylla
TCATTCACTATGGCTCGTGAAAAATATATATCAGGTGAAACAACTAACTCATCAAACATATGATATATAGCTTGGATGACTATAAAAATAATGAACACTGAATTGATTTGCCTACTCGGGACAAAACAAAAACAAAATGTCGAAAAATTTCAAAAATTCTAGCTCATTTTGCATAGACTCGTAATAAATTAAGCAAATGTATAGATGCATATCAAATCATTCCCCTCCCCCACACTTAAAGATCAACATGTCCTCATGTTGTGTAGAATTAACGAAAAGATAAAGGACTTAGCTGATTTCAATCGATACTCGAATCGTTGGTCAGGCCGGAGCCTACGTAGTGACAATTAGAACTCGTAACCATACGATGTAAAAGCAAGCTCGACAATACCGCTAAAAATATACCTGCACTACTCGACAAACACGGAAAAATCTCGGGGAAAACGGGGAATTATACCAGAATGAAAGGATATATAAAAAATGAGGAATATCAAAAGATGAAACATTCAATACAACCAAAAAAAAAACAGAGTAAAGTGAAATGAAAGTACAGATATCTTATGGCTTACATGATTCATTGGAAAAATAAACAGTAGCAATATAAAAAGTACAACGAATCACGTAATAGAAAGTAGCAAGATTATACAATCATCGTATCTAGGACAAAACAAAAGCTAAAATCGGAAAATAAAGATCAGGGCTGGCCCGGCGCTGCAGAATCATCAGCCGGAGGTGCTCCACCCGAAGGAGAGTCAGGCTGCTCCTCATCAGAAGACGACTCAGATTCGTTCAGCACATTCGCAATGGCCTGCTCAATCTCGTCAGAATAGACATAATCAATGATGCTTGGATTGAAAACTCTGTCGTCCCTCGGCTGCCGGCCCTCACTGATGCACCGTAGAATAGACAAGATATTATTCTGTGAAGTCCGAATATCCTCCATCCAGTTTCATACACTGTTGGCCATACTCAACCTCATCCGGACTGAGGGAGATAAAGTAGGGAGGGAGGTTGCTCGAGGCGGTGCCGACGATGAACCGGGCTCATGTGGTGCCTCTGCCTCAGAACGTCCCGAGAACTTAACCTTTTCTCTCTATATAGGTCTCGGGTTCTTCGGTTTGTGATCCGATCCATACTCAGGCACACCGGCATCAATACATAAACTATGAATCAGGTGGGGGACAATCAAGCTTCGAGTGTAAACCTTTTGATTGATAGCTATCTCATCGTATAATGCTTGTCCCACATTCACATTCAATCCACATGTCAAAGCATACAACATCCCTAAGTCACCGATATGAAAATGCGTCAGATTGTTCTTTGGCAACAACCGACTCTGTATGAACCGACACTGGACTTTCCAATCCTCCGTCCAGGTAGTGGTGACCAACTCCTTCCGGTTTCCACCCGGTCTCAACGTCCAAGCGACATCCGGGCAAACCTTCAACCTTAACTCCTCCAACGGATCTTGCCCCGCACTCTGCCTATGAACGATCTCCTCCTTATAGTCCCGACCCTCAAAAGACGCCAAGTTATACTTCTTATTTATCACATCAGGCGTAAAAGGAACTTTCACCCCCCGAACCACGACTACGCCCGTCTCCAAATCAGTCTCCGAGCAATTTGCATAAAATTCCCGAACTAGGGAGTCGTTGACTGGGGTACCCGGGATAGTCATCAAGGCATCCCATTTCCGGTCCTTTAACAACTTGACGAACCCCGGATCTACCTTAGCCTCCATCGTAGCCCTCTCGATCAACATGATCCTAGAGAAATAATGTTCGGTAAAGGCGTCGTGGGCTCTAGGATTCACAAATCTACGAGGCAAAGGCATAGGGGCTACGGTCTTCGCTCTGTTCCTAGGTTGTTCAACCCTAGGCTCAGCCGGTTCCTCCTCCCGAGTAGCACCCACAGCTTCCTCAACCCTAGATGACCATCCACCTCGGTGAACCCTAGGCATCCTCATCAATGGTATATCATCATCAGTCTCAGATCCCGAGGTAGGCTCATCCCTCCAAGTTGCCCTAGCTTGTGCGGCCCTAAGGGGTTGCTCTCTAATGCTAACACCTCGAGTTGGATCGATTAAGGTGGGATCAAACTCTTTACGCTTCTTTCCAGAATCCCTGGCCATTCCCTTACCATAACGCTTAGCCACTGCTTTATGAACCATGGTTGAAGCTTAAACTAAACCCAGACAATCCCACATCAAAGCAAGTTACCCGTTTAACATCCAAATCGGGATTTCAAAACAACCAAACCACAAACCACAACCATCCATCATCACCAACCAACCCATTCATCATCCATTAGCATCACCACAGTAACAACACAGCAAGAAACAAGAAACAAAACAAGGAAAAAAAACAAATAAGGTACAACTCACATAAAAGAGTCGAACAGAAGATCGAACTCCAAAAAACGTGAACTAATCCTTGAAAAGTTACTAGAAACTTACCAATGATGATGAAAAGATGATGTTGATGCTGGAAAGGATCCCTAACAATGCAAATTCAAGCCCAAAATAAAAGTCGGACCGAAGAGGACTCTGATTCGTCAAAATGGTTGTTGATTGAGGAACAAGGTTTAGAAAAGTGAAAAGAGGGGATCAAAAGCGGTCTATAGCAAGTGAAATCACTCAATTTGGTGTAATATTGAGGAATTGAGGAGAAGAAGAGGGCAAAAGTCGGTTTTTTCGAGTTTGAAATCTGAAAAATGAAGGTTCATGGACTGAGGGGGTATATATAGGCAGGGTCTGGACGCTCGTCCAATCCTGTGGACGGGCGTTCAGTAGAGGTTCATATGAACTGGACGGGCATCCAGTGTAGCAGACGCTCGTCCAAACTTTCAAATTAGATACAGGATTGGAGGGAAAATTTCAGATGGGCGTCCAGGCATAGTGGACGCTCGTTCAAGAATTGTCCATGGCGGACGGGCGTCCAACTCTCTGGACGGGCGTCCAAGGCAGAAAAGTGCAAAAATATACAATTTCATACAATTCAAATTCAAATTTGCATTTTCTCATTAAACTTAAATAAAACCACAAAAATACAAATGAAAAACGACGAAATACATAAAATCTCTAGAAAATAAGTAAAAACAATGGAAAATAGTGGGTTGCCTCCCACCGAGCGCTTTTGTTTTACGTCGTTTGCTCGACTAAACAACCTAACAACGCTAGTCATCGTAAATTTCCGCCCAATCCACCACCGGATAAGACGGCGGAGCATGTCAATCGCCGGAGGAAAATCATACTCGCCTTGCAAAGCCCAGTCCTCACCAAACTACCTCGACACCCCAAAATGCTCAGACTTAAAAGACTAATGCTAAATCACAAGATCGGATCATTCAGATTGTGTATGGACGTCTAGAGCCTGTAACTCCTCAGTACTAAAGTCTCCACCTCCCAAACTCGGGAACAATAAGAACATAGGTGACAGTCTTGATTCGGGTACTAATATCAAAGTCTATGTGCAAAACGATAGTCCCTCCCGGTCCGTCATCTACAGTAATAAGTGGGATCCTCCTAAGGAAAGGTAACTCCTCTGGTAGAACTCCAAAATCCATATCTAAAACACAACTCACTGACAGATACAACAAAAGAAAAAAACTTAGTAAACTAAACTTAAATAACTAAAACAACAAAAGCATAAAACAAAAACAACTAAAGATGACGATATCTAGGATGCCTCCTAGTGGCGCTTTTGGTTAATGTCGTTAGCTCGACACTGCTTAGGCTCAGCCTGGATCAGGCCACTTGGCTTTTTTTACGCAGACCACTACCTCGCCTAGACTCTCGGTCGATAGTTCGGCCGCAAAAACAAAGACTTAACACATGGGGTGAAATCTTTGATAGCTTTCCAAATACGTTTAAACTGACCCATGGTCGACTTCTTCTTCTGAGTATTCTGATGACGTTTCAGCTTACGCTCCCTCTCAAATTCTTCCATATCCCAACTACCGGCTAGAACTTCTTCAGATCGACCCCTACCGTCATCCTCTGAAAACAGGTCGGGTGAAAACTCGTCAAATTCTTCGAGCTCTTTAGTACCACACCCAAGGATCTCGAGGAAACGAACAATCAAAGGCTTTTCCTTGGGTTCACCAATGTAGTGCTTACACCTTTGACCATTTACTCGAAACGGTTGGTCACCATAACCTTGTAGTTCTAAAACGCCTCCAGGAATAATTTGGAGAATCTCAAAGGGACCGGACCATCGTGTCTTTCCAGGAAACAGATGTAACCTGGAATTATACAGAAGAACTTGTTCCCCGACTTGAAATTCTCTCTTCTTAATCTTGGCGTCATGGAGGAGTTTCATCTTATCTTTTATCGATCTCCGCGCTTTCGTGGCGTGGAGTCTCAAATCGCCCAACTCATGCAATCATTGCAATCGATGCTTACCACAAGATTGGGAATCAAAGTTCAGAAACTTTGTAGCCCAATAAGCTCTATGCTCTAACTTGACTGGCAGATGACATGGCTTTCCATAAACCATTTGATACGGAGATGTACCCATAGGAGTCTTATAGGCGGTTCTGTATGCCCATAGTACATCATCCAATTTCAAACTCCAGTCTTTTCTATGACTGTTGACCGTTTTTTCCAGGATTTTCTTAATACTTTGGTTGCTCCTTTCAACCTGACCACTCGTCATAGGGTGGTAAGGTGTACCAGTCTTGTGACGAACACCATACTTCTCAAGCACTTTCTCCAGAGGTCGGTTGCAAAAATGTGTCCCTTCATCACTAATCAAGGCGCGTGGACACCCGAATCTCACAAAGGTGTTTTTCTTTAAGAATTTCATGACCGTCTTATGATCATTGTGAGAAGTGGCTTGAGCCTCCACCTATTTCGACACGTAATCTATGCAGACTAAGATGTATTTGTTACCACAAGATGATGGGAAGGGTCCCATAAAATCGATGCCCCATACATCAAAGACTTCGCATTCTAGGATGGGTTTCAAGGGCATGTCAAAACGCCTTGACAGAGTACCGGTTCTTTGGCATCTATCACACGCCTTACAGAAAGCTTCTGTATCTTTAAAGATCGTAGGCCAATAGAAACCGGATTGGAAGATCTTAGCAACGGTTTTCCAAGGACCAAAGTGACCTCCAGTGGGTCCACTGTGGCATCGCTCAATAAATATCGCTACGCTCGGATTTCGGAACACATCTTCTAAGCGGACATCATCTTTATAGATCTTAAAATGATAAGGTTCATCCTGCATTTAAAGATTTCAAATCGAGAGAAGAACTTTTCTTCTCCCGATAGGACAATCTCGGATCAAGATATCGGGAATGAAGGTAATTGACAATGGAAGAATACCATGGAACATCCTGAGCGAGCCATCGATAAGCATAATGTTTTCTAGAGGAAAGTAAAGATCTATATCATCCGGATCATCCTTTTCCTCACTTAACATTCTCGAAACATGATCCGCCACTACGTTTTCAACGCTCTTTTGCCTTTAATTTGAACGCCAAACTCTTGTAGGTCGATTCAACGCGATAGCGTAGTTTAGCCTCTTTCTTCGTCATCGATATCGCAGCGGCGTGATCACCCACACAATCACTTGAGCTCCTAACAAGTAACTCACGAAACTTGTCCATAGCAAAGACTACGCCAATAATTCCTTTTCAAGTAGTAGTATAGTTAACTTGAGAAGGATTCAATATGATCGTGGCGTAATAGATTGGCTGGAATTTCCCTTTGATTCTTTGTCCTAAAACAAAGACCAATCGCATAGTTTGATGCGTCGCACATAAGCTCGAAAGGTAGACTCCAGTCAGGCGATATAAGAATCGGAGCAGAGATTAAACGACTTTTAAGCTCCTTGAACGCTTGCTTGCAATCTTCATCGAAATCAAAGACAACGTCCTCCTTAAGTAAAGTAGACAGGGGCTTGGCTATCTTGGAAAAGTCTTGAATGAATCTCCTATAGAAACCGACATGTCCAAGAAAACCTCTGATTTAGCGCACATTTTTAGGATAACTCATCTTCTCGATAGCTTCTACTTTTGCCCTATCAACTTCTATACCTTTGGCGGAGATTTTGTGGCCAAGAACTATTCCCTCATCTACCATAAAATGGCATTTTTCCCAATTCAGAACTAAGTTCTTTTCCACACATCTGGATAAAACCTGGTCCAGGTTGTCAAGACAATCATCGAAGGACTGACCAATGACCGAAAAATCGTCCATAAAGATTTCCATACACTTTTCTACGAGCCCGTCAAAAATAGCCAAAGATACATCTTTGAGATGTAGCTGGGCATTGCAGAGACCAAATGGCATTCGCTTCGTAAGCGAATGTACCATAAGGCGAGTAAAAGTGGCCTTTTCTTGGTCAGCTGGATCAATGGGTATCTGAAAGTATCCTGAATATCCATCCAGGAAGCAGTAGAACGCGTGCCTTACCAGACGCTCAAGCATCTGGTCAATGAATGGAAAGGGAAAGTGATCTTTCATGGTTACTTCATTGAGCTTTGATAATCGATGAGACTCAGAACCAAAGTGACAAGTCTCAATGCTATTTCCTCTCCCTTCTCATTCTTCTCAATCGTAATTCCACCTTTCTTGGGAACTACTTGAGTCGGGGAAACTAATTCACTATCAGCGATGGCATAAATGATTCCCATGTCCAGAAGTTTGATGATTTCTTTCTTAACCACTTCTTGCATATGAGGTTGAGCCTCCTCTGGTTTGTTTCAACACATTTCGCACCCTCATTTGTCTTGATCTTGTGCATCTACAGATGTCCGGAGATATCCTCTGATATCTCCTACTTGCCATCCAAAGGCTTTTTCATTTTTCTTCAAGACGTTGATTAATTTCATTTCCTCTAAACGAGACAACTTGGCAGATATAATCAAAGGAAGCTTGTCACCTTCTCTTAGAAACACATACTTCAGATGTTTAGGCAACGGCTTCAACACCAAATCTGCATGGGGCTTCTAAACTTGACTTAAGATCTCCACTTTTCAACTCAACATCAATGAGCTTACTTAGTGGTCCCACTGCAAAAGCTTCTCCTTTCAACAACTTTTCCTCAAAATCAGCTTATAAATGATCTAGATTGACCACACCATGATTATTCAAATTGTCAACCAGTCGCTCATATTCAGTTGCAACAGCCATGACTTGCTTTTCCATGTAATCATCGAAGTCATCAGACATATCCGCTATGGAAAAGCCGGTTGGAGGACCAGAGGGTGCTTGAATGGATCTGGAGACATTATAGCTTACTTCCTGGTCGCCAACTCGTATCGTCACTCGCCCACCATCGCAGTCAATGAGGGCTCTAGCTATAGACAGAAAAGGCCTTCCAAGTATCAGGGGGACATTTTCATCCTTTTCAATGTCTAGGACGTACCAGTCAACGGGAAAGGTAAATCTATCAATTTGAACTAGTACGTCTTTTAAGATTCCCGCTGCTTTCTTAGAAGATCTATCAGCGAATTGCAAATTCATGGTAGTGGGTTCTAGAAGATCAATTAAACCCAATTTGTTTCCACACGCACAATGGCATGAGGCTTATAGATGCACCCAGGTCACACAAAGAGTTAGGGAAGACCAGGCCTCCCATCAACACTGTAAGCACGAACTTTCCAGGGTCACCTCTCTTGGTTGGTAAGTCTTCATAATTGATCATTGAACAATCCTCACCAATCAGCCTCTCCATGTCTGGACAACTTCCTTTTGAAGAAACAACATCCTTGATGAATTTTGTATACTTAGGCATTTCAACCAAGACCTCTCGATAATGGAAGATTCACCGAGTATTTTTCAAGAGATTCAAGACCTTTTCATACTTCTTATCTTCACTCAAAGGATGTTGCTCTTTCTTGATGGAAATGGAAGCTTTTTCAGATCATTCTCGTAAAAGACTTTCTTCAAGATGCATCGATGACTTTGTCTTCCGAGATCCTTCCACCGAACAACTTTTTCAATCTTTTTATTAGTCAGGATCAGCCTCCGACTTCCACTTGATTCTTCATTCCTCGGGGATCACCACCGAGGACTTCCATTTTTTTCACCTCTCGAGGATCAGCCACCGAGTATTCTTTTTTTCGGCCAAGGGAGTGTAGGTGCTCGGCTTCCCTCCCGCCTTATCAGCGGCAGAGGGGCTAGTGGTTTCCGGTGGGAAGGACCACTAACTTGAGTACGCTTCTTAAATTCATCAGATGGCCTCCTCTCTACCGTATGGAATTGAAGGTACGAGGTCAAGACATTGGCCATTGTTTAAATCGGTCTCGAGCAACTTGACCACCCTTTGGATTCTTCTCAGTGAAACTGGGCAGCTGCCCTTGGGGTCTAGAAGCTAACTGTTCAGCCAGTTGCCCGATTTGCCTCTCAAGGTTTTTGTTTGTACTCATTAGGAGTTGGATACTTTTATTTTGCTCCTCCAATTTAGCTTCAAGATTGTTAGATTGGGAGGGGCCTTGAGTGTTTTGGAAATTTTGAGAATAGGGTGGTGGGCCGACTTTGGACAAAGCAGGATTAGAATTGGCGGGCCAATTCGATTGAAACCTTTGATTAGAATTGGAAAAATTGGAATTACAGTTCGAGGAAAACCAGGGTTTCTATTGAAGTTTTGATTCGATTGAAATTAGAATCGGATTGAAACTTGAAGATTGATTGAACCTTGGTTTTGGAGATTATTCGGCGAGTAAAATTGATTAAACCTTTGATTGTTCTCGACCATAGAATGCATTTACTTGAAGATTCTCGTCCGTTCATAGGACGAGAATCTAGATGTGTGCCCCACCTCGTCACAATTTCGACATGTGACTTGATTATACCGCCCACAATCATGAAAGCATTCACTTGATAAGGTGTGGGGATTGAATTGACATGGCCAATCACGTGGCGGTCGACGGCGACTCTCAATCTGAAACCCGAGGGTTCGTGGGAAGGAAGAAGTTTGATAAATCGATTCAAAACTTGAGAAGTTGCCATCCGCCTGCAAAGCATGGCGATCAAACTTTGCATGTTTACTTCCTCAACCTTAAGAGGAGGAGGTGCTTGAATGGCTTGATAAGAGGGAGCATAGTTATATTTGGCAATGTCCTCGAATAGTGCCCCACCCCTCATTAGGCGTTTTCTTCAAAAACGCCCCACCAGATGAACTATTGACCATGCCTTTTGTAAGCTCGGTCAATCCACTAAAGAAAGTGTTGACTTGCCTTTCCAGTGGCAAGCCATGGTGGGGACACTTTCTAAGAAGAGACTTGAATCTTTTCCAACACTCGAAAAAGGATTCATTCTCTTTCTGATAGAAAGTGAATATGTCGTTTAAACACCGGGCTGTCTTTGAAGGTGGGAAATATTGACTTAAAAATTCTTTTTCAAGTTCAATTTGTGGTAATAGATTCAATGGGAGAGAGGTGTACCACTCTTTAGCCTCTCCTTTAGAGAAAATGGGAACAGATTTAGGTTTTATAGCATCCTCACTTACTCCTTGGATGCGTGTAGTACCGCATATCTCTAAGAATGTATGTAAGTGAGTATGGGGATTCTCTGACTGATAACCATGGAAAATAGATGCATGCTGCATCATTTGAATTAGTCCGGGCTTTAGCTCGAAGGTCTGTGCAGTTATGGCTGGGATAACAATAGCCGGGTTGACTTTGACTTCGCCTGGCATGGCGTAGTCTGCCAACGTACGTCTATCTTCAGCAGCCATAATTATGAAGTTTTCGAATTCTTCGGCTAAACGATCCTCTAAATCTTGATTGGCTTCTTCAGAAGGGGCCTCGAACGGATTTTTTCGCTGTTTGGCGGGACTATGGTCCGCCTAAGTCGTGGGTATCTGATAATGGTCCTTTTGACTTCGAGTTTGCATAAACCAACCAAAATCAGGTGGTTGAAGCCTAAAACTAAGAATTAAAGCCTAATAAAAGAAAAAGAAATAAAATTAGTTAAGACAAGGGAACAGACGGACGCCCGTAAAAGCCGGGCGGGCGTGCGCTTAAAATTGAGCTAGACGGGCGTCTGGAAGTCCAACCGCCGTCTGATCACCAAGAAGCGGATGGACGTCCAAACTGGATGGACGCCGTCCGACAAGTTAAAAACGATTCGAGTCGAGAAATTTAGAGCAGACGGGCGCCCACTGGTCCAGACGCCCGCTTGGAAGCGTAAAACGAAGCGAGAACAAAGAAAACAGCGAGGAAAAGATGGGGAGAAAAACAAAAATACAGAAAACAAATAGAAAGGAAAAACTAATCACAAGGGAACTATAAAGAGAAGACCTTAAACCCTAACTAAAACCCTAATTACCTAATAAAAATCTACCTAAAACAGGAACAAAAACGATTAAACACAGAAAAAAAACAAAAACAAACACTAGGCAACCATTTGGTTCCCCGGCAACGGCGCCAAAAACTTGTCACGGATTTTTTTCAATGAAAAATAAAAAGTAATAGAATTTATAAATCCGGTATACCCCAAGTGTAGGGATCGTAGTAAAGAGGTTGATACCGGGTCGATCTTACGGGGAACTAACGATTGGTAATCCTAGTTTTTGTTTAACTAACTATGTCACGAAAACTAACCTAAACAGCAAATAAAACTAAACGAGACTGGAAGTAAAGATAATATGAATGTAAAACTGGACAGAAGAATGAATCTAAAGCCAGGGAAAGTACGGGTTGCGAACAATTTAAACTACAATTAATCCTAAGATGCAATAAGAAGATTTAACTAAACTAAACAATTCAAGTTTTAAGGGATTAAATTCAAATTATAACGAACAAACGAGCGATTGATCCACCTATCCTATCAACATTCAATTCCTAATCAGATTAATTCGTGACTTCTAACCAAGTTGTGATCCAACTTATCTAAAGTACGAACCCTAATTTCTTAGATAGTCCATCTATTAATCTCTATCTTTCGATCTAAGATTAACGCTTTTTCTAACCAAAGATGTGAACTTTAACGTTTCTAATCTAGAAATCTAACCTATTAACTCTCGTTATATAGATCAAATAACTATTCTTTCATCATGGGGATCTAGGGTTTACATGACTTTCATCAAAGTAAAACAATCAAGCATGCACATCTTTCGATATAATTGCAATAAACATTCAAACATGATAAAGAAACACCTTATATTAAAAACTCACAAATTAATCAAGATTCGAATCTGAATAGTTGACGGATAGGATTCACAATGCTCGTTCAAGGGCTTTTAGCCTCTAAGCATCCTCTTGAAAGCTTGGAATTGTAGAAGAAAAGAACATAAAACTAACTAATTTAATCTAGGATTTAAGTGCATAAAACTGAAGGAAAAGTATGTAAAACCGCAGCCTGAGCCGCCCCTAGGATTAGGGTTTTGAGTAATGTGTAATTGTATCCTTAATGTGGAAAAACGCAGCTATATTTATAGATGTCAAAGTCGGCTGTGCTGAGGCGGTGGAAGGACGCCCGTTTAGCTATCTGGACGCTCGTCCGGTCATTAACACAAACTTCGAGTCGGGCTGAGTCTTCATCAGACGCCCGTCCTTCACAAAATTGGACGCTCGTCCACTGAAAATCTGAACATCCTGAACCAAATTTCTCCTCCTGGACGCTCGTTCATATCTTTAGACGCTCGTCCATTCTGGACGCCAGTTCAAACTTCTGGACGCCAGTCCAGGATCGACTTAATCTTGATTTCTTCATCTCTATCCTTTCCTTTCTATCCAAATTCATCATTATCTCTTTTATCATCAATGTAATTCGACTCTTATCTCTTTTTGATCATCATTTGAGCATCAAACACGTACCTATAACACATTAAAACATCGCAAAACGTAATATCATCCAAATAATCATAAAATCATAATTAAAACACCACAATCAACCTATTTTGCGATTAAACCGTTTAAAAACTCATTTGCTCAATAATTCCATTAAACCCTTAATTCCTATGCAAATAATACGAATATGGAGGGAATCATCATAAAATATATCAATATAAATCGTATAAATTCACCCTTAACACACCATACTGTAAGAGACACTCCACGGTAGAATGGTGTTGCAAAAAGGATGAATCAAACTCTTTTAGAGAGGGCAAGGTGTATGCTCTCTAATTCTGGTCTAGCAAGGAGATTTTAGGGGGAGGCTGTTAGTACAACCTGCTACTTAATCAATAAGTGGCCTCACAATGGGATCAAACTTAAAACACCACTTGAAGTTTGGTCAGAAAAGTCAGTAGACTACTCTGGACTTAGGGCTTTTGGAAGCACTGTCTACTATCATGTCAGTGAGGGAAAATTGGAGCCTAGGGCCATGAAGGGTGTGTTTATTGGATATGGAGATGGAGTTAAGGGGTATAGAATCTGGTCATCAACTGAAAATAGGGTTATACTCAGCAGGAGTGTAGTTTTTGATGAAAACTCTATGCTTAACTCGTCTGTGAGAGCCACATCTGAATCTGAAATTGGATCTGAGACCGAGAAGATTGACAAACAGGTAGAGCTTCAAGCAGAGCCTGCTGGATTAAAGGAATCAAGAGAGGGCCGGTCAACAAATCGGCATATCCGAGCAGGATCCAAGCCGGTCACGAACAAGGGTCAAAAGAGACTCAAACTGCTGATGTTGGTCAGTAGGGTATAGCTCTCAGCAGAGCTAGGTGGACCAATATCAGACCTCCAAGAAGATATGGGTTTGAGGAGGATATGGTTGGATATGCACTACAAGTAGCTGAAGAAGTGGATGGTTTTGAACCTAACACTTATAGGGAATCTGTGATATGTTCTGAGGCATCCCAATGGCTTGTTGCTATGGGAGAAGAAATGGAGTCACTTCAGAAGAATGAGACTTGGGATCTGGTCAAACAACCACAAGACAGGAGGGTGGTAACTTGGAAATTGATATTCAAGAAAAAGGAAGGAATGACATATGCTGAGGGTTTTAGATATAAGGCACATTTGGTTGCTAGGGGGTTCAGTCAGAAAGAGTGGGTAGACTATGAAGAATTATTTTCCGGTGGGGTCGACATACTTCCATCGTGCATTGTTACCAATAGTAAGTGGCACATCGTAATCTTGAACTTGAACAAGCTGGATGTGAAGACATCCTTTCTACATGGAGATGTAGATAAGGAGATTTATATGACTCAGCCAGAGGTTTCCAAGTTCCTGGCAAAGAAAGGATATGTGTGCAAGTTGAAGAAGTCCTTTATATGGACTTAAGCAGGCTCCAAGGCAGTGGTATAAGAAGTTTGACAGCTATATGATTCAGGAGGGTTATAGCAGGAGTCCATATGATTGATGTGTTTATCACAACAAATTGAAGGATGGATTAATCATCTATCTGGTGCTGTATGTAGATGATATGCTGATAGTTGCTGCAAACAAGTCTGACATTCAAGATCTGAAGAATCTGCTCAAGGCTGAATTTGAGATGAAGGATTTGGGGAATGCAAAGAAAATTCTGGGGATGGAGATCTATAGAGATAGAAAGTAGGGGAAGCTATTCTTGTCTCAGCAGGGGTATATTGAAAAGGTATTATCCAAGTTTGGCATGTCAGCAGCCAAATCTATAGATACTCCAATGGCACCAAATCTACATATGTCTGTTGTGTTTGCTCTATAGTCAGCTGAAGAGGAAGAATACATGTCTAGTGCAGTGGGTAGCTTAATGTATGCCATGGTTTGCACTAGGCCTGATTTGGCTCAGGAAGTCAGTGTTGTCAGCAGGTTCATGGCTCAACCTGGAAAGGAACACTGGAAAGCAGTAAAGAGGATATTCAGGTACCTTAGGGGTATATCAGATATTGGACTCATTTATGGAGGTGGTAATCAATGTTTTGTCACAGGGTACTGTGATTCTGATTATGCTACTGATGTGGACAGCAGGAGGTCTATGACTGGGTTGGAAGGCCACTTTACATGGTACAGTGACATTATCTACTACTGAAGCAGAGTATATGGCACTGACAGAAGCAGCAAATGAGGCAATTTGGTTAAAGGGGCTAGTCAATTATCTGAGTCTACATCAAGATCAAGCCAATGCGTATTGTGATAGTCTTAGTGCAATATTTTTGGCTAAGGATCAGGTTCATCATGAGAGAACCAAGCACATTGATGTTAGGTATCACTTTCTAAGAAATGAAAGTAGAGTTAAAGTGGAGAAGATCAGCACTGATGTCAATCCTGCTGATATGTTCACTAAACTAGTTCCAAGGGGCAAGTTTCAGTTGTGTCTAGACTTGCTGAATATCAAAAACTGTTAACCTGAATCTGGGAATACTCAGCTGATGTTGGGGGTCTGCTGAGGTATTCAAATCTGAAGACAAAGAGGATTTCTGGCACTTGGTCGTGCATCTGGTTAGTTTGCATAAAGTTGAAGTCAAGGTGGAGATTTAATGGTGACTTAAACTATGCTACTGAGTCTAGTTTTGGAAACATGTTTTGGTCAGCAATGTATAAAGCATCTGCTGAAGTCTGGTGTTCAATTGGGGGCAAGTTCAGCAGGGTTGATCAGCATGTTGATGGCAAGTCTACTGAAGACAAGTCTGCTGAGCCTCTGTAGACTTGGAACACGTCTGCTGCATGTTTATTCGGGGTTTATCTAAGTTACTTCTGGGGTATTTCAGTCATTTACTGGGTTGGCTGTTTAGTCGGTTAGGGTTGGATTCCCAAGGCTATAAATACCGTCTGTATTAATTGTAACTTGATTCAACTTTCTGTTGATAATAAAAGATCCTCGTTTTGTCCGTGGAGTAATCGGCACATTGCCAGAAACCACATTAAATATGTGTTCTTCTTGTTTCTGTGTTTGTTTACTTGTTTATCTTATATCTTTACTCACAATCACCATCACTTCTTGATCGATCCGTCATAACACTTCCATTTACATTTTGTTGTGCTTTACTTTCGTTTCGGGTTTTTCCGCACAATAAAGACTTGAGAATAACGAAGTGTGATCACTTATATAATGTTACAAGAAGATACCATTGCTGTTAAAACACTTAAAACAGAATAACCGCCACTAGCTAACTTAGTCATTAATGTAGGTGTTTGATGAAGTCCTCATCGGAAACCTAACTGCA
The DNA here is from genome assembly GCA_026214975.1 of Gentiana macrophylla. Taxonomy (NCBI): domain Eukaryota; kingdom Viridiplantae; phylum Streptophyta; class Magnoliopsida; order Gentianales; family Gentianaceae; genus Gentiana; species Gentiana macrophylla. The sequence goes on from JAOBSW010000361.1 coordinate 15,048, forward strand.
ACTTGTTCATTCTTCATTCCTTTGCTTAATCACCGATGCTATTTGGCTCAGTTACTACTGCAGTGAACTGCAACCTTTAGAATGATAAGTTTTAGTAATCACGATGTTTTCCCATTGATACAGGCATCATACCGGAAGAGCTTGGAAACCTCCTAAATCTGGAACTGCTCAGTGTGTATGATAATGAAATGATTGGTACAATACCAGATGGAATCTTCAACATCTCAAGTCTAAATATCTTGGATCTAAGTAGAAATCATTTCACCGGGAGTCTACCCTCAGCTACGGGTATTGGGCTACCAAATTTACAATTTTTTGACATATATCAAAATATGCTCGGTGGAGTTGTGCCCATCTTCATCTCAAATTGTTCTCAACTATCTGAACTTAATCTCTCATATAACAATTTCACGGGCACTATTCCTCACTTCCTTGGGAATCTAAGGTCTCTTCAGACTTTAAGTTTGGTTGGGAATAAGTTGACAAAGGATTCTTCGTCTTTGGAGCTAGAATTTGTCACACCACTGGCCAACTGCGTATATCTAAAATATCTACAGTTATCTTTGAATCCTTTGAATGGAATCCTTCCAAAATCTCTAGGAAATCTTTCTAACTCTCTTACATTACTCAAGATAGGAGCGTGTGGATTGTCTGGTGAAATTCCTGCTAGCATAAGAAACTTGAGTAATCTTTTGCAACTGGATCTTAGTCACAATCAATTTATCAGTCCATTCCCAAAATCTATTGCATTTTTACAGAACCTTCAATTTCTTGATCTGGGATTTAACGGAATAAGCGGATGGCTTCCATGCGATTTGTTCGGTTTGCAACATTTAAGCGAGTTGTATCTATTTTACAATACATTTTTTGGGCCCATACCTGAATGCATATGGAATACTACTTCCTTGAGAAAGCTCTACCTAGGTTCCAACAGGCTCAGTTCTAGTATACCGATGACTTTATGGAACCTTAACGGACTTTTGTTTCTTGATATCTTTAATAATTCCTTAAGCGGTTCACTTCCAAACCAAGTGGGGAACATAAAGAACATAATATTACTGGACTTGTCGATGAATAACCTCTCGGGTAATATTCCGGATGCAATCGGAACTAGCTTACTGAACTTGGAAGAGCTTTATCTAGATTACAATCTATTGGAAGGACTGATCCCAAAATCAATTGGAAGAGCTGTAAGTTTGCAGTACTTAGATTTATCAGCAAATAATTTGTCTGGCTCCATTCCGGTAACACTTGAAGAGATTCGGTACCTAGAAAGATTTAATGCTTCTTACAACAATTTAGATGGCCCAATCCCAGATAGAGGCCCTTTTACAAAATTCACATGGGAATCTTTCATATCCAATAAAGGTCGACTTTGTGGAGAGAAAAGATTTCATGTTTCTCCATGTCATGATGATCATGCATCCCCAAAAAAATTGTGGACGCGTCCGCATGTGTTAATTCTGTGTTTTTGTTTAATAGCCACTGTTTCTGTCATTACAATAATTGTTGTATATTTAATACTTGGAAGAAAGAATCAGTTTGCGAAGAGGTGAAGAATTAGTGAAGAAAGATCAATTTCAGTTTATGAACTTCAACATGCTACGGATGGATATAATGAAAGAAATTTGCTCGGGAAAGGGAGCTTCGGATCTGTATACAAAGGTACTCTTAGAGATGGGATGGTTGTTGCTGTTAAAGTGTTTGATATAATAATAGAAGGAGCCCATAGAAGTTTTGACGTGGAGTGCGAGATGCTGCGCAATCTTCGTCATCGTAATCTTACTAAAGTCATCTCGAGTTGTTCTAATCTTGACTTCAAGGCGATATTACTCGAGTTCATGCCTAATGGGAGTCTTGAAAATTGGTTGCCTTCGAAAATCATTTCCTAAACTTCACAGAAAGAGTGAACATTATGATTGACGTTAAATCGCTCTGCGAGATCTACATTCGGGTGTCCCGAAACCGATCGTACACGCCGATTTGAAGCCTAACAATGTCTTGCTTGATGAAGATAAGGTTGCTCATGTATCCGACTTTGGCATCGCCAAAATGTTGGGGAAAACAAAGATTACACACACTAATACACTAGCAAAATTCGGCTACATCGCTCCACGTACGTAGGCCAACTTCTAATCCTATTATTTTAATTGTAGCAATAGAATATGAAAGTCTCACCGTAACGCCCCAAGACCCCGGGTCTTGTAACGTTAAATAAGCCATAAATAATCCGGTCAACTGCTCACACCGTCGTCTTCGTTTGGTCTAAAAGGGCTAACCCGAGTTGACTAGACATTTATGCCTTACACTTGTATGAGGGTGAGCGGACATGGGACTTTACATTCTCTCTCCCTCATAAGGAACTAGCGTCCTCGTCAGGAGTTGGCCAAGACTTGTCCCAGCTTCGTCACTACCAGAGGAGTCTAGAGGTGGCCCTCACCGTCTCTCACGATGTGGCACTTAGGTCTGTATGATAGTCGTCTCTGAATGCCATTCTGTAACGCCTCAGAACTTGGGTCTGGCGGCACTAAATGAGTCACAAAATGATCCGGTCAACTTCTTATACTGCCGTCCTCGTTTGGTCTAACTAGGTTAACCCGAGTTCACAAAATATTTATGTCTCATATTTATATGGGGTAAATAATAACTAGGTTAACAAAAAAAACTCCGATTAATATTTTGCCCTTTCTAAAAACTCGAGATGTTACATCCAAAGTCCAAACCTGGGCAATATTATTCTTTCTCAAGCAACTAATTTGTGCTATATGGTATTTCAGAGTATGGCTCGGAAGGATTGGTGTCGACAAAGTGTGATGTTTATATCTTCGGAATACTATTAATGGAAGTCTTTACAGGAAAAAGACCCGACGATGAAATATTCAATGAGAGCTTGACTCTACCCAGTTGGATATCGATTAATAATTCCACCGAGAGTGCACTGATTGATATTATCGATGATAGTCTGCTAAACACAATTGAAGAACAACATTTTGATGAAATGATGGATTATGTGATGAAGATAATGAATATAGCATTGAATTGCACCAACAAGTTTCCAAAGGAAAGAAGTGGCATGGAAGAAATTGTTACTACCTTAAACAAAATCAAGCTTAAACTTTAACTGCATATCTCAATCTATCTTCTTAGAACTATATATCTGGATCTTAATCCACAGTAAATGTAAACCTACTACAACACTTATATGAAAAAAATATGATTTGTGCATGTACATTTTTTTTTTATAAAAAAACTTAAAATTTATATCTTACTTTCATCAACCAAAATTTTAAGCATAACACTTATTTTATACAAACATACCAAAAATGTAATTTCTTTTATGGATACGGCGGTGTTTAACACACACTAATTATGCTCTAGCAGGCTCGAACCCAAGTCGTATAGACTAGATAAATCGCATTACGCCCGATGTATCGAGATCTGAGTGGATTTACATTTATTTATTAACAATACCAAGTGCATTCACTAACATTTATTTTGTATTCTAAAGTTTTTTTTTTTTTTTTTTTGGAGCTTAAAGTTAGAAATTCCAAGAGATATTATGAACTTATTATTATTCAATTGTATACAATATAATAGTATAAGTTAGTAGTTGGTTGATCTACTCCGTGTAGATTATAAATACCCTACCCTTGGTGGTTAGATGACGTGAGTTGAAGAAGTTAACAACAACAACAACAACAACAAAAAAGTTCATTCCGTCTTAATTTAGACTAGAAAGACGTACCGTGCGATGCACGATGGGCTCTTTTTTTTTGTATAATTTTACCAGTCTATGGTTTTTGTCAATTCATTTGTGATGGAATGTAACGAAATTTGCAATTCGAATTACGATGTGTAGCTAACAAATCATAAGTTAATTTCCATGTTGAAAGTGGTAGCCCTAATATAAATTTCAAAAGTCTTTTTACAGACCATTACATATTTGCCCTCCCTTTCTTCGGCCTCGCCGAAGCTGCTTTACACCGTAGAAAGTCTATTCAACGTAGACATTAAATATTTTGAATTCAAATTAGAGTAATAACTGATATGATATTAACAAAATAAATAGGACTGAGACTTCCCTGAAATAACCACCAACTCGAAAGGTCAACCTTTGAGTTTGAACATGTTTGTTATGCTTCATTAAGTTTAATGTGAATATATAATTTCCGCAACATAATTTAAATGAAAAAGGTCCTGAATTAAGACTAAACATCAAATAATGAGACCCGGGTTCGAATCCCCCCACCCCTCCTTTCGTATCTGAAACAAAAAACAAAAAAAAAAAAAAAAAAAAAAAAAAAAAAAAAAAAAAAAAATAGATTTAAAATATAGAGATGTTGTATAAAACAATAGAATTTCAAATCAGAATATCCACATATGACTATGCGTAGACTTCAGAACAACTAAGTAGCAAAATTGACTTACACTATAAGAAGACAGAGCAACATCATCAGGATCGTCAGCGCAGGCTTCTCTTTCAAATATACCTACTTCCAACAGATACCGTTAATAATGAAACAAAAAATATAAAACCACCCCGAAGAAAGTGGAAAAACCAGAAGAAAAAAAAAGTTACTTTGCCTAGGTTGTTAGGAATGGGAAATAGCTCATACACAAATTTGTTTAACTCTTCAAGGTTAACCAAACACCATATAAGTCTTAAAACGAAAATTTGTAAAACAGCAGCTTTAGTATAAAGAACAGCACAAACTTAGAAACAAATTAAATTACATATATATTTATAAACAAAAAGGAAAAAAATCGATAAATCTAACACTTACAGGAAACTCGTTGTATAAGGTGATCATCACCCTTATTGTCGGGGGCAAACCAGGAAAAATGCATATTTTTCTTGTAAAAATGATGTTCGTTTAGCCCATATCGGCAGGGTCGGTACCACCCAAACTCAGTAATCACCTGCTAAGAAGCAAACATAAAAACTACAGAAACATAGAAAATCAACAAAGAAGATGGATGAGAAACAATCACTACAAGAAATTTCATTTTTTGGGACGGCAAAAAGTCGTCCCCAAAAACATACATTCGTCCCAAAAGATATTTAAAGGGACGACAACCCGTCCCAAAAAAGGCGTGCCTTTTGATTCGTCCCAAAAGATACGTAAATATTTTTCGGGACGACGCAGTCGTCTCTTAAAATATAATGCTGACGTGGCAACAGTCAAAGTTTGAATTTTCAACGCGTGACGTGGCATTATTTTTAGGGACGACGGTCGTCCCATTAAATAGTAATTTAATTAAATTATTTTTGAAATAAATTTTATTACAATATAATTTAATTTTTTTAAACAAAAAAATTGCTGCTTTTTTGGGACGCAAGTCGTCCCTTTAAATATTTTTTTTTAAATTTTCAAAATATTTTTTGGGACGAAGTGTCGTCCCTTTAAATGTTTTTTAATTATTTTTGAATTTTATTATTTTGCTGGATAATAATTTCTAGCCCCGATCTTTTGGGACGCCTGTCGTCCCTAAAAATAAATTTCACCACAAAATCAGGTTTTTGTTTCTGCATGGCCTCCCATGCTAATTGTAAACCATACCTGTTTTTTTGACCAATAATAAGCAAAACAATCACAATAGAAACGGGGATCATTCACTAAAAAATTATATATCGTCGTCACTAAAAATTAAAGAGAAGCAAGGTTTAAAGTAGTCTACTAGTCATAATCGTCCAACCCTACATCGTATTCATCTTCATCTCCATCTCCATCTCCATCTTCATCTTCATCTTCATCGGCATCTTCATCTTCATCGGGAAGGCTTATATTCGGAATTGTTAGGTTTGGAATCGAGCAAATTGTGAGACTTCCGATGACCGCCGCAAAAGCATCTTTCCATTGCTTATTTTGCTCCTTGACTTTTCTTTTCAAGTCGGTGATGCTTTTGTCCCGACTCTTTAACAATGCTTCCGACAATTGTGATTGATTTTGTGAAGGCATTGATGGCGAGGTTGAGAGGTCCAAGTCCAATAAGGTAATCTCGCCTTACCCCTAGTACTCGACGGAATATATGCCTTTCTTGTTCAAACCAGAAGACGACATCCTTCCGGAGCAATTTGTATTCTCAACTCCATCATCTCCTCCTAAAGAAGCAAAAATTGTTTTTGTAAGTTAGAATAAAACGAGGACGCATGTAAATTGCAATATAAAAGCAAGGTATAACACTTACGCAATTTACGCCTCATTTGCCTCATTGACCCATGAACCGCCCTTATTCTTGTGCTTATCCCCGGATAATAATCGGATCCAATCCTCGGGATTTGCACTTGGATTACACTTAAAAGAAAAAGTAATGCGTTAGACTTGAATATTCAACGAAGTAACTTGATATCGCTTTAAAATTAAATACTTACTCCTTTCATCCGATGTCCGCCAGGGACATCCGTCCTCGCTTAGTCGTATACTTGTGTTTTCCACGGTTTATAGCATTCGCTTGGATCGCTTTTACAAGAAAATGTTCAATTGTGATTAGATAGTTAGTAATAAGAAATAATTACTCAAACTAGTTCAAGCATGGACTAGAATAAAATGTTTACCGTAAAATCCGGAGTATCAATTTGGTGGAGAAAGTCATTCCGCATTTGGTTTGTTTTCACGTTTTTAGGCTTAGGAGGTGGAAGAGTATTATTTTTCGCCACAAATTGTTTTGCTTTGTCCTTCATTTTATTCTTCCTTTTCTAAACAATGTTTGTGCATCGATAGCACAATCTCACGAGGAACGTTGTCAAAATTTCATTTGAGAACACCAAAAATAACACTATTGATATCCATATAGAATGAAACATATATTGTGAAAATTGAATGAAACATATATATTGATGAAGCTAAATAATTACCTCAATTTTCGTGTACTATTTGGTCTTTTCACACGTGTGTCGATACTCTCCCATGCCATACCAGGGGACATCGCACCCTTGTGATCCTCCCCACCTCAGATTTTATATAGCCGCATAGATTCCCACAGTGAATTTGTCCCGTGCCTCGGATCCCATATAAGTGGTAGCTTTAATCCCCATTTTGCCTCCGAGCCTTTAATACTTTGGTACCTTTAGCAGGCCCACGTTGTCCCCGCTTTTTCTTCTGCGAAGGAGGTCGGACAAGATCGCCTCGCTACCGGTCTACATCTCCTGGTAAATAATCTACAATATATATATATGTGTGTGTGTGTGTGTGTGTGTGTCAAAGTTAATGCAACGAATTAATAAGGTTCATGCTATAAAAGAAAAAGAAGATCAGTAATTACCATCTCGCACTGGCCAGGCAGCCTAAAGGGATCTTTGGTGTGGTGGTTGGGCGCCTCCTGACGATCCCGCGCAAGCCATACGAAGTACCTGTGTGAGGATATAATCTGAGTAACGTGTTAATTCAAAATACATTAATGCTAGACCGACCTTAACGGAACATACAATACAAATATGGGTGGTGAAATCAATTACATATCAATCATCGTTATAAGCATTGTTGTTTGGCATCCGGTCATATATGTCATCATCAATATCACCCGTATCAACGCTACTACCACTTGATGCATACTCATCATCGCAGGCTAGCATCTTCTCGTTCATCAAAGATCGTTTGAAACAAGCGGTTCACACCCCTCAGCACGCATGCTTGACGATTCTATCGGTGGCAGTTCAACAAACAATTGGAAATTTCCATGGGTGGTTTCGTCAACAGCCAAATCTTCAAGTTCAACAGGTACATCAGCATTTGGTGCGTCTAAGATATGACGATGTTGAAAATGTTCAACAACTTTCCAGTTACTTCCGTTATACAAATCATCTATGTAGAACACTTGTTCTGCCTGAGAAGCAAGAATGTATGGCTCGTCGTCATACCAGGTGTTTTTAATGCATATACTTGTCCTATTCTTATAGACACGAACACCCTTCTTGGTTGTACTTGTATCGAACCATTTACATTTAAAAAGAACAACCGAGTAATCCTTTGGGTAGTTTACTACGTAGATATCTTGTAACACTCCATACCATGTAATTCCTTCACCCCCTCTGACAGAAACTCCGCTGTTTTGAGTTCTACGCGTGAGATCCCGTTTCTGTGTCGTGAATCTGACACCGTTCATCACACAACTAGAGTAGGATATGACCGTTGTCAAAGATCTACACGCAAGTGCGAGCAATTGTGCATTTAATTCTGATGGACTTTGCCTAGTGATTACAAGCATCTGCGTAATGGACCATGAACAACGTTAAAAATTATCTGAGTATACAAACTAATGTACTAAAGAACATTGGTTACTGAAGTGATTAAGAGAAAAAAAAAATCGATCACTCTTCATGTCCACCAACTCATAATGTTACTCAAAATAACACAATTAATCAAAGCAGTCATATACACAATACCCTTAAAGTAATGCACGACAAGTGTGTTTGCAGTACCTTCAAATGAAACCATTTGGGAAATTGTTCACGGTGTAGTCTAGCCATACTTCTCGATAGTTGAGTACGATGTTCACTGTTACACATGTACAAGGATAGTTAGTTGGAAAGGATTTATCACAACCGATAAGAAACAAAAATACTGAGTGGAAATTGTTAACTTACTTGAGGTATTTATCGATCTCCGGACAGTTTTGCAAAATGTACCACTCAACCTTCTCTCTCTCATCCATATCAAATATGAAGCACGTCATTGACCCAATTGATCGGAAAGGAGTCTTGAAGACTGATATATGGTTCTTGCTTGGATCATCATTCTCAACCCAGTTCCTGTTAGGCCTGTTGAACTTGGTCTCGTTTCCTGAAAAATACAAAGAACAGAATATTAGGGTTTCATTGGCCACGTATGCCTCTGCGATTGAGCCTTCTGGTCTTGCCCGGTTCCTGATATACTTTTTTAACTTACCTAGAATCGCTCAAAGCTGGATACATCCACCTCAAATGAACGGGTCCACCCCTAATCGCTTCCAGTGCAAGTGCATGATCACATGTATCAAGATGTCAAAAATCTTTGGTGGGAAGATTGTTTCTAGTTTACACAAGATTTCTAAAACCTTCTCTTTGCCTTCTCCAAATCACTAACCCTCAACGTTCGTGCGCAAATCAATCTGAAAAAATCACTTAAATCAGTGATTGTATCAGCAATTTCTTTTTTCAAGAAAGGTCGTAGCCCGATTGGTAAAAGCCTTTGTAGAATGACGTGACAATCATGAGATTTTAGGCCGGTTAGTTTGTCCTTACCTGCCACGTTCTTATGTAAGTTTCCTGCGAAACCATCGGGAAAACGAACACTTTTTAAGAAATTGAAGAATTTAATCCGATCTTGTTGGTTCAGCGTGTACGCCGCTTGCGGTTTCATGGTCTTAGTGCCACGTTTAAACACATGTAGTTCACTTCTCACGTTCATGTTTGCTAGATCTTCAAGGTGTGTCGTCATTGCAAGTCGGACACGCTTTATATCCCTGACCATTCCAACCTGAGAGATAACTACGGGCAGGAAAGTCGTTCACGGTCATCATCAATGCAACCCGCATTCTAAATGTAGTATTTGTAGCAGCATCAAGCACAACTACCCCTTCGGACCACATTTCTTGCAACTCATCAACCAATGGCCTCAAGTAAACGTCAAAGTCCTTGCCCGGAGATGTTGGTCCTGGGATAAGCAGACACATGTGTTTATACAGTTCGTTATTGCAAACCCATGGTGCCGGATTCAACACTTGCGTCACAATAGGCCACATGCTGTATGATCGACTTGTTGTACCAAACGGATTAAAACCATCGGTGGCCAGACTTAGACGGACATTTCTAGGTTCTATAGCGAAGTCAGGGTGTTGCTCGTCGAATTCTTTCCATTCTTTACCATCGGTTGGATGCCTCATCACATCCTCATCCGTGGAACGCCCCGTCTTATGCCATGTCATGGCCTGCGCTGTGTGACGGGAAGCATACAAACGTCTCAAACGAGGCTTTAACGGAAAATAGCGAAGCACTTTCTCGGGTACTTTCTTCCCTTTAGCTTCTTTATAACGACTCGTTTTGCATACCGGACAAGATTGCAAATTAGCAGTCTCTTTATAGTAAATGACACAGTCATTAATGCATGCATCGATCTTTTCATACCCCAGACCCAATTTGTCAAGTAAAGTTTTTGCCTTGTAGAATGAATCAGTAAATTTGAACCTTCCGGTAGGACTTCCTTCAATTTCACTAATGTAACGTCGAAGCTTTCATTTGGCCACTTATACAACACTTTAATGTGCATTAAATCCGCTAGGAACTTCAAGGCGGATGACTTTTTACAACCGGGAAACACATCCTCATGCAACTTGGATATAAGTTCATCTATATTGTCATCGTCCTCTGTCTCTAACACTTCTTCTTCTGGGGCCCTACCCATAAAATCATTTATCACTGGAGCCATCTCGTCCCCAGATTCATCAACCACTGTTCGTGCACGTTTGTTCACTGGAGCCATCTCTTCCCCGTGGTAAAACCATGTTGTATACTCAGGAACAAATCCCTTATCGAAGCAGTGTGCATACACAACATCTAGGTACTCCATACTCATGTTGCAACACATTTTGCAAGGGCAATGAATCTTTTCTTCCTCGTTAAGAAATTGTGCTGCGTGATCTATGAAAGCTTTCAAACCATCTCGAAATAGGGGTGAAACTCTGTCACCATACATCCATGACTTGTCCATCGACATCCCAAATAACTAGACCAAACAATAAGAAAATTGCCAACAGACAAACTAAACAAACAGAAACACCCCTTCAATAAGAAACAAAGATAAAAGATTAGAGGTGATGTTGAGCTTTCAAAATGTAGGGCTACCATTAACAACTAAAACAAATCATTTGCTAGACACACCAACAGCTCTTTTTTAATCAGAATAAAGATCAAGACCTGAAGCAAACAGGTCCTAGACTCTCAGTATAAGGACCACACTTTGTAAATCTGAGTATAAGGACCACACCTTTCAATCACGTCACCCCCCCCCCCACTCTCAGTATAAGGACCACACCTTTGTAAATCTGATTACAAAGCCGCAATTTGCTCTTTGTTAATTTTTTTTATTATTATTATTACAAAGCAACAATCTAATTTCTCCGATTTGTGGGGAAGAAAGACCTGCGGACCCAATATTTTTGAACAAAATTCAGCCAAAAACCCAAACGAACACATCATAGACTACAAACTAACTCAAAATCAACTAAAAACAAAGGGAAATGTACTAAAAGGAAGCTAAAAAACATGGGTTTTCAGTAAAACACATTTAAGCAGCACTGATTTAGGCGGAGAAAATGGTTACCGGAAAATGTTGGTTGATGAGGAGGAGGAGAACGCTGGCCGAGCTGCTGCAGCTGCCTTCGATTGATGAGCTCCGGCGGAGGAAGGTAGCACCGGTGAAGCTAGGGAGAGCGGGGGAGAGCGGCGCAGAGCAATTATTTTTTTGGCTGAAAATCGGGTTCGAATAGCTCTAAGTGTAAAAGAATAAAGAAACAGGGAAGAAGCCAGCTTATTCAATTAGGTCATCTCCATTTTTTGGGACGACATGGTGTTTTAAGAGACGATAAAGTCGTCTCATTAAATCAGATTTTACATAAAATTAATATATATATATATATATATATATATATATATATATATATATATATATATATATATATATATATATATATATATACATATACTAAACCTTATATTGAACCCGGGTTTGAAATCACTACTAAATAACGAACCTCGGAATTGAAATCTTAAACTAACTAACGAACCTCGAGTTTGAAATCATCAATTAATTAACTAACGAACCCCTGTTTGAAAACACTACTTAATAACGAACCTCGGGTTTGAATCACCACTTCATAATGAACCTCATATTTGAATCTACTATTCAGTAACGAACCTCAGGTTTGAAATCTTGAACTAACTAACGAACCTCGGGTTTAAAAGCATCAACCGACTAACTAACGAACCTCGGGTTTGAGATTTTGAGATAACTAACGAACATCGGGTTTAAAAGCATCAACCGACTGACTAAAGAACCTCGGGTTTGAAATTTTGAGATAACTAATGAACCTCGGGTTTGAAATCATCAACCGACTAATTAACGAGCACTAGGTTGAAAGCAATAATCAATAACGAACCTCGGATTTGAAATCTTAAACTAACTAACTAAGCTCGGCTTTGAAAGCATCAACCGACTAATTAACAAACCTTAGATTTTAAATCACTACTCAATAACGAACCTCAGGTTTGAAATCATGAACTCAGTAACGAACCTCAGGTTTGAAATCTTGAACTAACTAACGAACCTCAGGTTTAAAATCATGAGCCGACTAACTAACGAACCTCGGGTTTGAAATTTTGAGATAACTAACGAACCTCGGGTTTTAAATCATCAACTGACTAATTAACGAGCATTAGGTTGAAAGTAATAATCAATAACAAACCTCGGATTTGAAATCTTAAACTAACTAACGAAGCTCGGCTTTGAAAGCATCAACCGACTAATTAACATACCTTAGATTTTAAATCACTACTCAATAACGAACCTCGGGTTTGAAATCATGAACTCAGTAACGAACCTCGGGTTTGAAATCTTGAACTAACTAACGAACCTCAGGTTTAGAATCATCAACCGACTAACTAACGAACCTCGGGTTTGAAATTTTGAGATAACTAACGAACCTCGGGTTTTAACTCATCAACTGACAAATTAACGAGCACTAGGTTGAAAGTAATAATCAATAACGAACCTCGGATTTGAAATCTTAAACTAACTAACGAAGCTCGGCTTTGAAGCATCAACCGGCTAATTAACAAACCTTAGATTTTAAATCAATACTCAAGAATGAACCTCAGGTTTGAAATCATGAACTCGGTAACGAACCTCGGGGTTTGAAATCTTGAACTAACTAACGAACCTCAGGTTTAGAATCATCAACCGACTAACTAACGAACCTCGGGTTTGAAATTTTGAGATAACTAACGAACCTCGGGTTTGAAATCATCAACTGACTAATTAACGAGCACTAGGTTGAAATCAATAATCAATAACGAACCTCGGCTTTGAAGCATCAACCGGCTAATTAACAAACCTTAAATTTTAAATCACTACTCAATAATGAACCTCAGGTTTAAAATCATGAACTCAGTAACAAACCTCGGGTTTAAAATCATCAACCAACTAACTAACGAACCTCGGGTTTGAAATCCGACTAATTAACAAGCCCGAGATTAATGATTTAGTTATTAATTTTATGAAAATATTATAAATAATATAATTTATTAATTTAATTATAAAAATTATTAAATAAAAGAAATATTATTAGAAATGATTTAGTTATTATTATTTTTTAATGATAATTTTATAAAAATATTTCATTATGGATAATGTTTTTTTTATGATTTATTTATTAAATTTATGAAAATATTATAAATAATATAATTTATTAATTTAATTATAAAAATTATAAAATCAAAGAAATCTTTAAAGGGACGACATAGTCGTCCCTTAAAATATCAATTTTTTTGATTATAAATGTTATACGGAAACATGTGAACATAATAATATTTAAAGGGACGACACCGGCGTCCCAAATAATGATAATGTACACGTGGATTCCACGCTGGCACAAATGTCGTCCCAAAAGATACACTTGTCGTCCCTTAAAATCCAATTATTTTTCCGCCAAAAATTTCCCACCAAAAAAAAAAATCCCTCCATTCCAATATGGCGTCCCAAAAAATTTATTGCCGTCCCAAAAAATAGTTCCCGCCAATTTTTCCCACCAAAAAAATAACCAGAATTTGACTTTTCTCGTTTTTTTTTTTGGGACGCCGTGTCGTCCCAAAAAACCTTTCTTTTGGGACGAGTTGATGTCGTCCCAAAAAATGTCGTCACAAAAAATGTTATTTCTTGTAGTGAATACTGCAACAAATCTCATGTACAATAAGTGTTAAGAAAAATAAAATAAGGATAGGTAAGAAAACAAGCTTATCTGGTAGATGCTCCACAAAGATGAAAGGACAGGGAAAAAAATCGAAGGAGAATAGCCAATTCTTACCAAACTGTAAATCAAAACGGAGGAAATATCATATCTTCAATCCATTATGACGACGATGCTAAGATGGATTTACCAAAACATTCCAGATATTTATCACAATAATTAAATAGTCCTATAGCCAAAAATATCAGAATTTCCAATCACCAAGAAGAGATGTAGGAATGAATCAGAAACCCTAAAGCGAAACTGATTTTCTGGGTAAAATAAACTTACAGATCGAGGAATTTCATATCGATTTGTGCTTTCAATGGATCCGATTGTGCGAGAAGAGAGGGCGATCCTCTGGTTAAGATCGCCACCTCCACCAAATCCATTGCCATTGCCTCCGCCTCTCCGCCATTTGTCTATGTTTCACCTTGCAACACATCTTCCAAGCCGCCATAGCGTTGATCTCGTTACACTGGTATGAAGTGAGGAAGTGTTTATGAAAATCAAAAATTAAAAGAGAGGAGGAGGAGGAGAGATCCGGAGAGGTTGACAACACCCCACCATCTTCAACATTCCACTCGTCTCATTCGGTGGAGAAGAAGGCCGATCATAGGCCCTTGCAAACGGTGGTGGAGCTGGAAAATGGAAGTGGGAACTACACGTACCTGCTACGTGTGAGGATTGCAATGACTGTGTTGTACGGCGTCGATTTAGCTATTCAGGATGAAAAACAAAGTTAAAAGAAAAACAGGAAGAAGACGACAAAATAGTAGTACCTAGGATGCAAATTTAATTAGTAAACCTAATATACGATATATTTTAATTATGTAATAATGTTTTCATACCAGTAATTTATAACACATTATCAGCATGAATATCGAGTAATCTCTCGTAGCTACTGATCCTATAGCACGAATCTCTTGTAATCTCTCGTAGCTCTTGATCCTTATGAATTTCTCTTCACTATGTTCTTGTTCTGAATGTTGCTTTTCTCTTGAAGAAATAGAGAAAGGGGGGAAGAAGTTATAAAGCTTGAGTTTCAAACATGACAAGTTTCGGCTAATGTATTTCATATATCATCATCAATCACGTAGTACAATATTTATAGCTGATGGGACTCAAATTGTAGTGTATTTCTTATATGAGATTACCTCCTTTTACGAGTTATTCATGGTTATTTTGGGCTATTATGGGTAGGATATGAACGATATTCACTTATATGCATGTTTCGAGACTAATGACATTTTCGTCCTAAAAACTCGTGTTTTATGTGGATTTCGTTACGTTTATGTCAATGTATATTATGCCTTGGTGTCCGTGTCTTTGTTTTCAGGCTTATATTGATGTATAAGGTCGATAATAAGGAAGAGAGTCTCGAGAAAGAACGAGATTTGGGGCCAAGGAGGAGAAAAGAGTGAAGAATCATTGACGAAATCTGAACCAGTCACTTCAGCGGCATTTTAGTCACACTTGGAGACACTTTCAGGAAGAGTTGTCTTGATGAACGTTATAGAGCATTGAACCATCTTTCCAAGGCATTTTGAATCATCTCATTTGGAGCCCTAGAAGTGAAGTTATGATGAAAATACTGAAGCTTGGTGCAAACTGGCGTTTGGAAGATCCAAACAGGCGTTCGCTTGTTGCGAAAGTTGGGGTTTCAGGCAAGCGGGCGTCCAAATGACCTCAAGCGGGCGTTTGTGAGGGTTCATCCGAAAACCAAAGCTCATACAAGTCAAGCGGGCGTTCATGCAACTCAAACGGGCGTTTGTGAGGGTGCAAACTCTAGTTTAGCCCCGACAATAGATTTTCACCACGCCTGACCCTTTAATTGTCATTTTGATCCATCCAGTAGGCATTTTCTGGTCAATTCGTATTCACGAAAGTTGTAGGTAATTGAACGACCTTTCCAACGCATCTTGAATAATTCAAATCGGAGCTCTACATAGGAAGTTATCGCTGATTTACTGAAGACAGGTCAAGTTGGGCCAAACTAGCGTTTGCCAAGATCCAGACGGGCGTCCGGGACCGACACGAGCAGATTTTCGACCTACATTATAAATACGCAGCTTATTCAGCCCCTATACGATCCTGGACGACTTTGGGCATCTTAGGGGCGATTTTAGGGCGGTTTTTGAGTAGTTTAAACACCCTTTGATCCCCATATTCCATAGATTAAATCCTTTGATTCTACATACTTTCTCCTAGATTTATTTTCCGTTTCAATAGCAAAGATTCGACTTTTTGGTGGATTATTTCTTCAATATTCAAGGTTTGATTTTTATGATGATTATGCTTTCGTTTATTATTGTTCTTAGTATAATTTCCTTTAATTACTTCGTTGTTAGTATGATTATGAGTAGCTAAAGTAGTTGTGTAGCCGAATTATGTGAAAACGGGTGAAAATCCCAAAAGGGGATGAGATGGGAGTTGTGTAGCGCTTAATTAAACATTTGTATGATGAATTCATGTTCTAAAACTTGTTTTGATTGTTTTAATAGCTTTGAATGAGATTGACAACCTTGTTCACTGTCACACACACATCGAGCTTATATATGTATTTTGCGGTGAGGTGTGGGATACGGGTTTTAGAATCACTAGACTTAGCCTTGATTATTAGATTGACAACCTAGCTAGACGTTAGGACTATGCCTATGTGAGGTTCTTATCGGGTTCCCGAGCGGCTCATTATTCTGGTCAACCATGTAAGGCTAGTTAGCTTTCTAAAGGGAGGGTTAATAAGCCTAGTATAGGGGGTTAAGCGAGAGTTGTTCAGACCTTAACGCAAGAATAAGGAGTTGACACCCGTGGATGTCATATAAACTGAATTGGATAGGTAGGTCGGTTAAGACACACTCCTTGTCAAGTCTTTCTGTGGGGTAAAAGTAACTTTGTTGGATCGTAGTTCGGCTATGCCTTTTAATCACCTAGATAAATCCGTTAGAATAATATTTATTTTCTGCATTAGCTATAATACTTTTCACTTAATATTGACCTGAACCAAGTTCTACGTCGACTTTGGTACTTCACTATTATTTCCTGTGGATTCGACCTTGAGACCACTATACTACCGTTGACCCGATACTCTGTCGGTCAAAGTTAACGGTTAGTTATTTTGCTATCAAGAATTTTGGCGCCGTTGCCGGGGAGTACATGGTGAATATCTTGTAAGTTGGCCGAAAGCCTGGGCTTAGGTCGTTTTTATTTGTTTTCTTGTTTTTTCTATTTTTGACAGTGCATGACCACGAGAAGTTCAAAACAACCTCTTATCGAGCCGATTGACGAGATTGAAGCATTTGCACGCCACCACAATAGTCAAAGAAGAAAGGAGATCGTTATCGGGACTCCGAACCCTCTGTACGAAGAAGAGGGATTAATTGATACGTTTCGTCACTTTTTACGAAGAAATGGATGAGCTTAATGGTAGAGATAATTTGGATGGCGGGATAATTTTGAGCCTTTGACTGAGCACAATGCACCGGGTAGTACATCCAACCTCGGGGGTACAACTTTACAATTGACCCCAATCCGTGATCGTATAGAACAATTGGAGAATGATGGGTTAAGACTCCAGCAAACAATCGACCCTCAATACACTCAGAGAACGGGAAATGGGAGTAACCGAGGTGGACAGTTTGGGACGATTGGGATCGTGATAGCGACTTGGGGTAAGCAGAGCAGGAACAACGGCGTACTCAGCAGCCGCCGTTGCAACAACAGAACACTCAGCAGTTCGGGCAGTATGACCAAGCTACAGTCAAAGGAGTACTGCAAATGCTAAGGGAACAGGAGAACCAACAGGGGCTCGAAAACCCGTATCCTCAGCAACCCCCTTTGCAGCAGTTTTATCAACAGTAGAACTATCAGCCACAGATGGCTCTGCAGGTACAGAGACCGAGAGTCTGTCGAGACTATGTTACCACCCTGTAGGAAGTTATAGGGCATAATCCAATTAGAGTGCCACCAATTAATGCGAACAACATGGACATCAAGCAAAATATTCTGAACATGTTGGGGGAACACGCCTTGTTCCACGGGAAGTCGACTGAGAACCCGAACAGCTTTCTGGATCACTTTCTCCAGATTTGTGGAATGATGAAATATAATGGGGTGAGTGACGAGGCGGTAAAGCTAATAGTTTTTCCGTTTGCATTGAGAGGAGCTGCTAAGGATTGGTTCGATTCATTACCCAATGATTCGTTGCATACATGGGCAGATGTGGTCAGAGAGTTTTTAAGGAAGTACTTTCCTCCGGCGAAGATTTTAGATCTGAAAGAAGAAATCTCTTCATTTGATGGTCTCGAGGGAGAGACATTGAAAGAGACATATGAGAGATTTCGGGGCCTACTGAAGTGATGCCCTCCACACGGTTTTTCAACTGTTGAGCAAGTTATCATACTATTCAGGGCCTTAGAGCAGTGGACCAAAACAAGTGAGCGCCTTGATGGGAGATATTATGAATCTGCCGCAGAGAAAAAGCTATGAGGCAGATTGAGAATATGGCAGATGGGGAAGGACAATGGGGGTCTAGTAGAAAGAAAAAGAAAGCCCCAATGGAAAGTGTAAAATCCTTGAAAGAAGAACTCGATAGAGAGACATCCATGCATGATAAGATGCAAGAAATGGTACTGAAGATGGACCAAATAGAGTTGGCTAGAAAGAAGGCAGAGCAATGCCAACTTTGTGGGGATGGACACTCAGCATTGGTTTGCACATCACCGAAAAAGTTCACTTACCCACAGCAGATGATACCTACTCCAGCACAACAACAGTTTGGGAACTAGAATGATCAGCAGAGAATGAATGTGTATGCAATGGGGCAGGTAAATATGAATCATCAAGAATTTGGCCAGCAACAGGGGAATCAGAATTTCGACAATCAGCAAGGGCCGCAAATGGAGTATGGTATGGACAATGATTCACAGTAGTATGATGTGAGCTATGTTGGACAAGGTAATGGAGGTAACTGGAATCAGAACCAGCAGGGGCAGAATTGGAATCAAAACAATAACAATCAGAACCAAGGGTTCAGGCAGAACCAAAGTCCAAATAACCAATCTTGGCATCAGAACCCCCAGAATCATAATGCCAATCAAAATACCAATCAAGGCATGCATCGAACGATCGACAGGGGCCACCACCAACGAGAATAATCATAACTGGGGCCAGAATAATCAAGGATGGAACCAGAATCAGGGGCAGCAAGGAAACAATAATCAGCAAGCTAGCCATCAAAACAGAAATAACAATTCTGGGACATATCAACACCCGAATGCTCACCTTCATCAGAATAACCAATCAAGCAATTTGGGTACCCAGAAGACCTCAACTGAGTTGCTGTTAGAGAAGATGGATAAGACTATCTCTGAGCTATTTCCAAATTTCGTCCAACTAGTAACACTTCATGATTTTCCGATTTTTCAATTAGAAAATTACTCGTGTAATCACTACACACTCAAAATTCAAAGTCCGAAATCACCTTTGATCAAGCTAAGTTTGTCTCCCGTTTGACACGAATGACACTAGTGACATACCTATATGTCACTCTGGTTTTAAAAGGCTTAAGAGAAAATATCTCTTTCGAAAAATAATTGCATTATCGATTAACTAGTTCAACGTCCTAGTTACTTTCCACTTTTTAACGTAGTCAACACTAGTCAATTATTAATTTTTAAGCAATTTAGTAAGGGATATAATGCTGTAAATAAAATGACATATATTAATTCAAGTTTAACACTACTATATGATTTATTTTAGGAATTTTAAACTATAAGTAAGTCTACTCTACCATTCCAAGGTTTTAACCTCGCATCTCAGTGCAGCCTTAGGGTAGGTCAAAGAGATGACGGTTAAATCGAGACAATCTCATCAATGAATAACTTATGAGAATCGAACATCCCACGAGAATCGAACATCCCTTTATTCATTGACTACCTTCCTTTTTTAGCCTAGATATTATCAAGAATATCTTTTATGAGTGTGACCTACTATATCGGATCTCGCCAAGTACGCCCAGAGTGTGCCGTCTTAGGATAGGTCGGTGACCCGACGAGTACCGGAAATCCTATCCTTTCGGAGACCAAGCCATGAATGTTGATAGGGTGAACACCATCCTTGGGGGACGAAATCAAAGCGCGCGAGGCGTCACCCCTTCTCTCACTTACTTGTATCTATAGTAGAGGCCGTGGGGTTGGTGTCGCCGCCCCGCTCCCACTCAATATTTTGGAAGTGGTGGTGGGTTAACTAACCACATCTTTTTGATGTTAACATAAAAGCACATCAAATCAAGGATTCCGAATGGTGTCGGTAACGTAGGCAAGCCTACCCGTCCTATTCGTTGGAACATATGTGATAGTCGGGTCAAGAGAGCCCCATTTAGTTAAGAATGAATCACCCCTCCGCTCGCCGGTGTATAGCTTAGTCTTGCCGGACCCCTGTGCATACATCACACTATGAGGGTTAAGTCGGTCGAGCCAAGCTCAGTTGACCACCCAAACTATAGGCGAACCGTTTTTATCCAAGATTTATTGTTCTTTTACCATCATTCAATCTCGTAGACACTACGAATCGAAAACGTGATCTCGTTTGGGCTTTTAAGGCGGTTCACCGAGAACACACACCGAAAGGCTTAACGATTTCATAACCCGTCCTCGGATCTTTAATTAGTTACTAAATTAATTAATTACCATGTATTAATTAAATTTCAACTAATTACGTGAGTTTGTATACATGCCTATTTTAATTACCAAAATTAAAATTCTACATGTATGCATGGAGTGGATTTATGATATGATGCATGTCATGGCAATTCCGGTTTTGTATCTATTTTATGATCAAACACATAAAAAATAAATTGCAGAAAATTTAAACACCGAGATGGATTTTTGGTACCCCCGTATCTAATCTATCCTAGGAAAATAGTAAATTACAATCTTGTTGTCTTCATGTCTTCGATCTTCAAATCTTGAACTTCCGGAACTCGAGCTTCGATCTTGACACGAAACACGAACGACGAGGAGAGGAGGCCGTAATATACCAATATATTATAAAATCGTTTTATAAAAAAACTTTTTTTTTTTAATATCAGGCCTCGGCCAAAAGGAAAAAATGAAACCCTTTTTTTATTTTATTTTATTGCCGGCAGTGGTTATGAAACCAATTGACCTATTGGTCAAATCAATTGCCAATGTATAAGCTGCCGTATTCCTAAATAAAAAAAATTGCCGCCGCATCCAAAACAGCCGTGTACCCAAAAAAAAAAAAAATTTTGCCGAGCCAATTGTAAAAATAAAACAACAGTATCGGCCTCCTCTCGTTTTACCTTCTTGATGATTTTCAACAGCATGATCTTCATCTCTTCGAACCCGGATCAAAATTAAATTACAAAGATTCTAACTTTTATAATTTTTCGCATGACGTAAAATAAAATACACATCCTATGCTCAATTGATGCTAATCAAAAGAGCTACAAAATAGATCTACGGGTAAACAATACCAACCCCAATCCATCTCTTCAAACCACAACAATCGCAACATAAAAAAAAATTATGCATGCATCGGCCCCAAGATAAAAAAAAAAATCGGGACACAAAAACTACATGTTTTCCACTCCTAGATCTAATATTTTATACGTATAAATATAGATCATCAGGCGACTGATACCACTGTTAGTAATACCATCCGCAAGGGAAGCGATTTTAAGGATCTAGATCTATAAATTACACGTAATAAAATAACTAGATCTACATCTACAAAGGGTTGTAGAACATACCTCTTGGATCTCAAAATCCAAGTAGAAGAACCGCACGGGAAGAGCGAAAGAAAGTATGAAGAGCACCACGATCTTCAAAGACGTGTGATCCAAGCAACTCCCAGTAGAGAAGGAAATCCTCGTCTCGAATCCTTCCGATATGCTACCCGGAAAATCTCCAAGATTTTCCCTTCTCACCCTTGGCCGAAAATTTGTTCTTCTCCTCTCTAAGAGGTGAAGTCGAAATTATGTGTTGTGTTTTAGGCTTGGGAGAACTCTCTTTATATAGGAGAGTAATCCTTGTCCTCCAAGGATTTTATTTTGACAATAAATAAATCCAATAAATAAAAGATAATCCCATAATATTCTAGAACAAATCTAGAATAATATTTATCTTTATTTCTTACCATAAATATTTATCCAATAAATATTTTGTGCACATGTCTTATTAAGACACAAGAAAACAATTTCTTGTTCATCAAAACATGCCATGGCCGAAATTTACTTATTGTGACCTAGTCACAATAATTTTCGACTATGATACACTTTTGGGCCAAGATTATGAAAAATATCTTTTTCACATATTTAATTATTTAGTCCAACTAATTTAATAGTCCACTAAACAATTAATTCACATATCGTTTTAATTAAAGTCCAACAAGAACTAAATTAATATTATTAGGATTCGACGTCCGAGAATAGCTATGCTATATTGGAGGCACGTCGGGGACCATGGACTAATAATCAGTGGCTCCGCACTACAACAAAATTGACTTTTAACGACTCGTATTAATGGCACACATTTTGAGCATGCCGTGAATACTTCTTTCTATGACTTGCAAATAAGTGTGCGCCGCTAAAAAAGGTTATGATACTTTAAAGACGGCGTGGATTTTTATGTGAGGTAAATAAAATGTTTACGGCTTACAAAATAATCTTTGTTAAAAATATACGCTTTTGATGGCATGTGTAGGCATGTCGTGAGCGTGTGCAAAACAATAACAGCGCACTTCGTGTGCGGTTAGTCTTAGAAAATTAATAATTACTCAAAAAAATTTATATATATATATGGAGTATTTATCTTCCGCATTCCCCAAAAAAACAATTTATTTTCTTCAACATTCTCGCTCGATTTTCCTTCAGTCTTATTCCCTTCTCATGCGATTCTTCCCCCGACTCACACAGATTCTCGCTGACCATTCTCACATCTAGAGATTGTCACATAAATTCTCTCCATCAATTGGACTAATCGACAACTCTCTTCTTCCCGGTGACTCCTCTCTCCCGCAATTAAGGTTTAAGGTAATGGATTTATGTTTCATCATTGTGATAAATCTCAGTTTTTGATGCGAATTAGATGTGTTTTAGGTAAATTAAGGATTTTATTCTCTTTTTTTGTTCCATGTAGTATTGTTCATTGTCGATTGATTGTCCATAGGTGGTTATATAGTTTATTTATTGATTTTAACAAAGGAGTGCTCTGCCCCAGACTTTTTATTTTTTATATATATATATATATATATATATATATATATATATATATGTGTGTGTGTGTGTGTGTGTGTGTGTGTGTGTGTGTGATTAATTTTTGCAATTAGGCGGAACCCATTAGGAGACCCTTCAACGTGGCTTTATATGAATTTGGCATAGTTAAAGGGGCATCTTCATCTTGGTGGTCATTGGAAGGTATATTTCCTGACTATTCTGTTGTAGTTTTTGTTTCATTTAGAAGGGCCAAATCTTGTATTTCTTGGGCAGCTTATCCTAGTTGTTAGACATCTTTTTTCTATTTTTTTATTTTTTATTTAGCTGAAGAAGCTTCGGTTGGGATATGAAGCTGTTCAGTGTGATTTTCTCATAAATTCACTCTTCTTAGTTAATATAACAAGTCCTTTGAATAAAATAAAATAAAATCTCCTGTTACCTATTGTTGCATTTAGTTTGATGTAGTTAATGTTATCTGTTTTCTGAAGTAAACTTCATTTGCAAAAAGTTCATACAATATCATATATGTATTTAAAGAAGGATTGACCAAGTATTGTATTTTGTAGGTGCTAAAGTAGTTGAATTGTTTAGAATTTTCAAGGTGTTGATCATCTACAAAATGGATAAGGAATGGATGCATCTTCCTTCAAGGTTTCATTTTGTTTCTTGTTGTTTTCATTTTCTGGACAAATTTACTTATGTGTTCGCTTACGTATGTTTTACTTACAATTGATAGGCTTTTACCGGAGTACGCAGTCGGGGTTGAGAAATTTATCGAACAAGCTCGCTTCTATGCCAAAAGCGCGTGAAGTAATCTTATGTCCTTGCATGCATTGCAAAAATAAGAAGTATAAGAAATTCGACCAAGTGTATGAGGATTTAATTATAAAAGGGATGGATCCGTCTTACACTACTTGGATCTTCCATGGTGAAACAAGTACTTCACAATCCCAAGGTATTTGTAGTTTAGGAGATGAGGAGGATGGGGTGAAAATAGAGAGGCATATAACTTATTTACGGATGCCTTTGACCCGGATGAAGAGGTGGGCATAATACAAATGATGCAGAAAATCCTCTCTTCCCTGGTTGTATTGCTTACACAAAGTTGTCAAACATCTCTCACACTGCATACAATCACAAATCTACTAATGGTCAATCCGACAAGAGTTTGAATGAGCTTCTTGAGATCCTACATGACATGTTTCCAGAGCATAACACACTTCCGAAGTCTGTCTATGAAATGAAACAGTTGCTGAAACCATTTGATTTAGGTTATGAGAAGATTCATGTTGCCCCAATGATTGTTGCCTATTCAGAAACGAGCTAAAAAATATGGACTCGTGCCCAAAATGTGGCGCCTCAAGATGGAAGGTGGACAAAGTCACTAACAAGGTCCAAAAAGGAGTTCCCGTTAAGGTTTTGCGATATTTTCCTGTGATACCAAGATTAAAACGGCTATTTAGATCGGAAGAAAAAAAGGTGAACAATTGATTTGGCACTCTAATAACAAAAGTGAAGATCACAAAATCGTCATCCAGTTGATTGATGGCGTGGGATACAATAAATCAAAAGTGGCCTACTTTTGCATCGAGATCCTAGAAATCTTCGTCTTGGTCTTGCAAATGAGATGGATTCAACCCTTTTGGTGATCTAAGTTCTAGATATAGTTGTTGGCTGTTATTTTGGTTATTTACAACCTTCCACCATGGATATGCATGTCAAAAGAAAACCTTATCTTTGTCATTACTAATTCCCGGGCCAAAACAACCGGGAACGATATAGATGTATATTTAGAACCCCTAATAGAGGATTTGAATGTGTTGTGGCATGAAGGTGTGCAGGCATATGATGCACTCAGCAAATCAACATTCAATTTGAAAGCTATTCTGATGTGGACAATAAATGATTTTCCGGCTTATGGAAATCTATTTGGATGTGCTACTAAAGGAAACTTGCTTGTCCTATATGCGGTGAAAGTGTGTGTTCTATGTGGCTTAAATATAGTAGGAAGTTTACATCTTTGGGGCCATAGGAGATTTCTTTTCACTGATCATCCATTTCGACAAAAGAAGAAGTGGTTTAACGGGAAAAAGGAGAGGAGGGGGAAACCTAGACCATTAACCGGAAGAGAAGTCTTGAATGCAGTCAAAGACATTAAAAATGATTGGGGCAAAAAACATAATTGTGAACCTATCGGCACTAAAAAGAGGAAGCATATGAAACAAGGGTCTGGTTCCAAAAAAGATAAAAAATGTGTCCTAATGTGGAAGAAGAAGTCAATCTTTTTCGACTTGCCATACTGGAGTGTAAGTTATTCCCAATTGTTTGTTTTAGCTTTGATAAATTTGCTTCTTGCTCATAAAAAATTGATGTATACATATAAACATACTGTAAATGATATCATATAATATATTACGACGTATATTATTATCAAGTACAAAAAGCTCTTAATGAATCTTATTTTTTTATTCTTTGAGAAAGCAAAAATTACGACCTGCAGGCTCAGCCTTCTAATATTGTGTGCAATTGGATTTTGCAAAAGACTACGTATATACTTTGGAACTATGATGTTTTTGGACAATAAATAATTTAAACATTGAATGTGTGATGATCTTAGTTATGATGTTTTTGAATTTTATCAGGAATATGCTTTTGTGTGATTCTTTTACATCTGCTCAACACTTATTTGGTATTTGTCTCATCATTGTTTTATTAGTTGTGATGCATTCACGTTCCAAGTAGTAGCTTAGGATGAAAGAAATGACATAATATTAGTGCAAATTACCTAGTTTACCATCAATATTTCAAAGATTATTATTTTTGGCCCTAGAATTAAAATATTGTTTCAGCTTGACTGTCAACTTGTCCAATGATTCTAAATTCAGGGCCTTTCTATTGAATTGCATTTTTGCTTATTTGACTAATATATACTCTATATTGAACTAACGATTGAATCTCTTTATGGCTACTTTTAGGAGCTTGTTTTACGTCATAACTTGGATGTGATGCATGTTGAAAAGAATGTATGCGATAATATCATAGGTACACTGTTGAATATGAAACACAAATCCAAAGATGATATTAATGCTCGCAAAGATTTGGTACATTTGAACATAAGGAAAGAATTACACCCTCAAGAAAAAGGAGAAAATGCATATCACTTGCCTGCGGCTCCTTACACTTTGTCTAAGAAAGAAGCAGAAGTATTCATGCCAAAGTTGAAGAAAATAAAGTTACCCGATGGCTATAGTTCAAATATTGGTAATTGTGTATCTTTAGTAAGAGCGTAAGATAATCGGGTTGAAATCTCATGATTGTCACGTTTAATGCAACAATTGCTCTCGGTAGCATTGAGAGGTCTTTTGCCGAAAGGCCCACGTAATGCAATATTTTGTTATGTGCATTTTACAATGAATTGTGTCAAAGAGTGATAGAGCAGGAATCGTCAGAACAACTTGAGGAAGATATTCTTTGAAACTCTAAGCATGTTCGAAAGGTACTTTCCACCTGCTTTCTTTACCATCTCGGTTCATTTGACGATGCATTTAGCAAGGGAGGCGCGTTTATGTGGGCCAGTTCAATTCCGTTGGATGTATCCATTTGAAAGGTGATTATAATTATTAGTTACTTCAATATCAATATGAAAGATTAAACAATTCAGATTTTGTTAGGTCTTTTTTCATGTGAATATTATTTGATAAACAGATTTATGAAAGTATTGAAAGGGTATGTAAGAAACCGAGCAAGACCAGAAGGATGCATAGCAGAGTGTTATCTCGCAGAAGAACGTTTGCGATTTTGTAGTGCTTATAATAAAGCTGCTAGTGTTGGTGTACGTTCAAATCGGAATGCGGACATTGAAAATGAACTAGCAGAAGAAGGAAATCAGAATGCGGACATTGAAAATGAACTAGCACAAGAAGGACGTGAAATTTCTCAAGGGAAGGAAAAAATTTTGGAAGATCATATGCTGCAAGCTGCACATCGATACGTGTTATTCAATACTGCAGAAGTTGAGCCATATTTGCAGTGAGTTTGGTCATGTATATTAAATCTGATTTGGTAATCTTGATATACTGCATTGTTTGCGCATTTTAATGTCATTGTTACTTGAACCCAGGAAACACATTGAGGAACTTAAACAAACAGATAGCCGTTTCTCAAACAATGAAACGTTGTTACAAAAACGACATATGGAGACTTTTGCAGAATGGTTTTCGAAGCATCGCCCTGATAATTCCTCGACTCGAATCATCTGGCTAGCATTTGGTCCAAGAAAGCATGCTGTATCATACACGGGTTATGTTATTAATGGGCACCGCTTCCACACAATTGATGTTGGAAGGTCGACACAAGATAGCGGTGTTTCAATTGAAGCCGATACTCTTACACAAGATAGTAGTGCTGAGGGGGATTCACATACAATTGGAAGGTTGTCGTATTATGGGGTTATACGAGATATTCTTTTACTAGACTACTATTCATTTAAAGTGCCTGTCTTCAAATGTGATTGGGCCAATCCTAGCAGTGGTATCAAAATGGAGGATGGTTTTACATTGGTCAATTTACACCAAGGACTAAAAACTTTTGAGAACGATCCTTTCATTTTAGCATCACAAGCAAAGCAAGTTTTCTATTCTAAGGACAAAGATGATTCCAATTGGTATGTATTGTTGAAAGCACCACCTAGGGGTATTCATCACATGGATTTACTTGATGAGGATGCCTACACGACGTCAGCGCCTCTAGATGTGTCTCAGTTGGAGATTAACGTGTGTGAGAAAGAACCTTACGCAAGGGATGGGTGTGAGGGGATTGATGTGAATGATTGAGAATGAGAGATGGATGCTTCAATGGCATATACAATTGTCATGGCCGAGTATCAATCAGGTAATCTTTTTTTTTTTTGGTTTTGTCGATATTGAATTTTCATATGGACTGTTGGAATTGAAATGGTATAGCATAAAAGAGTTTGGAATCTTATACATTGTTTGATTTAGCTTCAATATTTATGTGTTTTGTCTTCATCTCAGCTCTTTAAAATCTTGCACACTTGTAGACGTTTGCTCTATAGCACAAGAGTATTGACTTTGGCCTTGTTAAAATTTTCCCTATAGTATGACAACATATTGTTTATGAGTTCAGCTTATTTCGAACTCTTGTGATATACTCTGTGTATCATTTTTTTCTTGATCCAGCTTCATATGCTTAACTTCAAGATTGATTTGTGTTGATGGACCTGTGCCCATGAAAATGTTGACCTGGCATTTTTATTTTCATATGAACTAACAAAATGTTGATGATTGTCTTGTGATATCGAACATAGGTTTCCACTTAGCACTCACAAACGGGAGGACATGCTCGTTGCTTTACAGAAAGTGGCATCCCACAAAATGCATCAAACGGTGAGATTCAATGAAGTTCAAATCAAGACATACCAAAAAGTTTCAAACTTGGTGTAAAATCGGATGTTGTGTCATATAAAGCTTAAAGGGCTATAGAGTTCTGAGTTTCCAATCTGTAAAGAAACAAATTTTATTCTTGAGCATAGAGATTTATGAAGTGGGTTTTTTTGGAATAGTTAAGAGGAAATGATTTTTGATAATGTTGATGATGATGATGTAGCTTTTATACACGCATACAAATGATTTGTCTACTTTTTGCTTTATTTCTCTTATTCTCTTGAATCAAACATTTGAATTCTTGAACATAATTCATGCCACAAAATGCACGAACATAATTCATCTAAATCCATAAGCAACATATTTATAAACGAGATTTCATGCCACAAAATGCATAAACATATGTCATAAAAATGTATGAAAAAAGCTAGGTCGACCAAATGCAACCTGAAATGTCGTTACAACGATTGATCATAGCTATTCACTTTAGTTTCTTTTGACAATCACCTAAAGCATTAATCTGTGATCACATCACACTTTATAATTCATAATGTTGGTTATATATGTGGACACCACCTCCTTTTGATTATACAATTATGGTTTATGAATTAGAACCGAAACCCAACCTACACAAATCATCGGGTTTTCTAGTCGTTTGGTTTAGGTTAGCATATTTTGAAGCCAACCTCCACTAATACTACGTAAAAATCCCGGTCAACCTAACTCAATCTACCCCAAACTCAACCCTGAATATGGAAATTACCAAATGAGAAGCACAGTTTCGATTAGCAAGGAAATTAACACGACTAATCCATCATGGAAGAAGAAATCAAGGTCGGTGATGAAATCAAGTGAACATTAACAATTAAGCCCACTTAAGATTGTATCCCAATTGGTTACGTATTATTCCGCGTTGTGGCATGAGTATAACCAATTTTCCTGACACATGGCACACATCAGATCCAATTGGGTCATCTCAATAAGTGGTTATGTTTGGGCTCAACTCGATATCGGGTTCCAATCAACATGGACATCTCCGGCGTAGAGCAAGTCGCTCTCTAATCACCCGTTCACAATACCATTAAGTTATTAGTTGGATCATCCTTTAGAGGTCCAATTACCCATTAATCAACCTATGTTGTTTGAGGACGATATCAGGTTTCGCCACGCTGCAACAGAAATAAGGAATGAGGAAACTTGTAGTTACTTACGGTGTCTAATTTGCGGTAGTATTTGTAGTATAAACCGATAAACCAAACCGAGCCGAACCGAACCGAACAAACAGAACAAATATAAGATCGATCCGAACCAACCGGACTTTAATAAGATTGGTGTTGGTTTCACATTTTTTAAACCGAAATAGTTGGATTGGTTTGAAAATCCTCAAAACCGAATTAAACCGAACCGTGAACAATGTTAAAGAAAATAAATTTGCGCCTTTATTACCACCAATTGGTTTTAGTACAACGGTAAGCGATTGATCCTAACATGATATCAGAGCAGGAGGTCATGGGATCAAACCCTGGCTCCCTTAGTTTATTGTGAAAGTGTTGGACCTCTTTGTCTTGTTGGCCTAGTTTGGTCTTGTCTTTGTGTGCCTAGATGACATATACTTGTTACAGGCCCACCCTTGAGGGGGCGTGTTAAAGGAAATAAAGTTGCGTCTTTACTACCACCAATTGGTTTTAGTACAACGGTAAGCGCTTGTGGAAAATCTAGGCCCAACCCATATAAGAGGAGGGACCTCATTCCCAAACCTACGTTATGAGGTGAGGGAAGTCTATCTCTTAATATGGTAAGTGAAACAATCACAAATTCCCAATATGGGACACTTTAACACGCCTCAAGTGTGGGCCGGGCACAAGAGGCCAACACTTGCACAATAAAGGGGTGACTCCGATACCATGTGAAAAATATTGGCCCAAAACCATATAAGAGGAGGGGCCTCATCCCCAAAACCTATGTTATGAAGTGAGGGAAGTCCATCTCTTAATATGGTGGGTGAAACAATCACAAATTCCCAATGTGGGACACTTTAACGAACACCCATAGACAATCCGAGTATCGAATATAATGAATTATGACCACTTATATTTGTAATTGTTAAATGTATGGTCTAAGAAAATATAGTAGCACATTTACTAACACCAATTGATTTTAAGATAACCAGGTATAAGATGTTAACAAGAGGTAATCCATTTCACCACACATTCCTATTATGCTAAATAAAATATAAATGAGTGTATTTAATTTATGTTGTTGGATTCAATTACATTATATGATAAAAAAATTGGTAGATTTTTTTTTTTTTATTTTTATTTTTTTAGAGTAGAAATATTTTTTTTTTTTTTTTGTCTTTTGTTTTCTCTTTCTAATTTATTTTAGAAAGGTAAAATTTTATTTAAAAATACGTCAAGCTTTATTTTTTTTTTTTTTTTTTTTGAAATGTCAAGCTTTATCTTTTAGTAAGACAATTTTTAGGACTTTTTGGAAGACTAAATAATTTTACATATTTTATAAATAAAAAAAAAACTCAAATGTTCCCTCCAATTTTTTTTTACTTTCCCCGCGCCTTTTTTTCACCTTCCGCGCAATTCTTTTTACCACTATTCCCTCCATCTGTACGCCATTTTAAAACAATAAAAAATCACCAATTCAAATAGCAGTTCTCCCTCAAAAACAAAAAAAAAAAACAGTTCTGCTACAATTAGCAGGGGCGCCTTGTAGCTACAACTACTCTGCAAGTTGAAAGCATTGGTAAGCACTAGCAATTGGTTATTTTTTATTTTTGTTGGTAGATTGTCAGATCGAAGTCATGGTCGATGACTTCAGTTATCCATTGCAATTGAGTTCCGGATTCTATTAACCATAGAAATGCATGACTTGATGTGTTCTCCTTAAACTACGAATGGGTAATTTAGGTTCGTTGAGAGCCTGGTTACAATGTGATTGAGAATTGTTTCAATGTGTTTTCTCATTTTTCTGATTCTTTTCCATGTGGATTAGTCAAATGTTTTATTGGGTAAACTGTAGGAGTTGACAAAACTGCCGATTAAGTGTTCATCTTAATTAGTTGCTTCCTTTGTTTCTTGTCCGGATGTGGAGACTCCTTGAATAGTCTGCTTGCACGTTTGAGTCTCATATTTTAGTGTATACATATATCTCATGTTAGTTGATCGTATTTGGTGTGGTTATTGTGATGTCTTTTAAGTCTTGCATTATTATTTTTTTAATTTATGGCCTCTTTATTTATGTTAAAAGGCACATCAAATATGAAGAGGAAGAAGGCTAGAGTACAAGAAGATGAAGTTCAGGTAATACTCAATTTCAGGCTATCATTCTTGAATGTAATAAGAATATTCATTTTGATATATATCATTTTTTCTTTTGTGGCTTGTAGGGAGATCAACCCCTTACAATGTCAGGAATGCATTCTAACTCATCCCTTGACGAAGAAGAATATCTTGGTGAAGTACCTAATGATAACGACAAAAATGATAAGAAAAAGGGGCGTGGTGATACTAAGTTAAGACTGGCTACTCCTGGGCAAAAACCAATTCACTTGTTCCGCAATGATTATGGGCAGCCAGTAGGACTGATGTCAATAAAGTACTCTTCATTTCTTGGTACCCTGACTAAAGAATTTGTTTCGTATACATTAAAAGGTTGGGATTACCTAGATGCAGAAGTTAAGAATAGAATGTGGGATTGTCTTCAGGTAATCTATATCAGCACTCTTGTTAAACCTAGGATAATTACACCCTTATCACTCCAAACCTCTTTATTTCTCCTATCCATATGGTTATCTCCGAATTTTATCTCGAGTCTCTTGTTTATCATGAATTTGTGCTTTATTTGAATTTGCTGATCTTTTATTTATTGAATTATCTGCTGAAATTGCTTGAATTCATCGCATATATTCTGTTTGCTGTCTATGCCTGCCATGTGTTTAATGAATTGTCTGTGTGGACTTCCTGCTGGATCACTTAATACTTTGAACATTGTTTTTGGGTGTAAACATTGTTTTTGCAATCAACCAGTTGACATTACAATTGAATAAGTCTATCGCTCATCTGTATAGACATTTGTCTTTGTAGTTCCCTGGTTTTACACTCGTATTTGAAGCTGTTGTTGCCTAATTTGAGGAAAATTTAACCTTAATCTTAATTATGTATAATATATGCTTAGTAACGCAAAAAAGCTTCTACTCTAACACACAAATGCTTCTGCTCTCATTATGTATATGTTTAGACATGTTAAAAAAAGATTGTAGCTTCATTTGGTTATGTTTCAATAATCACATTCAAGGGCAGAGGAATATACTCTGGTATCCTGATTGATTGCATTGTTGTACATGATTGTATTTTTCTTACACGAGAGAGTAATAAACTATATATAGTGGAAATTATGTTGCTTCTTATTGAAAACCTGCTTAAGCTTACATAACAATATCTATATATTTGTTATTCGTCTCTGTTGATTCTCTTCTCTTTACTGATCTGTTTTAATGTACAGTCGAAGTATGACGTTAAAGATTATGAAAGGAAAACTATCTTTCAACATGTTGGAAAATTGTGGCGGAACAGAAAGTCTAAACTGAGATCACGTATACGAAATGTTCATGAAGGCAAGACCAAGTCACGTGATCTCTCTCGTATAAAGCCTGCATTTATGGATCAAAATCAGTGGAATTACTTTGTCAAGGAAACACTATCGACCAAGTTTCGAGTACGTATTCAATGTTATATTTTATTGACTTTGATATTGAATAAATCTTCAAAATTTCTAAAAAAGTTGTATTTTCAGGAAGAGACAGAAAAATATAGACGAATGAGAGCAAAGCAAACTCATAACCACACCACGAGCCGACGAGGTTATGCGCGATTAGGGTACATAATGGTACATATTGCTTGTACAGTTTTATATGTGATATTTTATAAAAAGGCTTTGGTTTATGTAATTTTACTAACATCTGAATGGTCTACTTTCCACTTTTTTATATAATATTCTGTGTCTCATACTCAAGAAACAAAACCGTAAGCCCGAAGATGGTGAAGTTACACGGGTTCAAGTTTGGGTGCAAGGTCACAAGAATAAAGATGGACAGCCTAATACTCAAGATGTTGCAGATAAAATTGTAACAAAATATCATTTTGTTGTTGTGTATGAATTATTATTTGTCTTTTCACTACCTAGTTCTTTTTTATTTTACTGAGAATGAAATACAACAATGTCCACTGAATCACAAAACACAAATGTAATTCTTCAAGACGACTTAGCCTTGTATTTGGAAAGGAAGCTCGGGAAGAGTGCGTGGAATGGGCTTTGGAGTTACGCCATCAAAAGTCGGAGCACAACATCAAAACAATATTTCGGTCAATAAACTTCAAAATGAGGTTCGTACCCTTAATGAAAAGTATGATGAGTTGAAGTCCATGTTGTTAGCCCAAGCATCTGGACAACAAACTTGCCAAGAACAGGTTAGTAACCAACAAAAAGGAAAATGAGTACATTTATATGTACATTCTAATTGTTGGATTTACATGGACATGCCTTAACATTCTTTTGTTGGCATAACCAGGCTGCTAATGACGGTGTTGTCAATGGTACCGGGAATGGAGTCAATGTTGGTTGTGTCAATGATGATATACCTCAGGTAAATCAATTATTTTCTTGCAATAAACCATTATTGAATTTCGCAACTAAACTTTTTTTCAAGAAATATTTATATGCATGATCTTGCATTGTTAATGCATAAATTTTATGAGAGACTACAGAATGCACATTGTTAATTAGATAAGCATAATCCTACTAATCCAAACTTGCTTCAGTTGAAGATTAATGAAGTATGGTCTGTTAATACTGGAATTTCAAGATTTAAAAAAAAAAAAAAATTTGAACTCTAATGATTCATTTCACCAGAAAGTACCCCTAAAGGTTTTATTTTGTATTAAGTTGTAGTCCAGAAGCAAAAATGAATAGGTGGAGTGATATTGAGACTAACTTTAGTTCTATTAATTCAGTATAGTTTTGTCCTTGTGGGATTTGCATGTATGGTTTTCCATGCTATTGTGATACTATGTCTATTGATTGTGTTGCTCCTCCTTTTGCTAAAATTGTGTGCTTTCGTTTGGTTTAAAATTTGGTCATATTTATTTATGCTTTTAATCAAAGCTGATTATTTTTAATTATATTTTATTTATAGTCGAATCAAAGCAATATGCCCAATGGAAGAATCCGGGAGAACACGAAGTGTAAGCTACTTAATTGGTCAAATGGAGTTGGAGTTGTTGCTGAAGGTCGAGTTGCTTCGACTGATCCTAAAGCCAAGGTGCACCACATTCCTCTAGGTGCATCATGTTGGAAAGTTTGGATTGATAGAGTTATAAGAGAAGATGTGGAGCTACTCCGTCCAAATGATGAAATGACTATTCTAGACCATGCGAGGGGAAGTACAGTTGCATGGCCATCTAAGGACATAATCTTGGATGATTGATATCTTCGTAGAACTCTTTAGTTTGAATCCGTTATATGAAACTTGTTTTTTTTTTTTTTTTTTGTGTGGATGAAACTTGTCGAATGCTATGTTATTGTGTAATCTTTTATCATGTAATTATGGTGTGATTCCAAATTATGTTTTTTTGGGTATTTATTATGTTATTGTTGTGTTTTTTTAGTTATTTATTTAAATATATTTGTATTTTAAAAAAGAAATAAATAAATAAATAGTTAAATAAATAAATAAATATATATATATATATATATATATAATAAATGGCGTGCATATGCATGTTGTTACTGAGGGATAGCAAAGTTTTAACAGCATGCTAACTGATGCCATTAATAGTGTGTTGGCGACGTGCAAGTGAATGCCATAAATGACGCAATCGACAGCGAGTGGGGTACGTCTCTTATGGTGTTGAAATTGTGTTTGGCGGCGTGCAGTTGCAAGCCACTAAAAATATACAGCGGCATACAAAATGCGCTGTCAATAACTCTATCAACGACGCGCGCGTCCAAGTCGCCAATGACATGAAACTTTTAACGGCTTTAAACTCGGCGGTATGCATTGTGTGCCGCCAATAACTATTTTGCATGTCGCCAAAAGTCAATTTTGTTGTAGTGCCGATAAATCAAATAAATAATTATCTTACGAATAGAATAAT
Organism: Gentiana macrophylla; assembly: GCA_026214975.1. NCBI lineage: Eukaryota > Viridiplantae > Streptophyta > Magnoliopsida > Gentianales > Gentianaceae > Gentiana > Gentiana macrophylla. The sequence continues at coordinate 50,831 of JAOBSW010000361.1, forward strand.
TATATTCGATAAATCAATCACAGGAATATGCCACCATAATCCCGTGACTACACTCCTCCGATTATGAGATTATATTTATCTCCTCACGAGAATGATAATAAGCGTCCATTGATATAATCATTACATATGGATTAATCCTCCATAGACTGTTCATTCTAAATCGGAAGTTACCATTAACCCTTTTCGAACCTCTTATCCTTATTTACCATTAACCCCTAGTGATCAATTAATTCATACAACTCAACTGGTAGCTAATCAGTGTAATATGAACTCCATGGATCGATCAGTTTCTAGGATTAACAAATAAGGGAACTGTCTATCTACTTCCATAAATGGAAGGAATGGATTCCGTATCTCGTGATAAATACGAGACTACTCACTCAATCCAAAGACAATGCCAAGATGGGGTAATTCGGACCACGGACTCGGTGTAATCTTTAACCGTCAAGTCAAACCTCATACCGATTCAAGCGGATGATTTGTGATCACCTCAGGACTAAGATATATCCATAAATATGATCATCGATTGATTCGATAAGACTTCTCGATTCACGGAATATATCGTGAAGTCTAATCAAATCGGTCCAAAATTTATATATGATATATCTATCATATATAAATGCCCCCACTAGGTTCTCTTAACCGAAAATCCGGATAAGATAATCACACATATTGTGTTAAGGCGCATTAATAGCACGTTAAAGGAGAGACCCGATACTCTCGATTAACTTCACTACGGGCTAATTGTATTTTAAGTACATCCTCACTAACTCAATCCTCCCGTGTATATCCATATAATGCTGAGTTAAGTGATTACATAAACGATATACTTTTGGGTTTCACGTAGTGTAAATACTATCATTGTCGCGTCGGTGAAATGAGAAAAAATAAATATGAATGATAATGTCAATTCATTCATTAAATAAAACAATTACAAAATTGTCTTCTAGGATTACACCTAACAAATTCTACCGCACCCCCCCAAAATAATTATTTTTCTTGTGAATCATTTCCTTTAAGTTTTTTTTTTTTTTTTTTTTTTTTTTTTGCTCATTACAATACCATATGTACTTTTAACTCTAGGAAAATTCTAGATAAAGGGTGTGAGATTATTTTAGTCAGGAGAAAAAATTATCAGGAGGCGAGATGGGTTGTGACGTGGGCGAGGGTTGTTTTTGTATTTTTATTTCTTTATTTTATGTTATCTTTTTCGAATAATAATGTATTTTTTTTATTTATTATTTTATGGATTTTTTAATCATAATAGTTTTATTTTGAATATTTATTTTATTTTCTATTTACATATATTTTAAAATTTGTATAAAGGGTGTAAGGAAGTCTAAAAATTATTATAAAGGATGTGTACCCTTTATAATAATTTTTTAAATCTCCTTGCACCCTTTTTTTTATAAATTATAGAATATTTATACCATTTTAAATAAATAGTAAATGTCGCATAGCATTTATTCAAATTTTCAGCGGCAGCAGTGTCGTTGAATAGGTGGTTCCAGCTTCCATCTACAGATCGATCCAACTTTTCTCGATAAAACTTCAACTCGAAATTCATGAATTAAATAATTAAAGTCATCAAATTAATTGTGAAATTTTAAATCAATTAGAATCATAAAGTTAACCTAGCTCTTTAATTATATAACCTTTACCTCTAACACGAATATTAACGGCGTAACATATTCAACAAAAATTGCTGGATACAAATAAGAGTACTTCGGGCATACAATATTACTCTTATTCAAGAAATATTAAAATAATGTTGGGTAGAAACATAACCGTGCCACTAACACATGAGAAACATATAATCACCAATGAATTTAGTTCTACAAAAGAAATCTCAAAAATATATGTTGTTTGAAACATTTTTATTAAGTGATGTAATAATTGTAGTGCTTCAAACATTTATATGGTGTTAATAGAATTCCCTATATAGAAAGGAGTAGAATCTTGGTGAATTGAGGCTAAAGTATGCACAAATTAACTAGATCACGGAACCTTATCCAAAATTTGGACCCTTATAGAAAGACCGAAAATGCCCTATGACGGTTTTTGGGAGCCACAAAGCAACTAGAGGAGGAGCCACCGCTAATGACGGCTAAATGCTCCTTTCTCTGATCGAGGTGCAACTGTGCAAGTGCTCTGCAGTACCACGTGAAAAATGCATAGTAGTAACCCAAATATCTTCAGCTTTCAACTCCTAGAGGCACATATGCTGAAAAGCACTTATTGCCGTCTGTATGGTTTCATCAGTAAACACCAAGCAATTTGGTCATCTTCTCCGCCAAAAACATGGTGACTTTGCTTACATCATACTCATCACTTGAGGCCTCATGGCCACTTTCTTCATGAACCTTTTTAGTGTCTAGAACCACAGAAACAACACCGAAAGGCTTCTCGATGATATGGCCAAAGTATCGACGTAAGGCGTCGTCATGGTAATTGTAATTGTCATCATATGGAAGGCATTCGACTTCAGATATTACAGTTGTAGCATAACTGCTTGCTAATTTGTGCAATAACGCTGATAGAAAGGGTCCATACGTGTCATGTCCACATTTTGACGCCTGTTTACCACGCATATTGACTCCATCCCGTGCACAACAACCCATGTTGAATCGAGGCACTTGTCCGACAGACAGGAACAACTACTCTTGGAGGTGTTGCAAAATTTTTCACCCTGTACAAACTTGTAGTCGACTAGGAAACCACGGGCATCATAGGCTCTGTTAAATCTGTGATAATACTCCATTGGCTTAGGACCAGGAGAAAATTAAAATAGGCGTGCCGCCAGTGAGTAGATTTCATCGACATACCGTCATTGGTAATCGGAAGGCTTCCTGGTCCTGGAGAGAATCTAAAATTCTCTGATTCGTATTTTTTCCTTTTTGGTGACGATTCCAACAAATCCGATTCATATTCTTTCCAAAAAGCCTTTGCTTTTTCTCTCAAATCTCTTTCTATATTTGCTCGATGATTGCTTTTTCTTTCAATTATTTTTCTGTTTGCTCGATGATTTTGATTGATGACGGTGGTTGATCCATTGGTATATGTCACAACAATAACGTCCAGAGGAATTGTTATAGCACAGAAAGAATTAAAGCGGCTAAGTAGAAAAGGTGGTATTATAAGTAAATGTTTATTGTCAAAAAGGACAATTTGAACATAGAAATATGTAAAGAGGACTGTGGAATATTTTTCTGGGTAAAAGTGATAGTGAAACATTAGATTTGGGATCAGTTCCACTGCAACAAACAGTACTGGATTTAGGGTTATGAACAGTTGATTTGTCCTTATCACCCAATTTATATTTTCACTGTCCTGATTCTCATTTCACCCCTCTTTTTTTTTTTATCCTTTTAAACCACTTCCCCTATAAGCAACACCCTATCACGGTCACGGCTTTCTCAGTGATCACAGGAATATATAATTAGGGAAACAGACAATGAAGCTTGTGGGACACGTAAAAGTTTTTTTTTTTTTTTTTTTTGGCAAATAAAAAGTTTAATCTTTGAATAGGAAATAAAAGCAGCGAAAACGCATTTAAACTAGTTTAATAAGTAGAAGGAAAAAAATTATGGAAACTACTATACATATCCCATAAGAGAATTACGAATAATAACACATTTTGAAATATTTTTGAGTAACAGGATAACCATATTTTTTTTATTGGAAAGACATTTCCTATAATTTTATAGGCTAAAGGCTAAAAAATTTATTTAAAAAAAAAAAAATAAAAATCCCATATGTACCTGTGATGGTTTTTGTTTTTTTTTTCTCTTTCCTCTTCCGTTTTTAAACAATCATATCTTTTGATCTAAATCTCCAAACGCGATGAAACATTTATTGAATTTTTTATTTTTTCATTCTCTTCGTTTTGAAACTTGATTAGATATAATTACATCGTGTTTTTTATGAGATTCACTGTCGAAATTCACTCAGTGAATCTTCCCAATTAAAGAGCATGAAAAAATAAAAAATTTGATGAAAGATTTTTTAAATTTGAAATTGAGAGATACGAGTTTTTAAAAAATATGGATGAGAGAGAAAATGTGTTGGTTTTTTTTTTTTTACAAGACGCTAGAAATTATTAAAAAAAATCCTTTATACAAAAGTTTTAAAAAACCGTCATTTTCTTTAATTGATGAAATATCTCTCTCCCTATCTCCAACTCCCCAAAAAAAAATAAACTTTTTCATGTTCTGAGATCTTTTAATTATAATTTTTTTTGGGGGGAGAGGGGGGCCTGGTTTTCCAGAACTGTATATAAAAGAACTGTTTGTAGGTCATTCATTTGTTTTATCTAATTTCTCATTATAATTCAATAGCTTCTTGAATAGATAAAATACTTGCAGACTTTTAAGCAAGACAGAATAGAATGACACGGGCAAGTCTGCATACAATAGTTTTATCTTATAGACCAGGTGGTAGGAGACCCGGGTTCGATTCCCCCTTCCCCCAACCTTTCGTTTCAGTGAATAAAAAAAAAAAAAAAAAAAAGAATAGAATGACACAATGAAATTACATATAACTAATAACATGTTACCGATCGCTGAACACGAGTACAATTAACACATACTAGCAGATCCTTAATTAATCTAATTTAGATTAGAAGATTAAGCTACATAATTAATCCTTGAATCTTGTTGCAAAAAGGCGGTAATTTCTACTACCCCAACGATCATTCTCATCAATGGAGTAAGATTTCATGCAAACCTGTATCCATGGAGGATTCCTAGCTGCATTAACAACAACACTTGTATCTATTCCATCATTATTACTGCTTTCTCCAATTCCAAGCACCATATTTCTTTTCCTTGTCATTACATCCACCGCGTGATATCCACAAAAAAACTCCACCTAAAAGCCGAGTGCCTCCATGGAGTGAATAATCATGAATAAATCGGTCCTACCATGATAAATGGCCTATAAATGTGTAGTGATGCAAATCATTTTGGGAAGCATGAGTCATACCGCATCTTCATCGTAAAGAAAAGCGTGTATGCGAGCAGTCGGGTCCTCTAGTGTCAAACGCACCCTGTAAATTCCTTTAGGAGAACGGAAGTCCTCTGCTCTCCATGGAAGTAAAGCTACAACCCTAACTACGCACGTGTATTTATATGTAAGCTATAAATATAAAACAAACATATATCTCAACTCTTTTTTGGCAGAAATATGAAAGAATAAAGAAGAATACAACAAGTACCTCCGGATAGCAGAGAATATCCATCAAAGTGACAAAGGGCACACGTGGATAATCCGTTTCTGGAATGGAAAAAAAGATGTTAATAACCATTTCCTGCAATCATAAATGGATGAATACAGCAAAACCAATGTCGTCGCCGACCAAACCTGTAAGATTAGAAGGGCAGGGAAAACATTGCAGAGGCATTCTACCATATTTTGAAGGGAAACGCTCATCATACGTCCTATGTTTCATAGAAAGCCGTTAAAAATAAACAGCTCACTACAGATGTAAGAGAAAGATGAGGAAAAAAAATGGAATCAGATAACAATGGAATTGAATCCACAGACCTTTGTTGTTGTAACACAATGTCATCATCATCAGGCAAATGACAAATCCTTGTATAGGGCTTCACGGAAGCAACCCATATTCCGGTACGAACTTTACACTTCAAATTGAGAAATTTCATTTATTTTCCAGCTTTCAGGACAGTACTGAATCCTAGCCTTCCATTTCCTTGCTTGACTTTTATCCATAAGACGGTACCAACAGTAGGAAAGCTGCACAACGTGTCCCTTGGCAAAGGAATGGGTTCCAAACTTGATGGAAGCGGCTTTTCCAACTCATCTTCTAGCCTGCCATCATTTTGCAATTCATTGAAGGAAAGGAAACAAGCAAAGAACAGGTGTAGGAACACACAAAAAGAATAAGGAATTTATTAGCTGTAATAGCATTTCAACTCATTCTAAAGTTACAAAAAAAAGTTCACAAGAAGCGTAGGAATTCTTTTTAAGTCCTCGGCTGGTGGTACCGAAACATTCTCGATTCTCTATATACAGACAAACAAATAATTAAGAAGTCCAACAACATTGTAAATTTGTAATAACCAAGAATATTTGACCTTGATGAAATACGTAACGAAAAACAAAATTTGTTGTACAAAACCAAAATGCATTTTTTTTTTAAAGTAACATAGCCTGGCATAAGATAATTGAGAAAAAAACAACACACCTTGTCTCAATGGGCTGTGCTGGAGTATCTGTTCCATCCCAAACATAGACAATCCAATTATCATTCTGGACTTCAGAGAGATGAAGAATCTTGTAGAGAAATATATACGTTAAGCAGGTAACCAACATCCCGATGTAAGTTAGTACGTACAAAATGTTAAAGATCCTGTTCAAAAATACAACATAGTAATTGTGTCTAGCATGCATTCTCTAAGAAGTTCAATGGAAAAGGTGGTCGGTTGCCTAAGCAAGTTGGTCCTACGACAACAAATTCTTTAGTATAATGTAGTAAAAAATACCTGAATTCAGAGCATACCGTGCAAACCAAATTATAGCCTTCTCCTACTTTGATATCCTTCAGCTGAAGTAAATCACCAGACCCTACAAAGCAAATGCATCAGCACCAACGTAGACTGAAACACGGAGAAAACACAACTTGGAGCCAATTACAGTTATTGTTAGTTTTAAAACGAGTTCTGGCATATCCCTTCAAAACGATCACAAAATTCACCAACTCTAAGATGACTGGTGGTTAACTCCTAAATTTGTGGAAAAATTCAGAAACGAATGAACATGTGGACCAAAAAAATGCAGTAGTAAAATTGTGTGATAGTTCAGGTGTTATAAATCATTTTCTTTTAAAGAACTTGCTAACTGAGTTTCTAGACCTCTGAATGGAATGACTCCCAATTTAACACGAGTACTTGGAGAACACGAATTTAAACATTTACACATCACATTCTTCTATAGTCATTCAAGAACATAAAATTGACGGTAAGACTTAGAATAGTAACACAAAAACAGTGAATATTAGACCTTCTTGAAACTTAAAAGTGAAAACTACATCAAAACTCGAGGTCCAAGGTTTTTCGAAGTGATTAGAATCCCATTCTCCTAAGGAGACTAAACTCTGATTAATGCAAGATGAACATTACTAAAGAACCAAATGGAAGCAACAACCTAATATGGAAACCCAAAAAAAAATTCCTAGGGTGTAAGAGAAAAGCAGGAAGATACCAGTATGAATGTGGAAAAGATACAAACATAAATACCAATAGTTGTGAAATTATCAAGTGGGACAGAGAAGAGAATATATACCCATTTCTTGTGGGTGATCAATCAACCACTTCCTCAAATCATCTATAAATTTCCTGTCCTGTTCTCTAGCATGATACTTAGAAGAACACTGATAAGGAGTATACGTTGTCCCACTTTTCCCTTTGAATAAAGCAAAAGACGAGTTTTTCTTGTTGTATTGTGCGAAAACTTCGGATTGATGAGTCTTCATCTGCATAAACAGACGCTCCAACTTGGAAAACTACAAAATCCTCTCGATATAAAACAGAGAACTAAAGTGACATCAACACATTAGTACTAATTTAATGAAGTGTAGGAACTTGGAATTACCGAAACACGAGAGAGTTGAATGATATCGCCACAGCACAAATCATTGGGAAGTGTATCCATTGCTTCAGCGAAGAAATGAACAGAAATTCCCGATCAATAATTTTGAATGTAACAAAAAAATCTGTCAAGGTTATCAGAAATGCAGCAAAATGAGATCTTCATAAACAACCAAGAGAGAAAGAAAAGAACAAAAAAAAACGCAAAATGAGCATGATAAAGTGAATACCTGTGCCTTTGGAACGCTTAGGAATGCCAGTTTCCAAGACAATACCAATCAGATTAACATTTTGATTAATCGAAGCAATTGCGTCGATTACTTGAAGAAATGAAGTACTGCCTCCTACTTCGGTGTGTAATTCTATTCCACCATGTTCATTAAGTACCAGAACGAAATTTAAATTTCTTTAGTGAAATTTCTGCGTCTTTCGATTCGCAAGTGAGATCGACTCGATTCGGTTTTCTCGAGTTCGAGCTCGAAAGTCGAGCTACTCGGATAATTAACCGAGTCGAGCTCGAGTTTTAAAATATATTAATCGAGTAGCTCATGAGCTTAATCGAGCTTGATTAAATAATTATTTAATTAATTAAATTAATTCATTTATTATAAAATATTATTTTTCATAATTAAAAAATATTATTCGAGTCGAGTATTAGGCGAGTGAGCTCGATCTTACCATATTTCATTAAAAATCAATTGAATTCTACTAAAATAATCGAGCTTACGAGCCGAGTCGAGCTTTGTCGAAAGTACTTAGTGAAGTCGAGTTCGATCTTGTTTTTAAGGCTCGATCGAGATTTGTGTTAGAGTTCAAGCTCGAACTTTTTAGTCGAAATGAAATTGTTCTGCAGAAAGATCGACTGAATTTACCGATTACACCCTAATGTTCATTATGCAATTGTAGTTGCGATTTGCTCCAGCCAGGAAAGGAAAGGTGTGGAAAGAGAAATTTCTGTCCCGCGACAACTAAACCATCGATTTTTATGTAACCTATTTGAAACAAGGGGCAAAGGTTCAAAAAGACACATATTATACTTAATTAGGCAAATAGAAGATTAAGAAATTTAATTTGGTTATAAGAACACATAATTCGTACATGGAATAAACTACCCTAATTTTGTTTTGCTTTTGTTTTTTTAAGGTTTTTTTCTGGACGTTTTTTTATTACGTATTTTTTCTGGGCGGTTTTTTTTAGTCGCTTTTTCTTAATGGCGTCTTTTTTTCTGGGCGTGCGATGCACAGACGCCTCGATGAAGTGACACCGCGATGCAGAGATACTGTGATGAAGAGACACCGCGATGCAGAGACACAACGATGACTCTTTAGCGTTTAAAAATAAACAACGCCCAGAAAAAAAAAAAAAAAAAAAAAAAAAAGTGCTCCCAGAAAAATTTAAAAAAAACATTCACTTCTAGAAATTATTTTTTAAAAAAAAAACATAAAAAGAAAGGGGAAAAAGGATAATTTTGTCTACTTACTGATTTTGTGTCTTTATAAACAAATAAGATTCATTAGTGTCATAAATGTCTATTAATTACTCAAACTAGTCCTTATAGACAAATATTAATAGGTCTCACATCATAATAATGTGTTGTGCATAATTTTATGACAATTTTATTGTGTCATTGTCACTACTATGTGAAAAATACCAATAAATAGAGGGCATTTATTCACGTCGCACTTGAAGTATGTGTTGTCTGACATACCACTGCACCACATCATTTTCACAGAATCGATCATGTGATTGTTGAATGTATAGGCAACATTCGACTTCCCGCACTTTCGAATTAGATTTGACATTGGGAAGGTTGAATATTGTCTATACATTTGACTTCCATAGGGTCGATTTTATTGTGGTGCACAGGTAGTGTGGTACATGATAGATCACGTTTGGTAAAAATAAAGGCCTCCAAAATTTAATGTGTATTATAAATCATATGATGTAATGTGTATCACACATTATACTAAGTGATGTATTTTTGTATAATGCGTCAATTTTCCTCCATTGATATAGTCATAGTCTTTTGACATGTATTATCTGCAATTTAAGATGAAATACTTCCCTATACTGTAACTCTTAAGAGACTCCATGACATTTATACATTAGAAATATGACTTTGATATGATATAGGACGATGATCAAGTATAAATGTTATTTAACACATGTTAATGTCATTGCATGATGTATCAGTATAATTTAAGGATGTAATATGGTACTAAACAATTTGTTACGTGTCACATTGGGCACGTCTTGAAACAATCAAACTATATAGTGCATACAAAGATATAATATAGGTATGGAAAATGATATGTGTACTACACATTTGTGTAGTGCACAAACCACAACATGCTGTGTACCATTGATTAAAGTGATAAATTATTTATTGTGATGGGTCCCAACAAAATATGTGGTGTTGATTGTGTTGTGTAAGATGTTGTGGTAGAAAAAATAGTGGATGTATCACTACACATATATGTATAGCTCATGCACATCTATCAAAATATTCTATCCAATCAAGTGTAAGTATTTTTCTCTATTTTAAGGCCTAGTCCTAGAATCAAATGAATATGATCAATTGGGTTTGATTTCTATACCATAATGTTGATGTCTTCAACATATGTTGCAGGAGATAGAAGGTTTTTGATGTTTTAGGAAGAATATACTACAAAATGTTGACTAGGCATTTCATCACTTTTTCCTCACAGTTCTCTTCTAACTCTCATATTATCATAATATTATCTACCATTATAATATATTTCGGATAATGATTTGAAGTTGTTCTGAATAAATTCGTGTACATTATCACATTCGAAAAATATTGTTTTGTAATGTCTATCATTGTGTCAGCTTTTCGATTCTTTTTTTTGTGTACAAAATGTTACTGATGAAACTACCGGGGAAGTGAATCCTTCAAAATTTAAGGTTGTTTGTAACGTTTGCGAAAAAGTGTATCATTATGAACGTGAAATCGGTCTTGGTTCTTATGTACGACACTTACGAACAAGGCATTCCGAGGAATATGAAAATTATATGCATGATGCGCGGAGACGTCGGGACGGGTAGCCGGGTAGGATGTGACATGTAACAACGTCTACATGCACGTTATGAAAAATCGATGTAACATCAATATTGAATGTTGTTTGTTGTAGTGTTTTGTTGTATTAGTTTAGTTTTATCAGTGTCACCGTTACATAGAATAATCGGTATCCATCCTTTATTGTATTTGTAACGCCCCTTTTCCGGACACCGAGTCCTTATCCGGAAAAGGAACGTTCGGCACATATAAAATAAAATAAATTCCACTTTATACGTAAGCCTCTACTACGTCATATCGAGTTAAGCAAAACGGAAGTAAAAGACTCGGGTATAAATTTTTTTCAACAACTAAGAATAGAAACACAATATCTAAAGAGAGAAATGTAACATTTATTACATTGGAAAACCAAACGAAACCAAAACGTACGAAAACATCCAAACGTATACTAAAAGGAAATTACAACGTTTCCCAAGGAAAACTCTAAGTCTAAAGCATAAATAAAACATGAATAAATAAACTTTTCAACTTCGGCGTCCTTAAACATCGTCATCAAAGTCCTAGTCGATCTCTGGATCAACATGTTCATCTTCTCTCCCCCAAACACATAAATAAACATGCATTTGAGGTAAGTACATTGTATATTGCAAGAGGTAGAAGCTACAATTTAATTAAGGTTTATAATTAAAAGATTATCTTTGCCAGACCGACTCAATCTAGGGTTCATTTCATGTCATCAACATGTCATGACTATACGTTTCTAGCTTAGTTTATCTTGGTTACGCCATCACTCAAGGGCACTATGCATGATGTGTATCCATCACGAGATATACTTGCCAACTACGGTGAATAGCACCGATAGTCCTGGGATCTCCCCAGTATGCATATACGTTCGATGAATTTCCTCCACTACCCTTCAGCCTTTTGAGCCAGTAACGTTGTTCACCTTTCATGAACGTATCACATCGCCGATATGAATTGGTGCCTAACCGAGAATAGGTGACGTTTTATCTTTTACTATCACATATGTAGTTTTATTGTGCATTAACTAGCCACCTAAGTGTTTTCAAGGCAAAGCTCACCTTATCAACTCTACTCCCTCACTTAGACAGCTAGACATCATATCCTATCGAGTACACAGACATTGATGAACTTCAGTTCATCAAAGCACAAGCCCTTTCATGCCCTTCCGACGGATCCGAACTTCAACTCCCTTAAAGAGTACATCCGGTGCCGAAACTAAACGAATCGAAAGCTCAATCAAGGCTTGTTCAGGCTTAATTATTGTTATAAGGTCAAAGAACAACGTTTAAAACTCATATCATAGCTAAAATAATCTCATTCATTAAAAAAGAGGTCTAGTGCGCCTACACTGGGTTCAGGGCGCACGCACTGAGCCTCTGTACGTAAAACACGAATTTTGCTCGTCCAGTGCATATGCACTAAATCTGGTGCGCATGCACTGGATCTGGTGCACATGCACTAGCTCTCTGAATGTAAAATTTCACTTTTTGGTCCTCCAGTGCGTCCGCACTGGGCTTGGTGCACCCGCACCAAGCGCGGCAACTTCCTAAAAACTTAGTTTTTGACCCCTAATCGATCCCCAATCGTTCTCAAACTTGTTCAACATCATAATACTCAGAAAATGGAGCTTTTATCTATCATAACATCTATAGATCCTTAGGCAATACAAAGGTACGAAAACTAGCATAATAATCATCTAAAACCTTAAAACGAAACATAATAAACCATAATTAACTTGTAGGAATATCCTCTTACCTTTAGCAAGCTAATCCTAATCCAAAAACTCAGAAAACTTTAGCAAACTCGAACCTTTTTCTGCAGGAACCGATGTGATCAATCCATAAATACATTAGATACGATCACACGCTTCTATAACAACAAAACTACGAAATGTGTGAGTTTTGATCTTCAAAACTCATCCAAGAACACATCTAGGTCGAATTACATACTTTAACATGTTAGGAAATCACTAGTTTAACACAGCGGAATTTAAAATTTGATTTTCTTTTCTAGATCGTTCTTCGTTTAATGCAATAAACACGTTAAGTAGTTTGACGGTTATACCTTGGATGATCTATAAGATCGTCGCTTTGACCGCCAATGGAGAGTAGTTCAATGCGCAAGCCGTCCACGCGTCCGGCCTCTATCGCTAATCCACACGAACCCTTGCCAGAATCCTCCTTGGATTGCTATCGGAAAAACTCCGGCTGCTAGACCGGACCTTTTCTTCCCTCACAAACTCACTATGGATTGCTCTCTATTTTACACAAGAATTATGAACTCTTGCAATTGTGATGTACAAAAGAGCTTGACACCCACCTCCTATATATAGTGGTTGGGGCGCCCGTATGGTGTAGAGAGAAGAAAACCTTTTCCAATAAAATAAGGAAAATCAACTAGATTGATTTATCTCTTTAATTATAATTTATTTTGCCAATATCATATATTGATTATAATTATCTTATTACCATAAATCTATTTTTCCAAAATCAATTAATATCTTATATTAATATTATGGCAATCTTATTAATTAAAGTGCACAATCCAAGTGTATCTTACACACTTAAAAGTGGCGCCCCTTTAGTCAACTAATTGACTTCCGGAATATTCTTTAATTAATATAATTTATATATAATTAATAACTTGTATTTTATTTATTCATAATAAATAAATACCACCATATTAATTTACCACTATAACCTTTATAGTACAGAGATAAACTTTCCTTATTTGGTTATCAACTATAACCGCATTTTAATCCGACTCGATGTTCATATGTGTGTGACCCGATAGGCTTCCGAATATGTTGGCCGTAGACACAAAGTGCAATTTACTAAAATGCCCTTCATACCTAACGATCACGGGATAGCGTCTAGCAGCAACACACCGTGACCCCAATTATCGGAAGAGTCAAAAGCAATGACTACTACCTTTCATGTGAAGCGATTACCGTGTAACTTACAATCTATCATTGTAATAATATCCATACGATCAGATCTCGAAAGTGTCAATACATTGACGATCGTATCTTATAATCAGGATATCATGCTCTCTTGGAATAACACATTTACTCCCACTTTGCAAAGATTCTCGAGAGCTAGACATTCCTTATAAGAAGGCCATTTCGGATATTCAATCTCAATCATAGGATACACGATTCCCGGACGACCAATCATGTATACTCCGCATGCTTCAATATCATACCCAATCACTACCGCATGATCGCCCCGTGGTTAGGAGAAATCTCAATAGTGTCAAAGCATTACAATCCACACCGTGATGTCATGAAGACTCCGGTCAAAAGGATAATTACACAACCGCCATATAGTGTGACACTTAATGTAAGTGGGTCAGTCTAACGTACGCATTCTCTAATACACGTCCACATACAGTCCAAGTGTCTCTACACTTCGATAGACGAGATCTATCCCTATCTTCTAAAAGATAGAAGACATCCAATACGTCTTTAGTCTCGATTATACTATCAATGTCCCATTTGATAATATGTGAGACTAGAGACATTTAAGTACCAACCTTGTTATAGTGATTAGAGATCTCATCAACCATAATCACTATCATGGTTTCTCTATCACAGATTGATACTAGGGACGTTACTATATATATATATACAACAAATAATATGAAGATAAACAATATATAATAACATAAGTGATTTTATTAATCATAATAAAGTTATTACATGAACTAAATAGACTGTAATTGACCCGACCCGGTTGGATCCGGTCCAACCCGATTGGGTTTAGGACACCATTCCAATAATCTCCCACTTGGCCTAAAGCCAATCACCCATATTCCTAAGCCCGTGCAAGTGAACATGTTTCTCATGCTTAGCTTGAGGCAATGCCTTGGTTAACGGATCAGCTATGTTATCATCCATGTGGACTTTCTCTATCTTTACATCTCCTCTATCTACTATCTCTCTAATCAAGTGATAGCACCGTAGCATATGTTTGGACTTCTGATGAGACCTTGGTTCCTTTGATGAGATATCGCTCCATTATTATCACGATCTGAGGCCTTTGGACCTTCAATGGAGGGAACCACACCAAGTTCGATGAATGAACTTCTTCATCCAAAGCGCTTCATTTGCCGCCTCCGAGGCTGCTATGTATTCGGCTTCCGTTGCAGAGTGCGCAGTAGTCTCTCTGCTTGGAACTCTTCCACTCACTTTGCTCCGCCGTTAAGCGTGAAAACAAATCTAGATTGTGACTTAAAGTCATCCTTGTCGCTTTGAAGCGGCATCCGTGTAACCTCGTAATACTAAATCATCATTCCGAAAACCGAGGAACATATCCCTAGTACGTCTCAAGTACTTAAGGATATTCTTGACAGCAATCCAGTGACCATCGCCTGGATTGGACTGGTACCTACTAGTCATACTAAGAGGGTACGAGACATCTGGTCTTGTGCATAACGTGGCATACATGATAGACCCGATTGCCGAAGCATAAGGGACTTTGCTCATTTGTGCCCTTTCCTCCTCTGTCTTAGGACTCATTCCCTTCGACAGGTAGACCCCATGTGACATGGGTAGCAATCCTTTCTTGGACTGCTCCATGCTGAATCTCCTCAACATCTTGTCCATATAGGTGGATTGCGACAGACCAAGCAACCTTTTAGATCTGTCTCTATAGATCTTTATTCCTAGAATATAGGCTGCCTCACCCAAGTCCTTCATTGAGAATTTCTTGGATAACCAAGCTTTGACTAATTGTAACATAGGCACATCATTCCCTATGAGCAATATGTCATCTACATAAAGCACTAAGAACACAATGGCACTCCCACTAACCTTCTTGTAAACACAGGGCTCATCTTCGTTCTTGATGAAATCAAACTGTTTGATTATCTCATCAAAGCGAAGATTCCAACTCCGAGAAGCTTGCTTTAATCCATAAATGGATCTTTGCGGTTTACACACCATCCTGGCGTCATTGGTTGTGAAACCCTCAGTGTGTCATATACACTTCCTCAGCAGGTTCCCGTTAAGGAAAATTTGTTTTCATATCCATCCGCGATTTCGTAATCATGGTATCTTTGCAATAGCGAGCAAAATTCTAATGGATTTTAACATGGAAACAGGCGAAAAAGTTTCGTCATAGTCAACTTCTTGTCTTTGCTTGTAACCTTTTGCCACTAACCTAGCCTTGTAGGTAGTCACGTTACCGTCCATGTCGGTCTTTCTCTTAAAGACCCATTTGCACCCTATGGGAACTATTCCCTCAGGTGGATCAACTAAGTTCCAAACTTAGTTGTCTTTCATGGATTCCATTTCAGAATTCATGGCTTCCAGCCATTTCTCTTTGTCATGCCTTAATAGCACTTCCTCATAAGTTATAGGGTCCTCATCTTCCATGAGATACACACCAGTGTGTTGAAATAGTGTCCTAAAACCAATCGGGTTGGACCGGATCCGACCGGGTCGGATCGTTTCTACTATTTCTTTATGTTTATACATATATTAAATGGCTTTTACATTTGTCATATATATATGTTCTTTTAAAGAACCAATTATGAATTGTTATATGATAACGTCCTTAGTATTAAAGCGTGATAGAGAAACCATGATAGGCAATTATGGTTGATGAGATCTCTAATCACTTTAATAAGTTTGATACTTAAATGTTTCTAGGGCGATGTACTATTAAGCAGGGCATTGATAGTATGAATAGGCTAGCACATATTAGATGTCTTACATCTTTAGAGGGGGGATAGATCTAAATCTATCAAGTGTAGAGACACTTGGGTATGCACGTGGGCGTGTATTGGAGAATGCGACGTTAGATCGACCCACTTACACGGATAAGTGTCACACTATGTGGCGGTTGTGTAATTATCCTTTGGACCGAGTCTTCATGGCATCACGGTGTGGATTGTCATGCTTTGACACTATTGAGGTTTTTCAGCCCACGGGCGATCATGCGGTAGTGATTGGGTATGATATTGAAGCATACGGAGTATACATGATTGGTCGTCCGGGAATCGCGTATCCTATGATTGGGATCGAATATCCGAAATGGCCTTCTTAAAAGGAATGTCTTACTCTCGTGAATCTTTGCAAAGTGTGAGTAAACGAGTTACTTCGAGAGAGCTTGATATCTAGATTATAAGATACGGTCGTTGATGTTTTGACACTCGACTAACGACCGTATGGATATTATTACAGTGATAGGATTGTAAGTTACACGGTAACTGTTTCACATGAAAGGTAGTAGTCATTGCATTTGACTCTTCCGATGATTAGGGGTCAGGGTGTGTTGCTAGACGCTATCCCGTGATCGTTAGGCATGAAGGGCATTTTCGTAATTTACACTTTGTGTCTACGGCCAACATATTCGGAAGCCTATCGGGTCACACACACATAAGAACATCTAGCCGGATTAAAATGTGGTTATAGATGATAACCAAATTAGGAAAGTTTATCTCGATACTATAAAGGTTATAGTGGTAAATTAATATGGTGGTATTTATTTATTATGAATAAATTAAATACAAGATATTAATAATATTATGTTAATTAAAGAATATTCCGGATGCCAATTTATTGGCTAAAGGTGACGCAATTTTGGGATGTATATGTGTTGGACTTATTTCTTAGTTTTGATGATGAGTGCCATACTAGCTGTTATAGTGCAAAGGCAAAAAGATGTCTAGCTAAAATGTATAGGTTTATTAGAGTTTGATTCATAAATAGGTTTGATCAAACAAGCACTGTAAAGGGCTACTGATTGATATCAGCAGACTGGTTTAGGTCAGTAGGGTAGATAGGTCGATGGCTGGTGCGGAACTCTGGCCAAGGATGAAGACTGAAGGCTGAGGGTTCAAACTCAGTTAATGAAGGCTAAGGGATCAAACTTAGTATTTAAAGTCAAGGATATGGAATCAGAAGTTAGGCAAGTCTGTGATGACCTAAACTGATTACATATGCCTTGTGTAGAAGGTCTAAGTTCCACAAGTTGGATGATGTTTGGAACTTGGTTATATTTAAAATGATGTAATCTAACTTCACAAATAAAAGTTAGATAAAAGTTATCAGCTGCATTCTATTTTACAGACAAAAATAAGATGTTCAAGAGATCGATTGGTATTATAAACAGATGATGAACTCAACTTGATATATACCTCGATTAATTCAAGATTATTTGAAGATTACATGGATAAGAACGACCAACTACCTCGACCTATCAAGCTAATCAAGAAAGTGAGATTAAAAAGACGTTAGGATGATCCTTATTTTTATCCATTAGATACAAGTCAAAGGGTGGGCCAGATGCCTTTGTCAAAAAGTAGTCTGGCGATTGTCGACCCCATGAATAGTGATGAATGCGGTGCTGAGATGGGATAAATACAAGAGCGGTCACATTTGAATTTCAAATCCAAGTCACATGCATTCCTACCTATAAATAGAAGACTTTCAACTCAAGAAAAGATGATGAATTATTTGGATAAACTTTAAGTGACAATCTTGGTGAAAAACACCTGTTGAAACTCATGAACTTAAGGTCTTGATCTAGCTATTTTCTTCAAGTGCATTACGTGTTCAAGTTTGCATCAAGCATACACACTTGAAGGCGCAAGTCTGCTGATTATATCATCCTAATCAAGCTGCGCATTGAATCATTTATTTGATTCATTCTTTATTTTATAAAGAACTCTTGAAGACAGTGAAGAAGCATCTGTTGAGTGTGAAAGACTGTTGGTTTGTGGTGGAGTGGTGAAGAGGCAATACTACCCTTCAAGGACCAGTGGAAGACTCGGGAGCAGCAATCCTACTGTTCGAGTTTTCGATTTGTGAAGCCATAGTCATTGGTGAAGGACAAACAACTTAGGAATCTTTGTAATGACTACATCAAAGATCTCTAGTGAATTTCCTCCAACATCACAGGAGAAGAGTGGGCGTCACAGGATTACATCACCTGGAACCACTATAAAAACTCCGCCTACTTATTTTACGCTTTTACTTTACTGCACTTGTTTTATTTCACTCATCAACTCATCGAATCTAGCAACCGAAATCACACACTTGCACTATCGAGTATCTAATACTTAGTATCATATTTGACAACAAGTACTAAGGCTTAATTTTGATTTAATTCCATTTGCACAAATTCAACAAACTTAACTATCGATGAGACTCATCGTTTATCAAGAGTCCATGAAGTCTCAAAGCAGAACTCTGAAGTATCGTGAGATTTGAAGTTGCGTAATTTGTTAACTCCAAAGTTTTAAGTGTTAAGTTTATTCACCCCCCTCTAAACTTAACCAAATCCTTTTCAAAGGACCAACAATTGGTATCGGAGCGGTGCTTACATTCGAAGGAATCCTACTTGTTGTGCTTGTGAAAATTCTTCAAAACTTTCTTTCAAATTCTCGATTTTCAAGACTTGCATCATGGACAACACAGTATGATAGAACTATGTTGATGTGTTCTCTTGATAGATTTGATGAGTATAAGCGTCGAATGCGAGGCATATCTTCTTGCTACCCATGATGAGATGATGGATGTACTAAGCGAAGGACCACTTTGGAGATTACAAAAGCGTATGGTGGGTGTGAAGCTGAGTACATTCCTAAACAAAAGAGAATGGAATGCGAGAAGAGCGAGAAAAAGAGCAAACCTCAACAACTTTGCTATTGATATCATTTACAGAACCTTGGATAGCAATATGTACATGAAGGTTAAAGATTGCAAGGCGCAAAGGAACTTTGGGACAAAATTCACTTGATCTGTGAAGGCACCGATGCAATAAAGAAGAACAAAATCGGTGTAGCAGGAAAGAGGTTCCAAAAGTTCAAAATGCCTTAAATGAAACCATTGAGCAAATGGAGTCAGATTCAATGCAATCTGGATAAACTTACCTCTTTGAGCGTAAGTTATTCAAAGAGAAGTAAACACCAAAATCTTGGAAGCTTTACTGCAAGAGATGTTTGGAAAATGAAGGTATTGCAATTGAAGAAATGAGAAAGTTGCATGAAGAAGATACCTTCAAATTGTTCTCGATCTCAAGGCCTATGAATTTAGCAAGAAAGTGGTGCTGGCGAAAGGAAGAGCCAAAGACCTTTGCATTGGGTGCTTCACATCATGAAGAAACATCGGGAGGACAGGATGATATGCTAGATGAAATGCAAGAGCAAATTGCCCTACTTAGCAAGAAAATCAGAATGATGAAGACTGGAAAGGCCCCTACAAGAAATTTCACAAAGAGGCCTCTTTGAAAGAAGGAAAGAAGAACCAAAGAAAGATAATGACTATCTATGCTTTCATTGCAAGAAACCAGGACACAGGACACTGATTGTCTGAGTTGAAACAAGGCAAGGAACACGATTATCTTTGCTTCAAGCTGTAGAAGCTGGACATTTTAGACTGATTGTCGGACCTCTTTGAAGACCAAAAGTCAACAAAGAAGACTTGGCAAGAAGGCTATGGTTCTTTGAAGATGAATCGAGGATATGAAGTGGAATCGAAAAGGAAATGAATCGGATGACACGGCCTTCAATTCTTCGATATGGAGGATTATGCTTTGATGGCCAATATGGATGGCGAGGAGGTATACAACACTTGTATCTATAAACACTCCTGCTGGAAGTGATTGTGAATCAACTTTGTGGTTCAAATCCTAGAAATTCGACAACAATGGGACTTTGGATGCCATCCTTAATCAAGCGAGAGGTAATACAATCAGCTATGAGGTTGTGAAGGTGAAAAAGAAACTCTTGAGTTAGAAGTTGGAAGATTGAAAGCTGAATTAAGGGTTCTCAAGAGTAAGGAAAAGATGTTGAGCGAGAATCAAAATAAGTCTGCTTTGAACATCCAGTGACCTCTGAATCTTTGAACCATCTTGTTCCAATCTCGCATACAAATCGGAAAGCCTTATAGGGATAGAGCAGGGGCTTGGATTTGGAACTCAAACAATCTAACAAGAGTGGATCCGATGTAAGTTCATGAACCTAGTACGAGGTGGTCCTAAGTTTGTACACGCACTAGATCCAACTCGATAAGGTTCTTTGAAGCGATAAAACCTAATGAGAATGCTTGAGGAAGCAAAATCGGAAGTCTAAGAAGTCAACGACTCTAGTAAAAGAATAAATCCAAAAATAGAATTCTTTGTGCCTTCTAAAGCCTCTTGATATGGACTGCTACCAAGTCTGCTTTGGACCACGGAAGGGTAAGAAACAAATACTCCAAGGATAAGAATCCTAAACCTAAAAATGTTGATCATTCAAGGGATACTTATCTCGAGGGAAAGGTAGACTATTCCCTACTCGATGATGATTGAAATATTCTGCATCTCTTGTTAAAAATAGTAAGTATAACCATATTGCTAGGGTAAAACCTAGGCAATGGAATCGGCAGAGGACTTACACAAGACCTCAGTGAGACTCCATATTACAGTACATTCTAGCAGACAAGCACACCTATGGTTATGCAAATGTTTCTAACAACAAGAATCATTTCAAAGCGAGCATTATGTACCAAAAGGCAGAAAACATATGTGGTTTCTACACAACCTCTTTGTTAGAACCTATGGATGTGTGGAATACATGTATGAACCAAAGTATGAACCAAAGTATGACACATTTAGAGAAGACCTTATGGAAACATACCAAGGGTCATGCTTGCCATCGACCACTATGGACCCAAACAGGTTTGGGTACCTAAAATGCATTAACTTTGTTTTGTAGGGTGTCGGTACTTTGTGGTGGATGTTCGGACACATGACAAAGAATAAACACTTTATTTATCAAATTTTGTGGCAAAAGATGGTCAAGGGTGAATTTTGGCAACAAAAATACACTGGATATACAAGAGGATATGGCACACTTATCAGAAATGGACTTACAATCAAGAATGTTGCATATGTGGAAGAATTTGGATTACAACTTCTTTGAGCCTTTGGACAATTACGTGATATGGGATACAAGGTCACTTTTGACAAAGACAAGCGCATTGTCATTAGTGAAAGAGGTGATCAAGTTGTACTGCTTTGGTAGAAGACAACGAGAATATGTATGTTGTGGATTGGTCTACTGCAGTTCCAGAAACCTGCCTGATAGTGCATACTAAGTCTGAACTCAATTGGCTATGGCACAAGAAGTTGAATCACTTAAACTTTGATGATATCAATCAGTTGGTAAAGAAGAAACTGGTGGTTGGTTTACCTGAGATCACATTTAAGAAGGATGTTATATGTGATGCTTGTCAGCAAGGTAAACAGATAAAGTCAAGTTTCAAATCAAAGACCAAACAATCAACTAAAAGAGTGTTGGAGCTGATGCACATGGATCTTTTTGGACCAATAACTCCAACAAGTGTAACAGGAAAGAAGTATACCCTAGTGGTTGTGGATGATTACTCTAGATACACTTGGGTGAGATTAATGAATAAGAAAAGTGAAACACTTCAAAGCATGCCTAATCTTTTGAAGAGATTACAAAATGAGAAAAGTTTAACAGTTATAAAGATAAGATCAGATCAGGGTACTGAATTTCTCAACAAAGTTATAAGAGAATATTGTGAACTGAATGGTGTACTTCATCAACTTGCTGCTGCTGGTACACCTCAGCAAAATGGGGTTCTTTGAGAGAAAAGCAGAACCTTAAAAGAAGCGGGAAGAACAATGATTTGTGAGGCATTGCTACTCCGAAGATATTGGGTCAAGCGATAAATCTGACATGCTATACACAAAAGCAGAACATCGATAAACAAGAAGGCTGCTTTGAAGACACATTATGAGATCTGGAATGGAAGGATACCTAACATATCCTATTTTCATCCTTTTGGAAGCAAATGTTTTATTCTTAATCATAAAGTTCATTTGAAAACATTCCAACCAAAATCAGGATGAAGGAATTTTCTTAGGATATTCTTGATCGTGAGCATTGAGTCTTGAACAAAGAACAACTTTGAAACATGAAGAAACAATCCATGTTGTGTTTGATGAACCTAAGTTTCTTGGTATGGAAGATAAAGATTGTGAACTCTTTGAGAATCAACAAATCACCGATCCAGATTGTGTTGAAGTTTTGGAAAGATTCAACGACTGAAAGTTTACGATCGCCCCTCTTTGAACACCCTGCTAATAATGTTACTGATGCAACAACTGAAGCAGTTCAAGGATCTGCTGACCCCCCTGTAGAAGAAACTACAGCAGACCCTACTGAAGATGATGTTCCTGAAAATCTAAATAACCAAAATCCACAATGGTTAAGGAATCACCCTGCTGAACAAGTTATTGGCAATGTACAACAAGGTGTGAGGACTAGAAGACAACTGGAAGCTATGTTTACTTGTTTTCTATCTCAAATGGAACCTAAAGTTGTTGAAGAAGCAATTTCAGATCCAGATTGGATAATTGCCATGCAAGAAGAATTAAATGAATTTGAAAGAAATCAAGTTTGGACACTAGTTGAAAGACCAAGTTATGCAAATATCATTGGTACTAAGTGGGTGTCTGAGAAATAAACTTGATGAATCAGGTACCATTGTGAGAAATAAGGCGGACTAGTTGCAAAGGCTATTCTCAAGCGGAAGGAATAGATTTTGATGAGACCTATGCACCTGTTGCAAGATTGGAAGCTATCAGATTATTTTTGGCACATGCTGCATACAAGAACTTCAAAGTATATCAAATGGATGTCAAGAGCGCATTTTTGAATGGTATCCTAGAGGAGGAAGTATATGTTCAGCAACCTCCTGGATTTGAAGTTAAAGATCAAGAAGATAAAGTGTATAGACTCAACAAAGCACTTTATGGATTGAAACAAGCACCAAGAGCATGGTATGAGACTCTATCTCAATTCTTGGTGGACAATGGTTTTACAAAAGGGACCATTGACAAGACACTTTTCAGAATCAGTGAAGGGACGACACCTCTTGGTACAAATTTATGTGGATGACATAATATTTGGCTCACGAGAATGATTTACTTTGTGAAAAGTTTGCAAATCTAATGAAGAGCAAATTCCAAATGAGTATGATGGGAGAGATGAATTACTTTTTGGGACTGCAAGTCAAACAAATGAAGGATGGAATCTTCATTCATCAAACCAAGTACACCAAGGAGTTGCTGAAGAAATTTGGCATGGAAAATAGCACTAAGAATTCAACTCCTATGAGTACAAGCATCAGATTGGATGAAGATAAAGAAGGCAAAGATGTTGATCAGACATTGTACTGAAGGATGATAGGCAGTCTGCTGTACCTCCTCATGCCAGCCAGACTGATATATCCTTTCTTTGTAGGTGTTAGTGCAAGATTTCAATCCAAACCTAAAGAAAGTCACTTAGGTGCAGTTAAGAGAATTCTCAAGTATCTTAAAGAGACTTTAGGAGTAGGGATATGGTATTCCAAGGAAGGAAGCTTCAAGGTAATATCCTACTCAGATTCGATTATCTTTGGATGCAAGATTGATAGAAAAAGCACCTCGGGAACACAATGGAGTTAATGGGAAATAGAAGTGGTCTCTGGTTTAGCAAGAAGCAATTCTATTTCAACTTCCCACTTCTTGAAAAGTGAATACATTCTTCTTTGGAAGTTTCTTTGTGCACAAATACTATGGCTAAGACAACAATTAAGGGATTATGGAATTGAAGAAAAGGAAATTCCAATTATGTGTGATAACACAAGTGCAATTGCAATCACGAGAAAATCTGTTTTGCACTCAAGAACCAAACACATTGATGTGAGGCATCATTTTATAAGAGATCATGTTGAAAAGAAAGATGTGGTGGTTCTATACATTCCTACTTGAAGATCAACTTGCGATATTTTCACTAAGCCACTTGATAGTGAAAGATTTGCCAAATTAAAATCGAACTTGGAATATTAAAGATTGGTGATATTCAAACAATGTCTTTGGAATTCACCAAGGGATTAGTCTTTGCTATGTTGGGTGAGCTCACTTAGCAGATTAGTCAT
Organism: Gentiana macrophylla; assembly: GCA_026214975.1. Classification (NCBI taxonomy): domain Eukaryota; kingdom Viridiplantae; phylum Streptophyta; class Magnoliopsida; order Gentianales; family Gentianaceae; genus Gentiana; species Gentiana macrophylla. The sequence goes on from JAOBSW010000361.1 coordinate 75,438, forward strand.
TGGTATCAACAATTCCATGTACTTATGTTTGGACAATTGAGCAAATGAGGTTGCCAAGGGGATTGGTCTTTGTCATTTTGGGTGAGCTCGCTTGCGGATCGAGTCATTGGTATTAAACCTCATCTTGTATTATCAATTGAACAAAACAAGAAGAAAACAAGGATCGTGAGTACTCTCATCGGCCAGTTCTTTGAAGCCTACTTATCAAAGAGGCTGCGAGAGGCACTCTTTGAGGTTTACCTATTTGGAGGAACTTTACTCGATCAAAGTTATTTAAGTCAAAAAGCGATTTGGCGGGATATTTATTCTATCTTTTATTACCATAGTTAAACCATCCAACGGTTACAAGCGTTATGGAGGAGTAATGGGCCACGTGTCAACACGACATTTAATCAGATTTAATCGTGGTTACCTCAATGTGCGTGCGTTGTGATATCAACTACCCACTTGTCTATAAAATCGGTATTATCTGCCAGTTTCTCCACTTGCATTTTACGCTTTATCTCGCCAATTCTACATCGTGTGTACACAGATTTGAGAGCAATTCTTCCTCATCTTTTTCTCATTTCAATGGCGGAAAGAGTTGAAGTTCAAATCGAATCAAGCCAAAGTGTAAGAGGCTATGTTGTTGATGCAAGCAGAACAGGCGGCCATTAATATAGGTCGAAGAATAAGAAGGTTTGCAGGCCTGGAGAACAAACTCAACATCAGTTAGAAGCGATATCATACACCAATGTTATTGATTTACGGAAGAATATTGTTATAGAAGAAGAGGCTGAAGCATTCAAAACCTTTGTAAATGGTGAGGAGCTTGTAATCTCCTCCGTCTCTTTGAGAGAAGTGTTCGGTTTTGAAGAAGTTGTTGATGGTTCGATCAATCCTGAAGCTATGGGATTGGACAAGATGGCTTTTGTAGATCGAGATCAAAGCGGATGCAACTATCAAATCGGTGCAGGCATCAAGCGCAAAAACATTGGTAATGAATACAGTCTGCTGAGCAAGCTCATTGCAAAGAACATACTTGGGCTAGTTGGCAGTATGGATACTCTATCAGGACCCAAGATAGAGCTGATGATTATCATTTGCAGAAGCATGAAATTTGATTGGGGAGGTTATTTCATTCATTATATGAAGAAAGTAGCCAAGGAGGACAAATTAAAGAAAAGGAAATCAAAGGCCTTACCCCTAGGTTTGATGGTTCAGACTTTGCTGAATCATCTGGAGGTTCCTGACCTTGAACCAGTTGACATAAATCAGTCCAGATACAAGAAGGAGATTGATTATGCGATTCCTGGACTAGATGATGATGAAGAGAGCTCTTTGGAGAGCTCTTTGGTGATAATGATGATGGAGATGATGGTGATGCTGGTGGTGAGCAGGTTTAGCAAACTAAGAAGATATCCATCAAACCTGCTGCATCAAAGAAAACTGCTGGAAAGAGAAAGAGTGCTGATGTGGCTCCAAGAAAAACTGTTGGTGAAGTTCTGACAAAACAACAGAAAGAAGATAGTAGAAAGAGAAAATCTACTGGACATGATGATGAACCCCTATCCAAGAGGATGAAGGAGGTTGTCAAAAAGAAGAAGTATGGCAAAGGAAAGAAATGAGAATCTTGGAAAAACAAAAAGTCCAAGAAGAGGCGTCAGTAGAAGAAGAAGAGGCTGTTGAGGTGAGCCCTTAACTATTATTCCACCGGTTGTAATCAGTGATTCCTCACTTTGATGAGGTTATTAAGTCTCTTGGAAGTGAGCAGGTTGTTGTTGAGCAATCTGTTGAAAAATCACTGTGATCTCTTTGTGCGAGCCTCTTTGTAGAAGATGTTATTGGTGAATCTCTTGAAGGCACGGGTTGTTGATGAGCAATCTATTTGAAGAACCACGACAATCTTACGAACTCTTTGTGGTAGTTGAAGAGGTGATTGAAGACTTGGTTGAAGACCCTGCAAGTTTGGCAAGAATTCAGGGAAAAGCGATCTGCTTTGCTAACCTATTTGATAAGCATGTAAGTCGAGGGGAACCAAGTGTGATCTGAGATGGAAGTAGTAGGTACAAATGTACAATCACAGCAACCTGCTGACTTTCAAACATCTGTAGAAGAGACCATGAATCTGCTTGTTGGAACCTTTGGAGGTCAACAAGCCACTGAAGCTGCTCACAGGAGATCTTTCATGCCCTTTGAAAGGCATGTGAAAGAGAGGAAGAAAACTGAAGAATTTGTGGATCCCAAACTTCAGCAAATTGCTGATTATTTTCAATGGAAGTTTGGTTTCTACAAGAAACAAAAGCATTTCTTGAACTATGGTGATTTTGAGGAATGGGCTTTTAACAAGTTGGGAGTGGAGAACTTGCTTTGGATCTGGTTGATACCTCCTGCTTTGCAATCAGGTGATGGATCTTTTGATGAGCAAATGAAGGAGGAGGGTATTAAGTTCGAGAGATCAAGAGATGGAGATGATGATTCTTCCTCATCATCGACTCGGAAGGAGATTTCCCCTCCGGACCAGGAGGAAGCAAGTGGAGCTGCATTGATAAATGAACCTCGCACTGTGATCCATCGATATTGGTAAGTCTGCTGAGGGCGCAGATGGAGAAATGGATGAGGATCTACAGGATCTCACCTTGGATGATCTTGAAGCACTAATCAATGAAGGAATTACTTTGAGTCTTTGGTAGGCTAGTTGATGAATCTGCTACATTTCATGTTGTAGAGCCTCTTTGGACAACTGAAGGTGAGCAGATCTTGATTTGGATCAAGAAAAGGCCAGCGACTTTAGTGAACCAAGTGCTAGTTACGAGGAATCCATTGAATATCAAAGTGGATTTGACCTTGAAGGGATTCTCACCAAAACTGCCATAACTCTGACCAAGATTGGTCATACTGAAGGTTTCCAAGTGGATAATTCCAATATCTTTAATCCACAGGAAATTGAAGAGGAGAGTGCAGTTCTTTGGAGTACAAGCAAAGACTGGACAAAGGTTGGAGCAGGAGAGTGCAGTGCTTGAGTCTCAAGCGACACTGGACACGAGGTTGGAATAAACTTTGGGTTTGGAGGAAACCCCTGCTTTGTTGATGAGGCTGCTTTGTAGTAAAGCCTTCTGGAGCCAAGACCATTGTAGGGGGAAGGATAATCGGCGAATTTCTTTGGTGTTAATCAAGAAAACATTTCTTTGGATTATGACTCTGATGATGAAGAATTTCAAATTTTTGAACAAGAAGAAGTTGCTGAGGAACCTGCACAAGATCCAGTCATGGAAGACATTCTTGGTGCGATGGTTGAGGAAGGACCTCCCCCTGCTGGGAGAGATTTGAGTAAAGCAATGGTCATCGATGAACAACAGGCACAATATAGAGTTGAGGAACTGTTTGATGAACTCTGAGATAGTAGAATGACTAGTGGAGTGCCAATTGAAGTTGTCAATGAGTTAAGAGCTGTAAGAAATGACATGCTGTGATTAAGAACTCAATTGACAGGCAAACAGAGATTTGAAGAAGCGAGTGAAGATGGTAAATGATATGAGACAATCATCGTCTGATTTGCTTCAAATTTTGCATCTACTCAAAATGCTCTGAATGATTTGATACTAGATGTCAAGGGTATCAAAGTTGGAAATAAAGCCAAAGACAAGTCTCTAAAAACCAACTTGTTTTATACATGAGAAACTTGACAAGCTTGTTGAAGCTCCTAAACTTGCTTGAGCTGCTCTTTCTTTGCACAACAACCTACTATGCGATCCCAAACTTCTTGAAAGGATCAGCGGTGGAGGACACACCTGCAATCCAGGATTACTTCTCTTGATACTAGAACTGGAACCATGGAAGGTCAAATGCATAGAGTGATAGTGTCACAGGAGGCTATTCATGGTCTTATATCCCGTTTTGTTGATGATGTCACTAAGGGGGAAGAGGGCCAATCATTTGCGACAAATGAGGCTGCAAGACTCTTTTGCAGAAGAGATGGACAGAGATGATACAAATGCCTTGAGCAACTTTGCACTGGCGAGTCCAACTCACTTGATGATCTACTTAAACAGCAGTACAAGAAAGAGTATTACAACAGGAGGAGACCTTATCATGACATGGGATTTCATGAAGGTCTTAACTCTTTCTTGAGTTTGAAATTTTGGGAAGCAAGAGTCAAAGCTCTGGGCAGGGCAAGCAGCAGTAGAAGGAGTAGTAGAGGTGATAAGGTGCTACCTATTACAAAGGCAAAGGACTCCTTTGGATGAATTCAGGAGCTGTATATGAGGTTTGGATTGAGTGAATGACATCAATCTTGTCTGCTGAAGCATGGAGTGGTGGAAACAAGTCAATTCTTATATTGATTTTACACTAATTGAGAATGAATGGATGAGTCAAATGATAGAAGAGATCGAGCCTATCAAGAGCAAGTGAGAAGGCTAGAAGAGAAAGAGAGAAGAGCATGATGAGATCAAGCATATTTACATTATTTTATCTTTCTTTGATGCTAGAGGCGTAATATTGTGAACAAATATTTATAATGAGAAATGACTGAATTTGTTTCTGTTTTTGTGTTTTATCTTTTTGCTTTCTTTGATTAGGTGAGGTAGTGGCATCATCACCAAAAAGGGAAATTGTTGGACTTATTTCTTAGTTTTGATGATGAGTGCCATACTATTTATTATAGTGCAAAGGCAAAAGATGTCTAGATAAAATGTATAGGTTTATTAGAGTTTGATTCATAAATAGGTTTGATCAAACAAGCCTTTGTAAAAATTTCTTGATTGATATCGTGATGGTCTAAGTCGATGGGGTAGATAGGTCGATGGCGATGTGCGGAACCTCTTGAAGGCGAAGGCGAAAGGGTGAGGGTTCAAACTCGGTTAATGAAGGCTAAGGGATCAAACTTAGTATTTAAAGTCAAGGATATGGAATCGGAAGTTAGGCAAGTGCGTGATGACCTAAAGCGATTACATATGCCTTTGTGAAGGAATCTAAGTTCCACAAGTTGGATGATGTTTGGAACTTGGTTATATTTAAAATGATGTAATCTAACTTCACAAATAAAAGTTAGATAAAAGTTATCATTTGCATTCTATTTCTGAGACAAAAATAAGATGTTCGTGATGATTGGTATTTACAGCCATGATGATGAACCTTTGATATATACCTCGATTAATTCAAGATTATTTGAAGATTACATGGATAAGAACGACCAACTACCTCGACCTATCAAGCTAATCAAAAGTGAGATTAAAAAAACGCGTTAGGATGATCCTTATTTTTATCCATTGGATACAAGTCAAAGGGTGGGCCATTTGCGCCTTTGTCAAAAAGTAGTCTGGCGAGTGTCGATCCCATGAATAGTGATGAGAATGCGGTGCGAGATGGGACAAATACAAGAGCAGTCACATTTGAATTTCAAAATCCAAGTCACATGCATTCCTACCTATAAATAGAAGACTTTCAACTCAAGAAAAGATGATGAATTATTTGGATAAACTTTAAGTGACAATCTTGAAATTGGTGAAAAACACCTACTTTGAAACTCTCGAACTTAAATTGCTTGATCTAGCTATTTTCTTCAAGTGCATTACGTGTTCAAATTTGCATCAAGCATACACACTTGAAGGCGCAAGCTGCTGATTATATCATCCTAATCAAGCTGCTTTGCAAGAATGAATCATTTATTTGATTCATTCTTTATTTTATAAAGAACCTCTTGAAGACAGTGAAGCATCTGTTGGAGTGTGAAAGGCTGTTGGTTTGTGGTGGAGCCGGTGAAGAGGCAATCCTACCCTTCAAGGACCAGTGGAAGACTCGGGAGCGAGCAATCCTACTGTTCCCGAGGCCAGTTTGTGAAGCCATAGTCATTGGTGAAGGACAAACAACTTAGGAATCTTTGTATGCAGCTACATCAAAGATCTCTAGTGAATTTCCTCCAACATCACAGGAGAAGAGTGGGCGTCTGAGGATTACATCACTGGAACCACTATAAAAAACACCGCCTACTTATTTTACGCTTTTACTTTACGCACTTGTTTTATTTCACTCATCAACCTCTGAATCTAGCAGCTGAAATCACACACTTGCACTCTTGAGTATCTAATACTTAGTATCATATTTGACAACAAGTACTAAGGCTTAATTTTGATTTAATTCCATTTGCACAAATTCGACAAACTTAACTATCATGAACTCACATTTATCAAGATCCATCGAAGTCTCGTGAGACTCTGAAGTATCGTGATTAGCTTTGAAGTTGCGTAATTTGTTAACTCCAAAGTTTTAAGTGTTAAGTTTATTAACCCCTCTAAACTTAACCAAAGCCTTTTCAAGGGACCAACAATATGATACACTTGGATTGTGCAATTTAATTAATAATATTACCAAATATTAATATAAGATATTAATATATATATATATATATATATATATATATATATATATATATATATATATATATATATATATATATATATCCAATATGTGGCGTTGAAATTTGTGTGCATGTCACACGTGAATGCCAAGTTGACTTTTGAATATTTTGATATTAATAGATTTATATGTGTTATATATATATGTGATATATACACATGTGTAAATTGATTTATGGTAATAAAATAAAGATAGTCAATATTAGATTTTGACAATATCTTGAAAATATTCAATATAAGATATTGACAATATCCTAGATTTATTTAATATAAGATATTATAATAAATGAGATAAATCAATCAAATATATTTTCCTTATTTTATTGGAAAAATGTTTTCTTCTCCTCCATTCTTATAGATGGCGCCACACACACTATAAATATAGTGTGGGTTTCAAGCTCTTTTGTACATCACAATTGCAAGAGCTCATAGTTCTTGTGTAAAATAGAGAGCATCTTTTAGAGAGTTGGAGAGAGGGGAAAAATGCCGGTCTAGCAACCGGAGTTTTCCAATTGCAATCCATGATAGGATTCCGGCGGGCTGTTCCTGTGGACTAGCGGTAGAGGCCGAACACTCGGGCGGCTCTATGCAGAACTACTCTCCTTAGACGGTCAAAGCGTCGATCTTATAGATCAACCAAGGTAACCACCGTCTACTACTTGTTTGTTTATTGTTTAAACGAAGTCGATCCTGGTTAAAAGGAAATAAATTTTTGAATTCCGCTGCGTTCCCGCGTAGATTTCCTAACAGTGGTATCGGAGCTAGCTTCGAGCTTAAGCAATAAGCATGTAATATTGCGTAGTTAATTTTATCGTTTAAATCACGTAATTAAAAGATGAAATATTTTTGATTCGCAAAAGTGATACATGAAAAAAAAAAAAAAACGAGATCGGGTGGTGCTCGGCCGACTGGCGGCGGCACCACCACCGGCGGCGGCGGCCGGACGGCGGGCGGCGGCAAAGCAGGCAACTCTTTGCCGGCGATCGATTGACCGGTCAATCTTTGGCGGATCTCCAAATTTTTTGTTTTGTGTATTTTGTGATTCAATATGGTTCATAGTTGTGATTTGTAATTCCTCCTTTGTTTAGTTGTGTTATGTGGCTAACCATGATTCAAATAGTTTGGGCCATTGGGATGCCACATGGCATTAAAATAATAATGGCCTTTCCAAACTTTTTTTTGGAATAGGCCTAGGCCCTTTCCAAATATTTGATTTGAGAAAAAGCTGCAGGCTGCAGCCACTTCCAAAATTTTGATTTTGGAAAGTGGTCGGCCTAAACCAAAATTATTTGGCATTTCCAAATATTTGATTTGGAATAGGCTCAAGCTTTTCAAATATTTGATTTGTAAAGGAGCTAGAGCAAGCCACTTCCAAAATTTTGATTTTGGAAAGTGGCCAGTGCCTAAGCCAAATTTGGTTTTAGAAACCAAAGCATCCTTTTGATTACGAATCAAAATGAAAGAAACAAAAGAGAAATAATTTTAATTTTGATTTATTTTGGAATAGTTCTAATTAATTAAAATTAAAATTAAAATCGGTTTAAAATTAATAGTTAATTTTATTTTGATTAAATCATTTAATTAATTAAATGTTAATTAGTTAATTGATTGGATAAAATTATTTAATAGATTAAATGTTAATTGATTAATTAAGACGCAAGTAGTTAAATTTTAATTTTATCTTTTACATAAGATTTTATTGTATGGATTAGATATAGTAGATATAATATGATTATATGGACCCCGATTGATCATGGACGTACTCGACCGATAGGATAGATGTGAATGATTTAATTTTTCTGTTGGTTTAAAAATTGTCCTAGGCCGTTATGAAGAACGTGACATAGTTTATTTTCTGCATTTATCCCATTCCCGTTGACTCCCCTCGTGTGCGGCGGGCGTGTTTATTTTATAAGATAGAATTAAATGTAACAAGAATGGAGCAGAAGATGAAGACCAAAGAAAGACGAAAATAAAGATCCCATTGGAGAATGGAGCATTAAAGATCCTATTGGCGGTTGCAGCTACCCTTAGATTGTGACCCGCGGTTTCGTCAGTTTGTATTCGAAACCGCACCTAGGAAAGGTCCATGATCATACCGGTTACTTTACGTATTTATTTATTTTGTGCTTGTATTTATTTTATATGATACGATAGATGCATGACTAGGCACGATCTAGATAAATGTGTAGGATGTATGTCTATAGAGATAGATATATTTGATGAGACCATGATTAAAATTAATTAAGTGAATTAATTTACATAAATACTTCCACAACAAAGATCAAGTCGAAATATTGTCTCCCAATATTATAACGACGGTGAAGAGCATGTGTTCGGATCAAACTGATCGACCACCGCCGGGAGTTGACCTACCTCGGGTATATCGTCGTTATTGAGATATGATCGTATGAGATCTCGTGAATATTGGGTTATGACTTGACTAGAGTCTTTCGGTGATTGGCCACCGTCAGGGCCGTCTGACTTTAGAGACAAAGGGGTTGACTAACACATAGTGATGTGTATCGCCAAAGAATTGACTAGTCAACCACTGAGAATCACATAGAGATGTGAATGGTAAAGAGTTACCTACCTTTCGATCGACCACCGCCGGGAATCAAGGTAACTAGATTGGATCTCAGCCACTAAAGAATTTTGAAAGTCAATTGGGAGTAGTTGACTAGTGGGAGCAAAATCATAAACCAAAAGACCATTTTTGATTTTGCGTGTATAAACAACAACACTCTTTTATTTTCATTTTTATGTTGTAGTTTTAGCAAACTTTATATTTTTGTTTTTCTCGATTAGTAAAACCAAATTGTGACTGTTACCTTTTGAGAAACGTTCTCAAAATATGGTTAAGTAATTTTAATCTTTTTAAAATAAGCAATGACACGAGCAATCCCGTTATAGTAGTTAGAGACAAGGAGACTACATATTTAATGCAGTGCTCCAAGACTTTAATTATTAATGAAAAGCGGAAGCTCGTGATATTGGATACGATCCAATATAATCATTCGGTCATACGATGACAAATTATTCAAACGTTGGATAAGAATGACTAGACCGAATTTTGGAAAGGTTGTTTTCAAAATTGTAAGATTTAAGTATCGACTTAATTCTATCATTTCTTAAAGGTTAATTAAATAGTCAATGTTTTGAATACGATTCAAAAGGATGAATAAACTATTTAATAAACTTTAGATTTTCTTTATGAAAGAAACTCAAAGACATAGATCTTTCTTAAATCTTATGAAGACTACACTAAGAAATATTTACAAGTGCTTAAAGGATTGAAAGGAAAGTTAGGGCATGTGCTTAAATAGAGAACTTATTGAAGTTTCTATTCTAGGCAAGTGAGTTGAGATAAATCTATCTAAGTGAAAGTCAACTATTAGATATATGATATCTTGCGAGTGCGATTAAATTAGAAAGATTAAATACAGATATGGAGGGTGAAGCAAACGTTGTAGCACTTACCACATTCTGGATCTAGTAAGCGATAAAGGGAACTAAATAAATGTTATTATGTTCGGTTCTTATGAAGAACATATTTTCGGTTATTTGTTAGGATTTAGTAGACATATTCAATTGTAAAGAATAAATGTTATTCCGATAAAGTTGGAAGGTCACTGAATCTAACATACTAGATTGATGTCGCTATATAGTTGATATATGTGATGAGATCTCAACTAAATATTTGTGTGGCTATTATCCTTAATATTTGTGGTTGTTCTAGACATAGTCTCTCTGGAAGGAAAGCGTGTAACTAAACGTCATTCTGATGATGTTGAACCATATGATTATGAATCATGTGGGTAATACGTATCTTATCTAAAGATGACTAAAATACCCTTTTATGAAAAGGTTATAAAATCTAGAAAGTTGTCCAAAGCCTAAACATACTGATGTTTGTTGGCTTATGATAATTAATGCCATAAATAATTGTTTATTAATCTCTATGACTGTTTTAGAAATAGTTGATTGTACTTATTGAAGTATGACAATTCGAAAGGCCCAAAAAGTTCGAGCTAGTACGAATATGAGATTGATGAGCTATTTAGGAATTAATCTCCAATTGGATTGAAGTAATTAATACCTGAAGGGTGTTTCAGAAGTCGTCTGAAAGGAATAAGATTCTCCCTTGAAGGATACCATCTTTGGGATAAGCAATTAGATTGTGTTCCCAAAATGAAAACAACACTTTATATGATAAAGGTGTGACACAAGCAATGCGAAGTATCCCTTACCCGTTTCAGGATAGAGCCCTTATACTTAACCGAGTTCCAAAGAATAAAGGTTGAATAAAATTCCATATTAGATATGGAAGAGGATAATGTCGAATCTATCTTAACCGATGATTTGAAGTTGTCATAGGCAAAGTCAGAAAGGCTTGGAGCCTAGTACGACATATGCAACTTTGTGGAATGTCTTAGCAAGTACGCTGGATATTATCTACTTGTCCGTGGAGCAAAATGTTTGTCTCCAAACATGCTGTTTTCTAGAGGAAGTATTACTTCCAAAAGAGACAGTGGGAGTAAATAAGATCTCAAAAGAGTTTGAGAACCACAAAGATATATTCAACCATTGGAACATGAGCAAATGCCGCATATCGATGAGGTGTAAAACACTGCTCAGTGCACACAAATGTTCTGTAAGTCTGTAGATAACCTCAAGCCTGAAAGGGCTGTAGGTACGTTCATCTTGAAGAATGAATATCTCACGACTCATGAAAGAATGTTTGAAAGGCAAGATTGAGAGATATGGCTAGGGGCCATAATATCTGAATTAGATTCCATCAGTGACAACCAGGTTGTAAACCTAGTCTGTCTTACCTAAGGGGAGTGTCCCTGGAAGGCTGACATGGATAGTGATATGATTACCATAAGGCTATAGTGACGGCTGAAGGGTATGAGGTGTAGACCTTGTAATTATCTTTATGCTGCCAGCTGTGCCCAGTTCTATTCAGATAATGCTTGTTATAACTTGATATCATGGCTATATGATAGTGTTGAAGACGTTGGGCAGAAAGCTCGATGTTCATAGACGATGACATGATATGTAAGCCCACGAGATTCATTTATGGACTCAAACAAGTTTCTCTAGACGATTTCTTTATTTGATAATCAAAGGAGTTTGATTTAGTCAAAAGAAGGATATGCCCAATGTGCAATATGGATAGTGGGAGTATGTTTTGAGTAAGGTATTGGATATCTCTCTCGAGAATTATCACCCCATGTCACAGTCAATTAATGTTTGGTAGTTCAAGGTCTTTACGAAATCACTTGGATTAGCAGTTCTTATTTTAGAAATAAGAATCTATAGTGATAGATTTAACTGCTGTTAGATTATTGTTTACCTATATAGATGTGATGCTAAAATAAGTTCAGCATAGATCGCAAGATCTATCTGTGTTAGGATGTTGGTCCTAAAGACGAGGTGAAAGATGATGCTTATGGAAGGTTTCCTTCGCTACTGCGATAGGAACCATCATAAAGGAAATGCCGGATGTTCATAGTTCATGAAGAGTCATGAGCAAGTATGAAAGTAAATCTGGTAAATGTCGAGAATATCCTTAAACAAGTTAAGGAAGAATTCATGGTTTATCGAAACTTGGAGTTAGATAAATATAGTTATACAGACGTATATCCTGAGTCTCACGAAGGCGAGTGGGAGCTACAATCTGGGTTTGCAGTCACTTTGATTAAGTGATGCAGTGAGCTGGAAATGTTCTAGCCTATGGGTCACTGTAAATTCTACAACCAGGCCAAAACACATTAGTTCCTTAGAAGGCTAAATGAGGCGATACATGGATCTAGAAGGTTCATTCTGAACCTTATGCAGTTCTTCCACCTTTTCTATATAGTGATATAGTAAGTGGATTCATTCTTTGAAGCAAGGACCAGGGTCTCGTCAGAGATTCGTGTGTGTGTTGAGGCGGTTCCTTTGACTTGGTCATTTGGAGCATGATATGAAGATAGTCCGAGTCCCCATGGATAGTGATCCGTTCATGGCTAGGGCTGGTTGCGAGTATTGCATGAGATTCTTGTGTTTCAACTTGGTCTCGTGTGTACGAGTGATTGGTTTTAGGCCAAGTGGGAGATTGTTGAAATAGTGTCCTAAACCCAATCGGGTTGGACCGGATCCGACCGGGTCGGATCGTTTCTACTATTTCTTTATGTTTATACATATATTAAATGGCTTTTCTGTTGTCATATATATGTTCTTTTAAAGAACCAATTATGAATTGTTATATGATAACGTCCTTAGTATTAAACTGTGATAGAGAAACCATGATAGGCGATTATGGTTGATGAGATCTCTAATCACTTTAATAAGTTTGATACTTAAATGTCTCTAGGCTGATGTACTATTAAACAGGGCATTGATAGTATGAACATGCTAGCACGTATTAGATGTCTTCTATCTTTAGGGCAGGGATAGATCTCGTCTATCGAGTGTAGAGACACTTGGACTGTACGTGGACGTGTATTGGAGAATGCGTACGTTAGACTGACCCACTTACACGGATAAGTGTCACACTATGTGGCGGTTGTGTAATTATCCTTTGGACCGGAGTCTTCATGGCATCACGGTGTGGATTGTCATGCTTTGACACTATTGAGGTTTCCCTTAGCCACGGGGCGATCATGTGGTAGTGATTGGGTATGATATTGAAGCATGCGGAGTATACATGATTGGTCGTCCGGGAATCGCGTAACCTATGATTGAGATTGAATATCCGAAATAGCCTTCTTATAAGGAATGCCTTACTCCCGTGAATCTTTGCAAAGTGGGAGTAAACGAGTTACTTCGAGAGAGCTTGATATCCAGATTATAAGATACGGTCGTTGATGTTTTGACACTCGACTAACGACCGTATGGATATTATTACAGCGATAGGATTGTAAGTTACACGGTAACTGTTTCACATGAAAGGTAGTAGTCATTGCATTTGACTCTTCCGTTGATTGGGGGTCACGGTGTGTTGCTAGATGCTATCCCGTGATCGTTAGGCATGAAGGGCGTTTTCGTAATTTGCACTTTGTGTCTACGGCCAACATATTCGGAAGCCTATCGGGTCACACACACATAAGAACATCTAACCGGATTAAAATGTGGTTATAGATGATAACCAAATTAGGAAAGTTTATCTCGAGACTATAAAGGTTATAGTGGTAAATTAATATGGTGGTATTTATTTATTATGAATAAATTAAATACAAGATATTAATAATATTATGTTAATTAAAGAATATTCCGGATGCCAATTTATTGGCTAAAGGTGGCGCAATTTTGGGATGTATATGATACACTTGAATTGTACAATTTAATTAATAGTATTACCAAATATTAATATCAGATATTATATATATATATATATATATATATATATATATATATATATATATCCAATATGTGGCGTTGAAATTTGTGTGCATGTCACACGTGAATACCAAGTTACTTTTGAATATTTGGATATTAATAGATTTATATGTGTTATATATATGTGATATATATACATGTGTAAATTGATTTATGGTAATAAAATAAAGATAGTCAATATTAGATTTTGACAATATCTTGGAAATATTCAATATAAGATATTGACAATATCCTAGATTTATTTAATATAAGATATTATAATAAATGAGATAAATCAATCAAATATATTTTCCTTATTTTATTGGAAAAAGGTTTTCTTCTCCTCCACTCTTATAGATGGCGCCACACACACTATAAATATAGTGTGGGTGTCAAGCTCTTTTGTACATCACAATTGCAAGAGCTCACAGTTCTTATGTATAATAGAGAGCATCTTTTAGAGAGTTGGAGAGAGGGGAAAAAGGCCGGTCTAGCAACCGGAGTTTTCCAATAGCAATCCATGATGGGATTCCGGCGGGCTGTTCGTGTGGACTAGCGGTAGAGGCCGAACATTTGGGCGGCTCTGTGCAGAACTACTCTCTTTAGACGGTCAAAGCGTCGATCTTATAGATCAACCAAGGTAACCACCGTCTACTACTTGTTTGTTTATTGCTTAAACGAAGTCGATCCTGGTTAAAAGGAAATAAATTTTTGAATTCCGCTGCGTTCCCGCGTAGATTTCCTAACACAGTGTACCTTTCAGGTTCACGGCGTTCCCTGGTGGATCTTCGAGGTGCTAGTGTGTCTACGGTAGAGACTGGTGTCACATCTGTATGTGGCAAGTCCTCTACTTCCATCAACTGACTGTTATCCGCAAGTGGTTCTCGAATTTCTTCAAGATCAATTTTACTCCCACTGACCCTATCCAGGATAAACTCTTTCTCCAGAAAATGGCCAGTCCTGGCGACAAACACCTTTTGTTCCTCAGGATGGTAAAATTGGTACCCTTTGGTTTCCCTTGGATATCCCACAAATAGACATTTGTCAGACCTGGGCTCTAATTTGTCAGGCATCATCCGCTTCACGTAAGTTGGACAACCCCAAGGTTTTAGATGACCTAGGCTCGGTTTTCTCTTGGTCCATACCTCGTATGGCGTAGAGTCAACCGTCTTTGATGGAACTCGGTTCAGTGTATAGGATGCGGTTTCTAGAGCATACCTCCAAAACGATTTTGGGAGAACTGCATAGCTCATCATGGATCGCACCATGTCTAACAAGGTGCGGTTCCTCCTCTCAGACACGCCATTCATTTGTGGCGTCCCGGGAGGGGTCCATTCAGGTAGAATCCCATTCTCCTTCAAATAGTCTTGAAACTCTCCATCTAGGTATTCTCCATCTCGATCGGATCGAAATGTTTTGATTTCTTTACCCAGTTGTTTCTCCACTTCACTTTTGAATTCCTTGAACTTTTCAAAGGCTTCAGACTTATACTTCATTAAGTATATATAACCATAGCGAGAATGGTCATCAATGAAGGTGATAAAATAAGAGTATCCTCCTTTGGCTTGAATTGACATTGGGCCACACACATCAGTATGTATGAGCTCAAGCAGTTCATTGGATCTTATCCCTTTGCCACTAAAAGGTGACTTTGTCATCTTGCCAAGTAAACAAGCTTCGCATACATCAAACGATTCGTAATCGAATTGATCCAACATTCCATCTTTATGGAGTTTGGAAATGCGATTCTTATTTATATGGCCAAGTCTACAATGCCATAAGTAGGATTCATTCAAGTCATTTGTTTTGGCTTTCTTGTTATATATATTAAGTACATCAACATTCATATCTAATATGTAGAGACCATTGCTAAGTATGCCATTACCATAAAAGATTCCATCACGTGAAAAGAACAACATTTATTCTCAAGCGTAAATGAAAACCATCAACATCTAATGCAGAAATGGAAATAATGCTCTTCGTGAAGAGCAGGAACAAAATAATGATTATTGAGTTCTAGTACTAGCCCACTTTGGGCAATGAAAGAAAATAAACTCCTACGGCTAGTGCGGCAACACTTGCTCCATTCCCAACAGCGTAGGTCCACTCTCTCCTTTCTTGAGATCTCTAGTTCTTCTTAGTGTGCCGCATATTCAGTACAAATATGAGAACCACAACCGATGTATCTAATACCCGGTGGTTAGACTTAGACGAAGCAATATTGATCTCAATCATAAATATACACGAAGTTGAAGCATCAGAATGCTTCTTCTTGGTACTCAAGAAGCCTTTGCAGTTTCTCCTCCAATGTCCGGTCTCACCGCAATGGAAGCAAGCATCCTTGGATTTGTCTTTTGCTTTCTTAGGCGTTGGCTTAGGTGCAGCCTTCACCTTCTTGGACTTCTTCTGGGCTTTAGCTTTGCCCTTGGTCGAAGTGACCAGCAACACTTGATTTCCCTTCCCCATAGTGCCCTCAGCAGTCTTCAACATGTTCAATAACTCCGCAAGGGAGCAATCTATCTTGTTCATGTGATAGTTCATCACGAACTGCGAGAATGAATCAGGTAGAGATTGCAGAATCAAGTCAATACTCAATTCTCGTTCCAACTTATGGCCCAGCTTCCCAAGCCTCTCTATGTACCCGATCATTTTAAGCATGTGTGACCCCACAGCAGTCCCAGATGCCATCTTACAACTAAACAGGGCCTTCGAGACCTCGTACCTCTCAGTGCGAGACTGAGAAGCATAAAGTTCCTTCAGGTGGACCATGATAGAGTAGGCGTCCATAGACTCATGTTGTTTCTGCAGTTCAGGTGTCATAGAAGCAAGCATGATACATGTAGCATCGAGATTGTCGAGCGAGTGCTTGTTGTACTTCTCGACAACATCTGCGGCCCGAACCCTCGTGGGCTTTTCCGGTAGGGCCTCGCCCAAGACATAGCCAATCTTCTCGTGCCTCAAAAGCGATTTTGAGGTTTCTTTCCCAATCAAGAAAATTAGTTTCGTCAAGCTTGTTTTCGATGATAAAGCGAAGGTTCAATTTGTTTGACATTTTCTACAACAATAAATAAAGATAGAATAAGTAAAAACTCATGTATATAAAACCCTAAATTTGCACTTAATAACTCTCTAAGGTTTTACTCCCACTAGCCAATTATTCCTATTGGCTTTCAAGAAAATAATTCCTTTAGTGGGCAAGATCCCATCGAACTACCCCGACCCCAACTTTGGTGATGGGCGAAAATAATTAAGCAGGTGGACAACGATTTGTCGATCGTATCTTATACGATTCTTGTTGTTTGAATTGAGTCAACTCTTTGACATTATTTCATCTTATTAAAATAGCCAAACCTTTGCCTCTAAAATCCAAACGACCCGCTTTGGTGGCGAGAGAATTCTTAGTCGAGTCTAAACCCCAATATTCATGAGATCTCTTTCGATCATATCTCGATAATGACGATATACCCGAGGTAGGTCAACCCCGCTTTGGTGGTGAGTTGGGTCGAACAAGGGCTCTTCACCCGTCGTTATAATATGGGGAGGCAATTCCGACTTGATTTTTGACGTGGGAATAATTTTAAATTAATTCACTTAATTAATTTGATTTAATTATGGTCTCATCTACTATGTGCATATTACTACGATATCATATAAAGTAAAACATACACAACATTCCGCGCATAAAATAACCGGTATGATCATGGACTTTTCTAGAGTGCGGTTTGAATACAAACCGTGAAACCGCGGGTCACAAACTAAGGGTATCTGCAACCGCCAATAGGATCTTTATTGTTATGCGCCAATGGGTTCTTTATCTCTCCTTGGTCTTCAACTTCTTGCTCCATTCTTGTTACATAATAAATAATTACACCCGCGCATTACAGGGAGCTAACGGAATGGGATAATTGCAAAAAAAAGTAAACTAGGTCACGTTCTTCATAACGGCCTAGGACAATTTTTCAAAAAAAAACCAACATAAAGAAAACATTCCCATCTATCCTATTGGTCGAGTCCATAATCAATCGGGGTCCATATAATCACATTATATCTACACATCTAATCTATACAATTTTATCTTATGAAAAAGATTAAATTCTAATTTTAATTACTCATGCGTCTTTATTTTATCACGTCAAATAATTAAATAACCTTTAATTAATTATATGACTTAATCGAAAATTAAAATTAACATTTAATTTTAAATCGATTTCAATTTTAATTAAATTGAACTATTCAAAATAAAATTAAAATTATAAAGTCTCCTATTTGTTTCCTTTCCAAAACTAAATTTGGCTTAGGCCTGGCCACTTTCCAAAATCAAAATTTTGGAAATGGCTGCAAAGCTAAGCCTTTACAAATCAAATATTTGAAAGGGCTGAGCCTATTCCAAATCAAATATTTGGAAAGGCCAAATTATTTTAGTCTAGGCACAGCCACTTTCCAAAATCAAAATTTTGGAAGTGGCACAAGCTAAGCCTTTACAAATCAAATATTTGAAAAGGGCAAAGCGCTATTCCAAATCAAATATTTGGAAAGGCCAAATTATTTTAGTTTAGGCACAGCCACTTTCCAAAATCAAAATTTTGGAAGTGGCACAAGCCTCAAGCCTTTACAATTCAAATATTTGAAAAGGGCCTAGGCCTATTTCAAATCAAAATTTGGAAAGGCCAATATGCCATATGGTTTTCCAATGGTCCAAACTATTTGAACCATTGGTTGGCCATATGACACAACAAAACAAACGAGATATCTATGCACAATAAATATCACAAAGCGACGGAGAGGCGACCACAAGGCTACGCCGCCGCCCCCGCCTTATGAGAGGAGGAGGGCGCGCCGCGATCGGCCAAGCCCCCCCATAAACCCTATTTTTTTTTGTTTTAACGTTTCGTGATTTAAATGTTGCATCTATCGATTAAATACTACGCATTTAATTTATGCTTATTGCTTAAGCTCGAAGTCTGGCTCTGCTACCACTGTTAGGAAATCACTAGTTTAACGCAGCGGAATTTAAAATTTGATTTCCTTTTCTAGATCGTTCTTCATTTAATGCAATAAACACGTTAAGTAGTTTGAGGGTTATACCTTGGATGATCTATAAGATCGTCGCTTTGACCGCCAACGGAGAGTAGTTCAATGCGCAAGCCGTCCACGCGTCCGGCCTCTATCGCTAATCCACACGAACCCCTTGCCGGAATCCTCCTTGGATTGCTATCGGAAAAACTCGTCGCTAGATCGGACCTTTTCTTCCCTCACAAACTCACTATGGATTGCTCTCTATTTTACACAAGAATTATGAACTCTTGCAATTGTGATGTACAAAAGAGCTTGACACCCACCTCCTATATATAGTGGTTGGGGTGCCCCATATGGTGTGGAGGAGAAGAAAACCTTTTTCCAATAAAATAAGGAAAATCAACTAGATTGATTTATCTCTTTAATTATAATTTATTTTGCCAATATCATATATTGATTATAATTATCTTATTACCATAAATCTATTTTTCCAAAATCAATTAATATCTTATATTAATATTATGGCAATCTTATTATTTAAAGTGCACAATCCAAGTGTATCTTACACACTTAAAAGTGGCGCCCCTTTAGTCAACTAATTGACTTCCGGAATATTTTTTAATTAATATAATTTATATATAATTAATATCTTGTATTTTATTTATTCATAATAAATAAATACCACCATATTAATTTACCACTATAACCTTTATAGTCTAGAGATAAACTTTCCTTATTTGGTTATCAACTATAACCGCATTTTAATCCGACTCGATGTTCATATGTGTGTGACCCGATAGGCTTCCGAATATGTTGGCCGTAGACAAAAAGTGCAATTTACTAAAATGCCCTTCATACCTAACGATCACGGGATAGCGTCTAGCAACACACCGTGACCCCCAATTATCGGAAGAGTCAAAAGCAATGACTACTACCTTTCATGTGAAGCGATTACCGTGTAACTTACAATCCTATCATTTGTAATAATATCCATACGATCGTATCTCGAGTGTCAATACATTGACGATCGTATCTTATAATCTGGATATCATGCTCTCTCGGAATAACGCATTTACTCCCACTTTGTAAAGATTCTCGAGAGCTAGACATTCCTTATAAGAAGGCCATTTCGGATATTCAATCCCAATCATAGGATACGCGATTCTCGGACGACCAATCATGTATACTCCGCATGCTTCAATATCATACCCAATCACTACC
This sequence comes from Gentiana macrophylla, assembly GCA_026214975.1. Lineage (NCBI taxonomy): Eukaryota > Viridiplantae > Streptophyta > Magnoliopsida > Gentianales > Gentianaceae > Gentiana > Gentiana macrophylla. The sequence continues at coordinate 95,435 of JAOBSW010000361.1, forward strand.
GCATGATCGCCCCGTGGTTAGGAGAAATCTCAATAGTGTCAAAGCATGACAATCCACACCGTGATGCTATGAAGACTCCCGTCAAAGGATAATTACACAACCGCCACATAGTGTGACACTTAATGTAAGTGGGTCGATCTAACGTCACGCATTCTCAATACACGTCCACGTGCGATCCAAGTGTCTCTACACTTCGATAGGCGAGATCTATCCTATCTTCTAAAAGATAGAAGACATCCAATACGTCTTTAGTCGATTATACTATCAATGTCCCATTTGATAATATGTGAGACTAGAGACATTTAAGTACCAACCTTGTTATAGTGATTAGAGATCTCATCAACCATAATCACTATCATGGTTTCTCTATCACAGATTGATAGTAGGGACGTTACTATATATATATACAACAAATAATATGAAGATAAACAATATATAATAACATAAGTGCTTTTATTAATCATAATAAAGTTATTACATGAACTAAATAGACTGTAATTGACCCGACCCGGTCGGATCCGGTCCAACCCGATTGGGTTTAGGACACCTTTCCAACATAACAAAGCTTTGATCTTTGAGTATTGAAACGACGTTCCTTTCACGACGATTCCAACGCTCTACTCGAATCTAAAAACGGTTGAGATTCGACTTAGAAAATGGAAGAAATCTCTTAGCCCCTTTCTCAAGCTCTCACACGTAGGAATGGGAGATTACGAAGAGAAAATCCCGATTCAAAATGTTAGGGAAACCAATGGGGTTTATTTTTTCTTAAGCAGGAAAAATCCCAAAAATCAACCTAATCCCTTATTTTCCTTATTTACCCTTACAAATCAGATTTTTCCCTTAAAATATATATACATATAATTCGACATATATTTATAATAACGAAATACTTAACTCCAAATAAAGAAGTCGGGATAATAATATTTCGTTTTCGCAAAATAACACGTCTGCCCTTTCCCGAAAATCAGAATATTACATTCCTCCCCCCTTGAGAGGAATTTCGTCCTCGAAACGAGAACATACCAGGTAAATTCAAAAACTCTGGAAACTCGCTGACCATGTCGTCCTCAACTTCCCAAGTGGCTTCACTCGGTGAATGATTGCTCCATTGCACCAAAACCAAAGGAATCAATCGTCTCTTAATCATCTTTTCTTTCCGGTCTAAAGTCTTGATCGGTTCTCATCATAAGCAAGATTATCCTAAAAAAATTCCGGATCAACTGTGGTTTCAACATCACTCTTCGACAAACATTTCTTCAACATCGATACATGAAAAACATTATGGACTCCTGACGTCGATTTCGGTAACTTAAGCTTATATGCCAACAGTCCAACTCTATCCAGAATCTCAAAAGGTCCAACATACCTTGGACTTAAGTTTCCCTTTTGTCCAAAACGTTTAACTCCTTTCATTTGTGAAGCTCATAGATAAACTCTTTCACCAACTTCAAACTCCAGAGGTCTTCTTCTAACATCCGCCCAACTCTTACGCCTATCTTGAGCTGCCTTCAAATTCTTATCAACCAACTGAACCCTTTCCTTAGCTTGTTCAACCAATTCTGGCCCGGTGACTTGTCTTTCCCTGACTTTATCCCAAAACAGCAGCGTTCGACATCTTCTCCCATACAAAGCTTCAAACGGTGGCATGCCTATGCTTGCATGATAACTGTTGTTGTAGGCAAACTCCGCTACAGGTAGATAATCATCCCATGATCCGCCTACTTCTAAAATACAGACTCTTAACATATCTTCAAGTGTTTGGACGGTTCTCTCAGATTGTCCATGTGTTTGAGGATGAAAGGCCGTACTCAAATCCAACTTGGTGCCAAAGGCCCTTTGGAAACTCTTCCAAAACTGACTGACAAACCTCGGATCATGATCCGAAACTATTGAGACATGTACTCCATGTAACTTCACTATATTATCCAAGTATAGTGCCGTCATCTTCTTCAAAGACATATCAACTTTCGTTGGTAGGAAGTGGGCTGATTTGGACAATCTATCCACGATCATCCAAATCGCATCATGTCCACCTTTCGTCTTGGGTAAACCGGTGATGAAATCCATTGTGATCTTATCCCATTTCCATTCAGGGATATCCAATGGCTTAAGCATTCCTCTTGGCCTTCTATGTTCTGCTTTAACTTTCTGACAAGTATCATATTCCGCTACAAACTTAGCTATTTCCACTTTCATCGAGGGCCACCAAAACATTTCTTTCAAGTCTCTATACATTTTAGTAGCTCCTGGATGAACTGCAAAAGCAATCCTATGTGCCTCTTCCATAAACCTTTCCCTTAGATCGCCAACATTAGGCACACATAGACGATCCTGGTACCAATGATTTCCATTCTTGTCTAATACATATCCCACTGTGGGCTTTTCTCTTGCAACTCACTTAAAATCAACCAACCCTGGATTGTCGTCTTGCTTTTCTCGAATATCAACCATCAACTCGGATCTTGCTAACAAAGGTGCCGCAAACTGCCGGTCTTCAATCTGATCTCAGATTCTCAGCCTATTTAACCTTTCTACCACAACTTCGATGCTCGAAACTGCAAACACTGGTTTTCTACTCAACGCATCTGCCACTACATTCGCTTTACCCGGATGGTACTGAATATCCAAGTCATAATCTGTTACAAACTCTAACCACCTCCTCTGTCTCATATTCAGATTCTCCTGAGTGAAGAAGTACTTTAAGCTCTTGTGGTCTATGAAAATCCTAGCCTTAACTCCATACAAGTAGTGCCTCCAAGTCTTTAGGGCAAACACTACCGCTGCCAACTCAAGATCATGTGTTGGGTTATTCTTTTCATGTACTTTCAACTGTCTGGATGCGTAAGCAATGACTTTTCCCGCTTACATCAACACACAACCTAAACCTTGCCCCGAAGCATCGGTATAAATGTCTTAGTTATCAAAGATCTCCGGGACTGCCAAAACTGGGGCTGTAGTCAACTTCTTTTTCAACGTCTGGGGAGCATCCTCGCACTCACTTGTCCATACAAACTTCACATTCTTTTGAGTGAGCCGGGTAAGTGATGTAGCTATCTTTGAGAAGCCTTGTACAAACTTCCTATAATAGCCATCCAAACAGAGAAAACTTCTCACTTTTGAAACTGTAGTCGGTCTGGACCATTTCTCAACTACTTCGATCTTCGCTGGATCAACTTTAATGCCATCTCCAGAAATGACATGACCCAAGAAACTGACTTGATTCCACCAGAAGTCACACTTTGAGAACTTAGCATACAACTGGTTCTTCTTCGAAGTATCCAACACTATCCTTAGGTGTTCTTCATGTTCTTTCTCGTCCTTCAAGTTTACTAGGATATCATCTATGAACACTATCACAAACTTGTCCAAGTATGGCATGAAAACAAGCTGCATTAAATCCATAAACGCAAATGGAGCATTAGTGAGTCCAAATTGCATGACCAAGAACTCATAATGTCCATACCTCCTACTGAAAGCCGTCTTTGGTATATCTACTACCTTGATCTTCAACTGGTGATAACCGGACCTGAGATCAATCTTAGAGAATACACTCTTACCTTGCAACTGATTAAACAAATCATCAATCCTCGGTAAAGGTTACTTATTCTTGATGGTAAGATTATCCAGCGCTCTGTAGTCTATACACATCCTCATGCTACCATCTTTCTTCTTGACAAACAACACTGGGGCTGTTAGGTGTAGTGCTCGAAAGACAAATTTATAATTATTTTATTTAAATAAATGACAGAATTATATATATTCATTTTATTATTTGCATTTATGCTTATATTATTAATACACTGTTGAAACCCCTAAGTATATCGGTATGTAATCACATAACTCAGTGTATGACATACACACGAGGATTGAGTAGTGATCATATGCTTAAAACTAGTTAGTCCGTGGTGAATTTAATCAGAGTATGGGTCTCATGTTTAATATACCAATAATGCGCCCAGAACACTTAACGGTGTGACCGTAATCCCGGAATTAATAGATTGAATAAGAATTGTTCTGTTCGATGAATAATTTTATTTAATTTATTATAGCTACTGGTTATAGGTCCATGGTCCCCGATGTGGCTCCTAACATGCATATGTTTCTTGACGTTGTGCCTCAATAATAATTAAGTAGTTGGACTATTTAATTGATGTGCAATTTATTATTTATTGGACTAATAATAAAATACATGGAAAAGACATTTTTCGTGGACTCGGCCCATTATGTGAAATTTCGTGTGAACCCCAATTTTCTAGTATTGGGGGCGTGTTTTTGTCTTGGTAATTATTAAGGAATTAGTTTTCTTGATAATTATAAGACATGTGATTAATTGTTTATTTGTTAAATAATTAATTAAGGAAAATATATTAGATTGATCCTTAAATATTCTAGATTTATTCTAGATTATTCTAGGAGTATCTTTTATGGAAAAGGATTATTATAATTGATTTTTGTATTAAATATTAACCCTTGGAGGGCAAGGATTTCTCTCATATATAAAGAGAGTTCTCCTAAGTCTTTTCTATCATCACAATACACGACATATACACACCAAAATAAGCTAGGAATTTCGGCCAAGCTTTGGGTTTTACGAGTTGGGAAAATCTTCGGGATTTTCCGGGTAGCATATCAAGGAGGTCAAGCATCAAGGATCAACATCCACCGGTTGTTGCTTGGAGATACACATCGGAAGATCGTGGCATCTCAAATTGGATCTCGACTTCATCAATCTTTTGGATCTCGCTTTTGATTGGTAAGTAGATCTCACATTCTTGTAGGTAGATCTTAAATTATGTAGTTTAATTTTATATGATCGTGATCCTCTTGTTTATTTCGCTGCGTAATCGGGCGGATCTAGATCCGTCCGGCGATATTACATCCAACAAGTGGTATCAGAGCCTCTGATCTTTAAATTAAAGTATATAATTGATAGATATGGGAGTGGATTTGCATGTTTAGATTGCATTGTTTTTCGTTTTTTTTTTAAATTCAAAAATTTTCATGATGATGAATGCTTTGATATGTTGTGGTGAAGAGATGGATTGAGGTCGGTATTGTTTACCCGTTAGATCTATTTTGTTGCTCTTTTGATTAGTATCAATTGAGCATAGGATGATGTATTTTTTTTTATCATGCGAAAATTGTAAGCTTTTTGTATGTATAAAAATTCCAGGTTCGAAACGATGAAGATCATGGTGACGAAGATCAAGATCAAGGCAAAACCCTAGGTATGAATAAAGTGAGGGGTGGCTTAAAACACATTAGGCGGTGTTTTTTTTTATGAAAACCGTTATTTTATTTTAATTTAATTCGGCCGTAAGGCCATAAATTTAAAATAAAAAAACAAAAAAAAACTTGAAAAGCCGTGACATATAAAAAAAATATAAATAGATTATATATTTAATAAATACCCCTCTCCTTTTGGGTTCGTGGCTCGTGGTTCGAGATCCGGAAGTTCAAGATTCGAGATCAAGATTTCAAGATTTGAAGATCAAAGATCGATTTTTGGTTTTTATTTAGTTTTTCCTAGAAAATAGGTTAGATACTGGGGTACCAACGATCCATCTCGGTGTTTTATTTTCCGTAATTTGCGAGTATGATCGTGATTTTGTGTTTAACCGGAAAATTACCATGACATGCATCATATCGTGAATTCCACTCCATATGCATATATGTAGCTATTTAATTCTGGATAATTAATTAGGCATGTATTCAACTCGATTAATTAGTTTAAGTTTTAATATTTAATTGTTGTGGAAATTAATTATTAGAAACTAATTATAGAACCGAGGAACCGGGTTTTGTCAATCGTTTCGTTTTTCGGTGATGGATTCTCGGTGAATCTCACCTTAAATCGTTAAGTTTTCGGTGATGGATTCTCGGTGAATCCCACCTTAAACCGGAACGAGATTGCGGGTTTGTTCCGTAGTGTCTACGGGAAAGTTTGACAATTTAAAAAAATTGGAAAATCATGATACATGGGTTCGGAAATGGTCTAACCATGGTTGGGTAAGTTCAACTGAGCTACGGCTCGATCGACTCACCCTCCACGTGTGACGTTTGCACGGGGGTGGCAAGACTTAGCATATCCGACAAGCCTTTACGGCTAAACGGGGCTTCTCTTAGCCGGATCCGACCGATAGTCACTTATGTTCCAACGAATAAGACGCGTAGGCTTACCTACATTACCGACACCATTCGGGTACTTGAGTTGTTGTTTCTTAAAACATTGTCAAGCCCAAAACAGCGATCAGTAAACCCACCACTTTTTCAAAATATTGAGTGGGAGCGGGGAAGGCGACAGCCGACCCCACGGCCTCTACTATAGATGCAAGCAAGTGAGAGAATGGTGACGCCTCGTGCCACTTTGATTTCGGCCCCCCTTCGGATGGTGTTCACCGCTATCAAAATTCAAGGCTTGGTCTCCGAAAGGATAGGATCTTGAGGACTCGCCAGATCACTGACCTGCCCTATGTAGGCATACTCGGGGCATACTTAAAGGTCTGATATAGTAGGTCACACTCATCAGGATATTTTAGGAAATATCTTGGCTGAAAAAGAAAGGTAATCAACGATTAAAGTATGGGATGTACGATTCCCATGAGATGTTTTATTCTCAAAGTTTAATCATCGAGAGAGATTGTCTCGGTTTAACTGTCATCGTGCTGATACCGACCCTCTAGGCGGCGGTACAATGCGAGGTTAAATCCTTGGAATGGTAGAATAGACTTTTTTTAAAATTTATAATTCCTAAAATTTATCTAGTAGTGTTTTGAATTAATTTCTGTCATTTTATTTTCAGCAATCATGTCGTCGCAACTTTCCTTATTACTGAATGATAAACTTAATGGTAACAACTTTGGAAAGTGGAAAAGTAACCTGAACGTGGTACTCATCATTGAGAACACGCAATTTGTTTTGACTGTGGAATGCCCTGTACTTCCCGTACAGAACCCGTCTAAATCCATTAAAGACGACCGTCAAAAATGGATTGAAGCAGAAAATAAGGTGCGTGGTATCATCTTAGCATCAGTGTCGGAGGTCATTAGGACCAAACTTGAAGGCTTTAAGAGTGCACGAGAAATCATGCAGCACTTATCCTCCATGTTTGGCGCCCTTACGATAAAGCAAGGCACAGTAGTGAGGATGGCCGTTAACGCTAAAATGAGAGAGAGGTCGGTGCATAGTGGTCATGTCATGAACATGATCAACTACTTTACTGATGCAGAAACTCATGGGTCAAAGCTTGACGATGCTACTCAGGTGTCTATGATTCTTGAATCACTTACACCTGATTTCCTACATTTCAAGACTAACTATGTCATGAACAAACTCAAGTTTGACATGCCACGGTTGATCAACAAACTGCAAGTCTTCAAAGCTCTCTCATCTAACAACAGAGGCAAAGAAGGGGAAAAGAAGGCAGAAGCCAATATGGTTGAAGCCAAGGCGTCGAACTCTGGCCATAAGGGCAAGACCAAGTCTAAACATGTTACTGCGCCCAAACCAAAACCTATGAAGAAGAAGGCGAAACAGACCAATCCTTCCAAACCTAAAGGGAAGTGCTTTTACTGTAACGAGATAGGATATTGGCGTCGTCACTGTCCAGCATATCTCAAAGACGTAATGGATGGAAAGGTTAAAGCGGGCAATGGGAAGGATAAGAAAGGTAATTTGGATTTACTTGTCTTGGAATCCTTTAATGTAGCTAAAGATGTATCAACTTGGATACTGGATACTGGAGTTACTAACCATGTATGTTCTTCATTGCAGATCCTTAGTTCGTTTGAGGAGCTAGAGGAAGGTAGTCAAGTGAGGAGAGTTGGCACCGGGGCACTTGTTTCAGCTAATGCAGTGGGAGCTGTTGATTTATTTTTTGGCAATAAAGTTCTAAAATTAGACCATGTTTATTTTATTCCAAACTTCTGTAGGAATTTGATTTCCGTTTCAGCATTGAAAGAACAAATGTATTCAGTTTCCTTTGTGAATGACGAATTTATTATTTCCAGAAATGGTTTTAATTTGTGTTCTACAATACTGGAAAACGGAATGTATTAAACCAATGCATGCTCCACTGCTTAACACAGAAATATTTAAAGTAGCACATCAACAATCTGCTAAAAGGCAGAAAGTTTCTCAAAAAGAAGATAAAACATATCTTTGGCACCTTAGGCTAGGTCATATTTCCTTGGAAAGACTCAAACGACTGGCTAAGGGTGATTCCTTAAAAGAGTTATCTGTTGACTCGTTGCCGATCTGTGAATCTTGCCTGGAGGGAAAAATGACTAAGTGTCCCTTCTCGTCAAAGGGAAATAGGGCTAAAGAACCTCTAGAGTTAGTACATTCAGACCTTTGTGGTCCGATGAATGTGCAAGCTAGAGGCGGATTCGAGTACTTTGTGACTTTCATCGACGACTACTCGAGATTCGGTTATGTTTATCTGCTGCATCGGAAATCCGAAACTTTTGGAAAGTTTAAGGAATTCCAAGCAGAAGCCGAAAGGCAACTGGGCAAGTCTTTGAAATGCCTTCGCTCTGATCACGGAGGAGAGTACTTAGATACTGAATTCACTGACTATCTGATTGAACATGGGATTTGTTCTCAACATTCTACGCCCGGGACACCTCAGCAAAACGGAGTTGCTAAAAGGAGAAACAGAACTTTGATAGACATGGTCAGGTCTATGATGAGCTATGCCTCGCTACCGATTTCCTTCTGGGGATATGCTTTACAAGCAGCGGTATACATACTGAATATAGTACCGTCAAAGTCTGTCGAAAAGACACCTTTCGAAATGTGGAGAGGACGTCGCAAAAGCATACGTCACTTCTGTATTTGTGGATGTCCTGCACATGTGCTGGAAGACAAGACTACAAAACTACAAAAACGTACGAAAGTATGTTTTTTTGTAGGGTACCCCAAAGGAACACGTGGAGGTCTATTTTATGATCCGGAAGATAACAATGTGATAGTTTATACTAACGCCACGTTTTTGGAAGATCAATCTATGGCAGACTTCAAACCTCGAAGTAAAATTGTACTTGAGGAGTTACTTTCTGACGAGGTCAGACCACTTGTGACACCTAGTGTCACTGAAAACAACACAACGAATGCACCTATCAACCCAGAAAATCCTGTTCTACCTAGGCGTACTGAGAGAGTGGTTCGGCCACCAATTCGGTATGGGCTGCAACCAGAGGCGAACGTAGCCGTCTCTGATGGAGTGGAAGATGATCCAGTGTCCTTTCGGAGGGCCATGGATGATCGTGACAAGGAAAAATGGGTTGATGCGATGAATCAAGAGATGGAGTCTATGTACTCTAACTCTGTCTGGAAACTTGTAGATTGCCCTGAGGGTGTCAAACCCATAGGTAGCAAATGGCTCTACAAGAGAAAGCGAGGAGTTGATGGGAAGGTTCAAACCTTCAAAGCATGGCTTGTAGCCAAGGGTTACACATAGAGAGGGGGTATAGACTACGAAGAGACCTTCTCCCCTGTGGACATGTTGAAATCCATCCTGATCCTCCTTTCGATTGCTGCATGCCTAGATTATGAAATCTGGCAGATGGATGTTAAGACAGCCTTTCTAAATGGCTTCCTTGACGAGGAAATATATATGGAGCAACCAGAAGGATTTATCGAGCAAGGCCAAGAGCACAAGATGTGCAAGTTGCTAAAATCCATTTATGGGTTGAAGCAAGCTTCTCGGTCTTGGAATCATAGATTTGATGAGACCATTAATTCGTATGATTTCGAACAAAACTTTGATGAGCCTTGTGTATACAAGAAAGTCATCAAAGATAAGTTTGCATTCTTAGTGTTGTACGTTGACGATATTCTGCTAATCGGAAACGTTAAGGGTATGTTGTCGGACGTAAAAAGTTGGTTAGCCAGCCAATTCTAAATGAAAGATTTGGGAGAGGCGAATTATGTTCTAGGGATCCAACTTATAAGGGATCGTAAGAACAAGATGTTAGCTCTGTCCCAGGCATCTTATATTGATAAGGTGTTGACATGATATAGCATGGAGAACGCAAAGAAGGGTTTTCTACCAACCCGTCACGGCGTTCACCTCTCTAAGATATAGGGTCCTCAGACTCTTGAAGAAATAGAGGCTATGGGAAATGTGCCATATGCTTAGACTGTTGGTAGTCTAATGTATGCAATGCTGCGCACTAGACCGGACATCTATTATGGCGTTGGAATCGTCAGCCGTTATTAGTCCAATCCAGGAATGGAACATTGGACAGAAGTAAAGAATCTCCTCAAATATATAAAGAGAATAAGGAATTATATGCTCGTATATTCGGGTGCAAACCTGGATATAAAAGGGTACACTGATTCTGACTTCCAGTCGGATAGAGATGATTTCAAATCTACCTCTGGCTCAGTGTTTACTCTTAGAGGTGGTGCAGTCATTTGGAGAAGCGTAAAGAAATCCAATACAGCTGATTCAACTATGGAAGCCGAATACATAGCGGCCTCTGACGCAGCTAAGGAAGCAGTTTGGCTGAAGAAGTTCCTGGGTGGTTTAGGAGTAATCCCAAATCACAACGATCCGATATGTCTCTATTGTGACAACAATGGGGCTGTGTCAAATTTGAAAGAACCCCGTAGTCATCGCAAGTCAAAGCATATAAAGAGAAATTACCATTTTATCAGAGAAATTGTTCAACGAGGAGACATTTCCGTACAAAAAATCCCCTCTGAAGACAACCTGGCTGATCCTTTCACCAAGACATTGCCATTAGTAGTCTTCAACAGGCATTTGGAGAATATGGGTATTAGGGACATGACTCATTTGCTTTAGAGCAAGTGGGAGATGTAGTTTGCTGTAATATATATATAGGGTGTGCTCTAAAACAATTAATCACTTGCCTTTCGTGCAAGTGGGAGATTGTTAGGTGTAGTGCCCGAAAGACAATTTTGTAATTGTTTTATTTAAATAAATGACAGAATTATATATATTCATTTTATTATTTGCATTTATGCTTATATTAATACACTGCTGAAAACCCTAAGTATATTGGTATGTAATCACATAACTTTCGATGTATGGCATACACACGAGGATTGAGTTAGTGATTGAGTTAGTGATGATATGCTTAAAACTAGTTAGTCGTGGTGAATTTAATCAGAGTATGGGTCTCATGATTAATATACCAATAATACGCCCAGAACACTTAACGGTGTGACCATCTTATCTGGACCGTCGGAATAGGGTACCTAGTGGGGCATTTATATATGATATCTATCATATAGGACTGGACCGATTTGATTTAAATTCTCGATATAATTCCGTGATCGCGAAATCTTATCGAATCACAAGATGATCATATATGGATTAATCTCAATCCTGATGTGATCACAATCTACTGCTTGGTTCAAAGTAGGGTTTGATGTGTTAGTTAAGGATCACTTGGATACATGTGATCTGAACACTTCTCGTTGGCTCTATTCTGGAATGAGTGAGTAGTCTGTGACTTCACAGATATGGAATCCATTCCTTCCTGCGGGAAGTAGACAGACAGTTCCCATATTTTTTAATCCTAGAAACTGATCGATGGGCCCAGTTTATATTATATTAGTTATGAACTAATTGATCACTAGGGGGTTAATGGTTAATAAGAATAAGATGTTTTGAGAATGGTTTACGGTAATATCCCGGATCAAAACAAACAGTCTATGGAGGATTTATCCGTATGTAATGATTATATCAATTGACGTTTTTACTCAATGGTTAGAGTATAAGTATATATCTATAATCGATAGAGTTCAGTTTCGGGTTTATGGTGGCGTAATCTCGGAATTAATAGATTGAATAAGAATTTTTCTGTTCGATGAATAATTTTATTTAATTTATTATAATTACACTGGTTATAGGTCCATGGTCGATATATGGCTCTAACATGCATATGTTTCTTGACGTTGGGCCTCGATAATAATTAAGTAGTTGGACTATTTAATTGATGTGCGATTTATTATTTATTGGACTCAATAATAAAATACATGGAAAAGACATTTTTCGTGGACTCGGCCCATTATGTGAAATTTCGTGTGAACCCCAATTTTCTAGTATTGGGGGCGTGTTTTTGTTTTGGTAATTATTAAGGAATTAGTTTTCTTGATAATTATAAGACATGTGATTAATTGTTTATTTGTTAAATAATTATTTAAGGAAAATATATTAGATTGATCCTTAAATATTCTAGATTTATTCTAGATTATTCTAGGAGTATCTTTTATGGAAAAGGATTATTATAATTGATTTTTGTATTAATTATTAAATCCTTGTATTAATTATTAAATCCTTGGAGGACAAGGATTTCTCTCCTATATAAAGAGAGTTCTCCTAAGTCTTTTCTATCATCACAATACACGACATATACACACCAAAATAAGCTAGGAATTTCGGCCAAGCTTAGGGTTTTACGAGTTGGGAAAATCTTCGGGATTTTCCGGGTAGCATATCAAGGAGGTCAAGCATCAAGGATCAACATCTACCGGTTGTTGCTTGGAGATACACATCGGAAGATCGTGGCATCTCAAATTGGATCTCGACTTCATCAATATTTTGAATCTCGCTATTGATTGGTAAGTAGATCTCACCTTCTTGTAGGTAGATCTTAAATTATGTAGTTTAATTTTATATGATCGTGATCCTCTTGTTTATTCCGCTGCTTAATTGGGCGGATCTAGATCCGTCCAGCGATATTACATCCAATAGGGGCTCCCTAAGGCGAAGTACTAGGCTGAATTATATTCCTTTCAAGCATATCCTTAAGTTGAGCTTTCAACTCCTTCAATTCCGCCGGTGCCATTCTATAAGGTGCCTTAGCAACTGGTGCCGCTCCGGTTACCAACTTGATCTCAAACTCTATCTCTCTATCCGTCATGTTTCCCGGTAACTCTTCTGGAAACACTTCAGAGTATTCCTTTACTACAGGGGTTTCCTAACTTAGGCTTCACTTGTTCCACATCCACTGCGTATAACAAGTAGCCTTCACAACTCTTTGGACAAGCCCTTATCGCCTTAACTTCTGAAATTATCGGATGACGCTTCCTACTAGGCTTGTATACATTACCTTGATAAGTCTTAAATGATTTCCCAGGTATCTTAAAGGTCACTCTCTTTTCTCTACAATCCAGGTGAACATAATTCTCGGATAGCCAGTCTATTCCAAGAATTACATCGAAATTCGAAAAGTCCAAAACTGTGAAGTCACTTTTGCATCGATAAGGTCCAACTCGAACACCCACTTAGGGTATCGTCCTAGTTACTTTAGTTACCTTTCCTAGTGGTGTAGTTATTTCCAAAGTGTCTCTGAAGGTAGATTTAACTTTTTAGCTATCTTAGACGACACAAACGTGTTAGCCGCTCCCGTATCAAACATAGCCGTAACTGCTAAGTTGTCTAATATTATCGTACCTGAGATAACATTATCATCCGGTTCTGCATACTCTGCATCCACGGAAAAAACTCGAACAGGCCGACTCGGGCCGCCTTTCCCGCTTCCTTGATTTCGAGTTCCTCTCAGCACCATTAATGACTGAAGGCTTGTCCTTGAAGGTCTCAGCTTCCAAGACCTTGTTCAATATTCAGCCATGTTCCTTGGTGTACTTTCCAACCTTCCCGCTTGGATCTCACGGAACAAACCATTCTTGAACAACTGAAACTGCACTATGCAACTTCTAATCGGTGCATTCCTCACCGGAAGGTACTTCCTTATGTTTACAATCCATGTAAACAAAAATCTTGGATAGCCGACCTATACCAAGAATTACACCATGATTCGTAGAATTCAAAACTATAGGGTCCTTTTCTTCTTCGTCTTCTTTTTCAACAGTAAACTCTAACACGACCAGCAACATTTTCAAGATGAACCACAACTACTAGACCCCCATCTTGAACCAAACCACTCGCTTCTTGCTGGGCCCTAGAACTTCCGATTCCAAACTTACCAACACTAGTATCTCTAAGAATACCAAACATTCTGAGAGATCAGGAAGGATCAGAATGTTACTATGTGGTCTAAAGAGATCTTATCTTAAGGAAGGAAGCCTAAAATACGTTTCACACTGATACCAACTGTAACTCCCCGTACCCGGACACCGAGTCCTTATCCTGAAAAGGAATGTTCGGCACGTATAAAATAAAATAAATTCCACTTTATACGTAAACCTCTACTACGTCGTATCGAGTTAAGCAAAACAGAAGCAAAAGACTCGGGAATAAATTTTTTTCAATAACCAAGAATAGAAAGTCAATATCTAAAGAGAGAAATGTAATATTTATTACATAGGAAAACCAAACGAAACCCAAACGTACCAAAACCTCCAAACGTATACTAAAAGGAAATTACAATGTTTCCCAAGGAAAACTCCAAGTCTAAAGCATAAATAAAACATGAATAAATAAACTCTTCAACTTTGGCATCCTTAAACGTTGTCAACAAAGTCCTCATCGATCTCTGGATCAACCTGTTCATCTTCTCTCCCTCAAACACATAAAAAACATGCATTTGAGGTAAGTACATTGTACAAAGCAAGAGGTAGAAGCTACAATTTTATTAAGGTTTATAATTAAAAGATTATCTTTGCGAGACCGACTCAATCTAGGTTTCACTTCATGTCCATCAACATGTCATGACTATACGTTTCTAGCTTAGCTTATCTGGGTTACGTCATCACTCAAGGGCACTATGTAAGATGTGTATCCATCACGAGATATACTTGCCAACTAGGGTGAATAGCACCGATAGTTATAGGATCTCCCCGGTATGCATATACGTTCGATGAATTTCCTCCACTACCCTTCAGCCTTTTGAGCCAGTAGCATTGTTCACCTTTTATGAACGTATCACATCTCCAATATGAATTGGTGCCTAACCAAGAATAGACGATGTTTTATCTTTTACTATCACAGATGTAGTTTTATTGTGCATTAACTAGCCAGCTAAGTGTTTTCAAGGCAAAGCTCACCTTATCAACTCTACTCAATCACTTAGACAACTAGACATCACATCCTATCAAGTACACATGCATTGATGAACTCTAGTTCATCAAAGCACAAGCCCTTTCATGCCTTCAACTCCCTTTAAGAGTACATCCGGTGCCGAAACTAAATGAATCAGAAGCTTGTTCAGGCTTAATTAATGTTATAAGGTCAAAGAACAATGTTTAAAACTCATATCATAGCTATCCAGTGCGCATACACTGGGTTCAGTGTGCACGCAGTGAGCCTCTATAAGTAAAAACTCAAATTATGTTCGTCCAATGTGCATGCACTGGATCTGGTGCGCACGCACTGGGTTCCGGTGTGCATGCACTAGCTCTCTGAATGTAAAAATTTACTTTCTGGTCCTCCAGTGCATCCGCACAGGGCTTGGTGTGCCCGCACCAAGCGCGTCAACTTCTTAAAACTCAGTTTTGACCCCTAATCGATCTCCAATCGTTCTCAAACAGGTTCAACATCATAATACTCATAAAAGGGCATAAAAACACAGCTTTTATCTATCATAACATCTGTAGATCCTTAGGGAATACGAAGGTAGGATTTCTAGCATAATAATCATCTAAAACCTTAAAACGAAACCTAATAAACCATTATTAACTTGTAGGAAGATCCTCTTACCTTTAGCAAGCTAATCCAAATACAAAAACTCAGAAAACTTCAGCAAACTCGAACCTTTTTCTGCAGGAACCGATGTGATCAATCCATAAATACATTAGATACGATCACACGCTTCTATAATAACAAAACTACGAAAGGTATGAGTTTTGGTCTTCAAAACTCATCCAAGAACACATCTAGGTCGAATTACATACCTTAACAAAGCTCTGATCTTTGAGTATTGAAACGACGCTCCTTTCGCGACGATTCCAACGCTCTACTCTCGAATCTAAAAACGTTTGAGATTCGACTTAGAAAACGGAAGAAATCTCTCAGCCCTTTTCTCAAGCTCTCACACGCAGGAAGGGGAGATTAGGAGGAGAAAATTCTTAGAGATCAAGTCACTTTGCTGACAATACCATATTTTATACTTTGCATCTTTCATAGTGAAGAAGAAATTTCATAACAGATTTTCGAGTTCGTCGCATCTGAGTCATTACAAGTGCCGTAGAATCAGCAGGTAATGATTGTTGTATCTTGGGAGACGATTGTGATTACCGTGGGCACGAATTCGGTCTAAATTCGCCTTAAGGATAGAGTGCCAACTCGGCTCAATCCATAAGTTTTTGTTTTTCACGTTTTCTATCATTTTAATTTCCCAGCACCTCTGTATTTGTTTAATCAATGTTTAAATTGGTGTTGACAGCATGCAAATTGAATTAAATGTGCCAGCAATCTTAAGACGAATTTTTTGTTTCTTGTTTTTGTTTTAATGAGGTAGTACAGTGCATGCTATTCACATTATATTAACCGTAAGTCTAGTTTTTGCTTTGAACCGGAACTTGTGTTGTGCGTCTAGGAGCTTTCTGGGAATTAGATTAATTCTTATTAGAGGATCAATATATATTTCAAGATAGTAGTTCACCGCATATACATTGAGTGTTTTATTTTTATTTATCCTTTTTCTCGTAAAAACATCGGTACTGCATATGCCTATAGTTGCGTTTATAACCACTTTGTAAACACATTTGTCATATATGTGCAGCAGTAGCTGTTAAACATTTGTTTTGCAGTAATAGAGAAATATAATTGTATTATATCGATAAAATTGATAAAATATTACAATAATTATAGCATAATTAATGAAAGATAGAAGTTTATCTAAACCAAATAATATATCTTAACATAATTCAAATTCAAATATAATTATCTAAACAACCTAATCTTGTTATGGATGAACATGGAGATTGACTCGTAATGAATGGATCTGGTCTCCTCCACATTGTGTCTGCAACAACTTCTCCATATCAATCGGCATCAACCTCTCCACAACTTGATATTCCTTGAAGCTGTTATGGATGGATCAAAAAGTTTGGAAGAGTCATAGATGAAATTAAGGGAATCATATCCTGTGATAGAGAGGAGGATGTATTTGGTGGGAATATAAAAAAGAAATAGAAGAAAGCAGAATTTATAGACTGAGATATAGATTGAAATAGAGCAAATCAAAAGAGTGAAAGGATAGGTGCCGAGAAAAAAGTCAATTGAGAGACATAAAGTATTTTGATGACTAGAAAGAAATAAGAAAATAGGTGTAGAATTCATACTAGAAAGAAAGAGATCGGAAGCCGGAAAGAAGAATTCATGCTAGAAAGAAAGGAGAGAAAAGAATAGTTTAGGACTATCACTAGCTAAGTGATTGAATTGTCCATATTTTTTTAAATAAAAGAAAGGGTAAACCACGGATGTTGGGGTTTGCGAGATTAGTAATGACAAGATAGTTATTTATTTTGAAAAAAAAATTAATGGAAAAAAATAAATGATACGAAAGAGGACCGAGAAGACGGCAGAGCAACAGATTCATCCCCACCAAATAGCTAACAAGCAGCAGGAGGAGCATCTTTGACCGGAGATCGGATCACAAGCTTTTTTTTTTCTTTCTAAATAGAAGCTGCGGCACAGATTCAGATCTTCTGTAACCACCGGCAGGAAGACTTCATCAACAACGAGATGACGGTGATGCGGTGACTGTGAGACCAACGAGACATTAGAAGAAGGGGAACCGAAGTACTGAGAAATCACGTTGATCTCCATACTGACGGCATTGGAGGGAGCTACATCTTCGTCGGAAAAGGAGAAATCGACCGAGTCGCTGTCGTGGTTGGGGTCGAGGTTTTGCATAGAGAGATGTATTTTTCAGCCAGGGATGGCGGCGATTTCTTGGGTGGGCGGTGGGGGGTGGGAAGAATTTCTGAAGGCTTGCCATTGTCATTGTTTCTCCGGTAAGGGAATTCGCCGGAGGTGATGGATGTAGCAGGACTTGAAGGAGACGGAGGCCAAGGAAAAGAGATCGATGTTAAAGGAATAATAAAAAAAATCTACGGAGGAAAGAAGACGGGTGAGGGGTGAGGGTTCGTTTACATTAATGATACGAACCCCCATCCATATAAATATTTTGAAAGATGTCCAGGATTTGAATTCGAACGACGTTAGATATGAACCCCCACCCAGATAAATATTTTGAAAGACGTCCAATATTTTGAAACACATCCAGGATTCAAATTCGAACGACGTTAGTCGGAGAGCTCTGATACCATAATAGAGAAATATAATTGTATTGCATTGATAAAATTGATAAAACATTACAATATTTATAGGCTATTAATGATAGATAAAAGTTTATCTAAACCAAATAATATATCCTAACATAATTCAAATTCAAATATAATTATCTAAACAACCTAATCTTGTCATTATCTCTAACATGCAGTGGTGTGTGAATGGATAAAAAATAACTATGTAATGTGAAGTATACTCGATATGAGTATGGTTTCGTCTTTAACTTTTAATCTGAAAAGAGTGTAATCTGTGATTATACTATAGGGGAAATTGTTTATTTACTAATTTCTGAATATATTTTTGTTTAATTAGTATTTCTCAAAAGATTTGTTGTCTATATAGAATCAGCTGCTCTTCGTTCTCCGAAATAATATGCAAGACCAAAAATACCCCGATCTTTTATAAAAACAAAAAGAAAAACATTACTTCAGTAGCTCACTCAAAGCCCCAATGGGTTACAATCATATCAATCCAAATCGAATTAACATTAAGGGGAATGTTTCATCCCAAATCGAATTAACATTAAGGGACAATCATATCATCCCAAATCGACTTAACATTAAGGGTGTATCACCCCAAATTGACTTAACATTAAGGGGAAGAGTGTGTTTTCAGGGATTAATGTTTTAAGACAATTAATTTCCGATATTAAACAATTTCCCAATGATATTTATGATGATTAACCATGTTCAGCAATGATTAAGGATGACATGACAGACAGAGTATTAAGGAGGGTTATTCACTGATGTCACTCTCCATTCTAATAAGTTTTCCTTTTATCTCGTTCTCATAAACGTGTACATGATTCATCAACACTCTAAATTAATGAATGGATATTATCAATGGTTCCATGATATTTGAATTAATTCCAGAAGGACTTCACTGTAAATGAAAAATTGTAAATTTAAATGTTAATTTAAAATAGAGGTGGGCGGGAGCAATAAAATTTAATTTTTTATTTATTTGGGTTAACCGAGTTTAAATTAATAATTTACCATCAGAAAATTATTTGGGTTTCTAGGAATTTTTTTAAGAGATAGAATGTAGAGAGGGAAATTTTTTGGTTTCTAAACTTCTATTCTACTATGGTTTTGGTGACGAGTTGACGACTTATATAATCCTGGTGTGAGCCACTCATGTTTTGCCACGTGTCTCATTTCTGGCCACACAAAACCAATTAATATTACTTGTTTTGCTTGTGTGGCCGACACGTTTCCCGACAACTGTCACTATTTATCAACAGTGTATGTAATTATTCCTCCTTTTTTCATGTAAATTCAAGTGTTTGAATTTTCAAATTTATAACGATTCTGAGAAGGTATTTTTATCATTCCAATTAATAATCTTTTTGTATTATTTTTTTGGACTCCGCTTTATGGAATACCATATACACAAGAAATTTTGAAAAATATACTATATGAACAATTGCCCATTATACTATAGACTTTCTCGAGTATCTAATATTAGGAGAAAACGTAAATAATGTTTAATTCGTTGAGCATCTATGAGATGCACATGCAAATGGAATAAACAAATTGACATAGCAATGTCGTATAAGTGCAAGAAGTGCACTTGTCTGTCGAGGTTATAAATTTCAAGTGTATGTGTTGAAACCAAGTTGATTAAGTCACTATTTCCGACGGTAGGAAAGACTCGAAACCTTTAATTTTAGTTCATGCTAAAATGCGTAATTTAATCTATAATTTTATTAGACCTAGTGCATCTGGATCGATTCTCCGCCGCTCCCATCTCCACCAACCACCGCCGTCCAAACTTTTCACCATGGAGCCTAGTGCTGCCATGGAAACCGACGATACCGGCCAATCTGTTGAAGAAGCCGATATCCTTAGAAAAAGTGCTGACAAATGGAAAGAGTTCAATTTGCCACCAGCCGATCGGTCATCACCTTGGGCTCTCCGCGGTGGTGCAAAATTGCTTAAGGAACCTAAACGTCACTCAGCCTTCTACACCGGAGAAGGTGAAGATGAATCGGACATTGCCGATTTCATGACGATTGCAGAAAATTGGAGAGGCACAGAAGTAGATGACGACCCAATTGAAATCCCAGTGCTGGAGTGTGTGGATTTGTGGATGCCTTGGCGACGAGCAGCCATTGTGAAGGTCTTAGGTCGCAGTGTGTCTTACCGGATTCTGAGTCAAAGGTTGCACAGCTGTGGTGTTCAGAGGGAGAACTGGGCATCGTGGATTTGGCCTCAGACTATTATGTTGTACGATTTGGATGTAAAGAAGACTATGAAAGAGCTTTGACCATGGGGCCTTGGACAGTACAGGGTCACTACTTGACCGTCATGAAATGGCGGCCTTTCTTCCAGCCATCAAAACAGAAAATACTATCCACCCATGTTTGAGTCCGTTTTCCAGGTATGCCATTGGAATTGTTCGAGAAAGAAGAGTTTTTGCTGCAATTGGCAAGAAGAGTCGAAAACCGGGCAAAGTGGATGTTGTCACTTGCAAATCAACAAGGGCGAATATGTACGAATTTGCGTCGAGATGAACTTAAATCAGGTATTGAGGCATAAAGTTGTATTAAATGGAAATTATTTTGGAGTAGAATATGAGGGCCTTCAACAAATTTTCTTTGAGTGTGGTAGAATAGGCCATAAAACACTTGATTGCCCAGCAAAACAGCCACCAGATGACCCAAACCAGGGGCAAACATCAAACTCTACTGACCAGCCGAAGAAGCCGGATAGCCCAACCCCTGATAGACCATTTGGCCCATGGATGATTGCTACAACAAGGAGAAGACGACCTACTCAAGGTCAGAAGGGTAGAAGTGAGAAGCAAGATGGCCGGAAACAGAATGAACAACAAGATGGGTCTAGAAATATTGTGGAATCCCCAAGAGAACAGGGACAGGGTGCTGTCAATGGAGGTTCGCGTTTCAGTGTGCTGTATGAAGTTGAACCAATGGAGGACCATTTGGAACATGTTAATGAGGATGACGCTCTAAAGACGCTGCAAGGACAGATGGAGGCCGTAACCAAAAATAGTAGTGAACCCATAATTTCTCTGTTGTCTAAGGAGCAGGCAAGTGCTCCAAGAGGTAAAACAAAGAATAGTTCATCATCAAGGGAACCCAATTCATTTAAAACTCCTTCCCAGGAGACATGGAAAAGAAAAGGACCTGTTGTAAGCGAGAGACCACAAGTTAACCCATCCAAATGCCCATCCATGAATTTTGGAGGTACCAAGGCCGTAGGTGCTCCAACAAAACCACTGTATGATATTTCGAATGTGCAACCTCAGCAGCCACCCTCAAAAGAAGCTAAACAGCTCCCAGAAAAAACCCTTGAACCACTCGGCATTGCAATGAGTGCAGGGACTGAACAGCATTTAAATATTAAGCAGAAGCCCCCAGACACAAATACGGGTAAAGATGTGCAAAACCAACAGGAAAAAGAAGATGGCCGAAATGACGCAATGTGGAGATTGCGAGATGAGCCCCCGGATGACATAGGTTTGATGGGCATGAATGTCCAAACTTAACTCAGTTAATTCAATTATGCGGATTCTGGTATAGAATTATAGAGGAGTAGGGTCAGCGGTTTTTCTAATGAATTTGAAGGCCCTTCTCCTTGCACGAAAACCAGATATTATGTGCTTACTTGAAACACGAGCTAGCAGCCAAATGCATGGCGGATTCTTCTGAATTCGGACTTTACTCAGGTAATTTGCATGGAAGCAAGAGGCTATTTTGGGGGAATATGGTGTTTTTGGAAAGAAACAACTATCAGTTTGAAGCTGTTGCCGAGTATGCATCAATGTCTCAATGTTGCTGTGATGAGTAACAATAGACCACCACCGTATGTGTTTATCTCTAGCATTTTTGAGCGTATCAATAACCTACGACTTGCATGGTGTATAGTTTAGATGAATAATTTTTCATACGAACTCGGTTGTAAATTGGTTTGCCAGTTGATGGCTTGATAATAAAGCGATCCCTTTATTTAAAAAAAAATGCGTAATTTAAAGTTTGTGCAATCAGGTGTGGCAGAAAATAATAATTGATTTTATTGATGATAGCATATGATAATGATATGTTTATCTGTCAAGAAACTGAGATAAGACTGAAGATAATTATGTTGCTGAGACTTAACTGGGCATATGGATTTCGATAATTTGAAGTGATTGGGATTGAGCGTATGATGAATTGTTCAATGAATTTGTTAAGGCCCCAACATTATTCACTAAACCAATGCTTCACACATACCTCAGTCGAATTGTTTTGCAAAAACACAATAACACTAAAAGAAATGATGAATGCCATGTTTATTAACTCGGGTTTATCCTAGAATTATTGGGGGAGGCGATCCTTTCGGCAATTGTAATTCTCAACTAAATACCACAATGGAATAGTGGAAAGGCTATTAGCCTATCTTCAAATTCCTGAAAGTGTGGGTGTGTTTAACAAAGGTAGAAATACCTAAGACTTGGCAATCAAAATAACGGTTTGAGACACATTGCATAGTCATTGGATATGCAAATTCCAGTAGTGTGTATGGTTTCTGATGCATAACGTAGACGTTTCTAATAAAGGCTTTTAATATAGTGTTGATATATCCAGGACACATAATGAATCTTGGATTGTCGTTAACGATGTATCCAAAGGTATTAGGGGATGTGATGTGAATTGGATATCAAATGTGAAACACTCGAAATCCACCAGTGTATATGTGTTCACTTAATGTGGTAGTGTCACTGATATCAGCATATAATACAATAGCCAGTTGGCACTAGACATAGAAATGATGGTAAGTCATGACACAAACATCGTAGACACAATACCATCAAATAATTGATCCCTAATGGTTTGATTTCCTCTATTATATAAAATCGAAGGAGAATTTTGCGGATCTGCTTACAAAAGGTTTAACTAGAGATCAGATGTCAATATAGACAAACGAAATGGGACTAGGCCTATTATGCTTGTTCTCTTGTAATGGTAACTCAACCATGCTGACTGGAGATCCCAAGATCATGGTTCAAAAGTGACAACTAAGGTATGAGGGACAATTAGCACTTACCCATTTAGTTATAAACAAAAGTTCTTTTTGTGATTATGTTAGGTTAAGCTAAATCTTTTAATGGCTCTTATACTATGACTAAGCCAAGCGGGGTATTGTTGAGTACTCGTTATGGGTAGTCACCTATGTAAGTGTGAAGTGGAGCCGCTTCTGTAAGAATTTATAGGCTTGAATTCTCTAATACACTTTCTGAAACCAAGAGTGATTCATGGCAAAAATGGACACAACCATGAGAACTCAATAATGGTAGGGAGTTAATCGTGTGGGTATCATTGTCTAGGCATACACCAAAGCCTGAGCAGTACAAGACTTAGTTCATTGCTTAGCTGAGTATCTCCGATTATATTATACTAGGAGGCAAAAAACCACCAATCATGATGCGATAGGTTTCCGTTTGTAATCTCTTCAGAGTCAGCATTGCATTTTCATTAATTTTAATTCATATGGGGGATTGTTGGAGAAAATAGTTCAAAGTGAGCTTTATTTAAAGTGGTGAGTAATCCATTTCCGTATTAATTTCGGATAGTATACAATACGAATTACCCGGAGCCTATGGTATCATTAAATACTACTTAAAAGTATATAATGAAAGACTTTTGAATCACTCGATTCGGATATCAGGTGAATGAGAAATTACTGTTAAAGTTAGACGAAATGATGTTTATTCGAATCGGACCAGTTTATTCGAACGGTTGCATCTGTTCAATCAAACGGAACAGAATTGGTGCAACCTTTCGGTTCAAGAGATGTGGCCATTTGGTTCAAGATATGCAGTTCATATTGTAAAGTTGCATTACTTCGGATGAACCAATACATATGAACATATGCATTATGTGGTACATTTCCTCTATAAAAAAAGAGCACCCTGAATGAAAATTCATTCATCTTTCCAATACAAAAACTCTGAAGAATTTATAGCATACCATATTTTATACTTTGCATCTTTCAAAGTGAAGAAGAAATTTCATACCAGGCTTTCGAGTTCACCGCTTCTGATTCATTACAAGTGCCGTATAATCAGAAGGTAAGGATTGTTGTATCTTGGGAGACGATTGCGATTATCGTGAGCATACATTCGACACAAATTCTTCTCAAGGATAGGGTGCCAACTCGCCTCAATCCATAAGTTTTCGTTTTTCATGTTTTCTATCATTTTAATTTCCCAACATCTCTGTTTTTGTTTAATCTATGTTGAAATTTGTGTTGACAGCATGCTAATTGAATTAAATGTGCCAAGATTTTGGTGGTACGAAACAAGATGAAAGATCAATTGAAAATGTGTTGAATATCAAGAATGAGAATTTAGTTGATGATCATAATGAGACTGTCAATTTGATTGAAGCTTGTGAAATGAGAACGTAGAGGTAAGCATGGTATTTGGACCTCAAGGTATTGATGATCTTGCTAATTGGGGCAAGATTGATCAAGAATTAAGAGACTTTTTAGTCAAAAAAAGTCCTATAAGATGCAATAATCTTGTCTTTCCAAAGGATAATTCTGATAGGCATAGGCATTTCTCACCTATTCACTTTACTCGTCATTTACCAAATTGTGAGAAACATGATAGAACGTGGCTTGTCTATTCAGAGGCTTTCGATAGACTGTTTTGATTTTGTTGTGCGTTGTTTAAAAAGGCAGAAAACAAGACTCAATTAGTTACTGAAGGGTTATAAAATTCTAAACATATTGGTGAAATACTTAAAAGCCATGAAAGTAGCAACGAGCGTATTAGTTGCATGACAAGTGGATCGAGATGACTATGATATTGCAAAAGAATGAAACCATTGATAACCATATGTTAGAACATATCAACAAAGCGAGAAGGAATATTGGAGAGCGGTGTTATTTTGGATTCTTGCACTTGTCAAGTCACTTGCTAAGAGATATTTAGCATTCGTGGAAAAAGTCAAAAATACATGATGATAACAATGGGAACTTCTTAACTTTCATTGAAATGATTGCCTCATTTGATCCAATAATGGAAAAGCACCTACAATGAATTGAAACTGGTGTTGTTCAATGCCATTATGTGGGTCCTAGAATCTAAAATGAAATGATATAACTTTTAAGTGGTGAGGTTAAAAGTACAATTATTGCAAAAATCAAGGAAGCAAAGTATTTCTCGATTATACTTGATTGTACACCGGATATAAGTCATGAAGAACAAATGTCTATTGTCATTATATGTGTGGAAATTTCAAGCAACCCAATAAGGGTGAAGGAGTTTTTATTAGAATTATTGAATGTAGATGATACATCGGGGTTGGCGCTTTTTGGTGAACTTCATGAATTTTTTAGCAAACTTGATCTTGATATTCAATATCTAAGAGGCCAAGGATATGATAATGGCCCAAATATGAAAGGAAAACATAAAATTGTGCAAAGTCGATTACCTCAAGTAAATCCAAGATCATTTTATACACCATGTGGGTGTCATAGTCTTAACCTTGTTCTTTGTGATATGGCCAAATCTTGTTCAAAAGCAGCGTCATTTTTCTTAGTGGTGCAAAGATTGTATGTCTGTTTTCTTCTTCAACGAAGCGGTGGAAAATTTTAACAGATAATGTGAAAAATCTCACGTTAAATCCATTGTCACAAACACGCTTGGAAAGTCGTCTTGAAAATGTTAAAGCCATAAGATATCAAGCTCGACAACTAAGAGATGGTTTAGTTGAATTTTCAAATACTGCAAATCAAAGTGAAGCGACGGCGAAAAGTGAAGCAATGACCCTTGTGAAGAATGAACTTGAAAATTTTGAGTTCTTGTTTGGCATGGTTATTTGGTATAACTTGTTATTTGTTGGTAATTCAGTTAGCAAGCTCATTCAGAAAGAAGTTATGCATATAAATGATGCAGTTGAGCAATTTAAAGGGCTTGTAGCTTTTCTTGAAAGATATAGAGATGTTGGTTTTATGGAAACAAAAGATATTGCAAGTGAGATGGGCGTTGATCCTGTAATTGTTGAAAAGTACAACATTAAGAGAAAAAAAACAATTTGATGAGGATGTTACCGAAGGGGTGAACTAGACAGCTGATGAATCCTCTCGGGTGAATTATTTTTTATATGTTGTGGATCAAGAAAATTCTTCAATAAAGAGCAGATTCGAACAGTTAGAAGTATACAAGAAGAAGTATGGTTTCTTGTTTGATTTAAGGAAGTCAAAATATTCCAACAATGAATGTTTAATGAAATCTTGTGCTAGTCTTGAAGAGTTTTTGAGACATGATAATGTATTGGATATTGATAGAAGAGACTTATTCATGGATTGAAGTTCTTGAGAGAATCATTACCGGAAGAAGTGAAGAAGCCAACTAAAGTTCCCAACTTATGAAGAAAAGATGTTTTCCGAATGCGTGGATTTCTTTTAGAGTTCTTTGACTAACCCGGTTACGGTTGCTTCCGGAGAAAGAAGTTTTTCAATGTTGATTAAAAATAATCTTCTGTCAACAATGTCATGAGAGAGGTTGAACGGTTGGCTATATTGCAAATGAACAAGATATAGTTGATGACATTGACTACGTGAGTTTGAGTAGTACTTTTGCTTCTAAAAATGCTAAGATAGAGACGTTTAAGTGGTTCTATGTAAGAATACTTCCAATAGCAATCTCTTTCTTTTTGAAATGTTTATAATGTTTTCCATTTTTTTGTTAATGTTTTCCATTTTTTTGTTAATGTTTTTTTTGGTGACTCTCTTTTTTTTAGATGGGCCTAAATTTTTCTTGACCCTGAACCTAAATTTGGACAGGGACGCCATGATTGAATCTTTATCTATCTTTTCACTGATGATAAAAATTTGACTAAAAGTTGATTTATCCTATTAAAAGACTGCAATAAACGTTTATGTTGGACCCTTGGAAAGGCTAACACAAGTTTAGAGGGGGGGGGGGGGTGAATAAACTTGTCCCTAAAAACTGGATTTAAAACAAATTAAGGTTCAGTTAAACTTGTGTGGAGTTAAGCTGACAAAGCTGAGTTCAAGTCAAACTGACTTAAGCTTAAGACTGAGTCAACTGGCAGCGGATATAGTTCTAGCCTTTTTCTTGATCTTGTTATCCTCTATGAAAACTGAGTGTGGTAAACTGAATTCTGAAGAATGTCAGTTTGTGAACTGTGAGGTGTATAACAATCAATTATCAAAATGTTGTAGATAAATGCTGAGTAAATAAATAAATGCGTAAAGTAAATAAGGCAAGTATTATAGAGGTTCCAGGTGGTGTAATCTTGTACGTCTTCTCTTCCCCTGTGGTGCGGAGGAAAATTCCACTAGAACTTCTTGAGGTGAACTGTTACAAAAAGTCCTAAACAATAGTCCTTGGCTAATCCCTAGCTTCACTATCTAAACATTTGTAGAATAGGTAGAATTGCTGCTCTTCAATTGCTTGAACCACTGGTCCTTGAAGGGTTGAATTGCCTCTTCACCAGCTACCACCACAAACACAGTCTACCCGACTGCCTGTAACAATTGTCCTTGGCGAAACCTTCCCGGTTTGCTTCACAGTCTGAACCTTTGATGTAGAATCAAAGTTGGGCTGAGAATCAATAAATTGATTCTTGTTTGTGGTTCTTCAAAGTGTCTGATTCTTGATAACTTCTGTTTATCTTGAACACTTGAAGAAATACTAGATTTGATCTTGTTATAGCGCAGAGAAGATAGCAATTTGAATAAACAGACTAATGCACAAAAATACTTGTTAATTCTTGTTCTTAATTGTTGTTTTTGTCCTTGGTGCAAAGTTCTCTATTTATAGTGTGAGGTCCAACGTTCATCTGGCTTCAATTCGAATTGTATCAACGTCTATCTTGTAACGGCTATATTTTTTGACCGTTCTGCTGTGTCAGTAATTCATCCAATGAAATTGATTCCTTTATAACGTTCGACTGTACGATCAGTTTGTTGGATGACTGACATATACAACTGAGTTTCCTTATCAGTTTTATGCTGAGTTTTTCACTTGTCAGTTCCTTGACTGACTTGGAGCGTTAACTGAGATTTTACTCTTCTTCAAATATCAGTACTCCAGTTTTCATCTGATTTTAATTGACTTAATCAGAGTACACCATAACGAATTATCTTCTAAGAATTCATTGTCCTTATGATTCTTAGATCTTCATACAAGATCCATAAAGTTAGTTCAGGTCACCACAATCTTGCCTGAAGTCTAACTTCATAATCTCGACTTGTAAATTTCATAACTGAGTTTGAACCCTCAGTTCTTCAATCTTCAATAACTGAGTTTGAACCCTCAATCAGTTCTTCCGTCTTCTATATAAGCCAACTGAGTCTGTATCCCTCAGTGAACTTATTTTCTTCAGTTCAATACTGGTGTATTCTGAGTCAGTTTGTCTATCTTGATGATTTCCAGTTTTCTAGATGATTTCCAGTTTGCAGTTTCACGACACGCAAACTATTACAGTGCTTGTCTGATGTAACCTA
This sequence comes from Gentiana macrophylla, assembly GCA_026214975.1. NCBI lineage: Eukaryota > Viridiplantae > Streptophyta > Magnoliopsida > Gentianales > Gentianaceae > Gentiana > Gentiana macrophylla. The sequence goes on from JAOBSW010000361.1 coordinate 124,154, forward strand.
TACAAATATCAGACTCTAGTAAAACCTATACATTCAGTTCTAGACATCTTTTAGCTTTTCACTATAACAGCTAGCTTCAGCACTTCATCAATGAGGTTAAAATAATACTTTGAATAAACATGATGAATTATCATCAAAACATAAATTTTATTTCCAACAGTTTATATATTGCCCTTATCATTAACTTATTCAAAATCTAATTCTACTTTTTTCATGTTCCGTGTTGTAGCGAAAGGTCTAGGCATGCGCCAGAAACTTAAAGCATGCACTTGAGTGCTCAAAATCGGGCAGTTTGGCGTAGCAATTTCCAGGTGTGAAAAATAACCTATATCCTCCATACTTAATCATCATTTGATAGATTATCCAACCCTGAGCAATCTCAGTTATTGGTGGGGGTTCGGTTCGTTAGCTGGGTGTGTGCATGAGGGTTGAAAATAAGGCAGGTTGGTCAGACCTTTTCCAGGATTGTGCTTGGATTCTAGGGCATGCTCTTGAGCATAAATATATGAACTGCTACCATTTTTCCCAAGCGTGCGCCTAGACTGCGAAATCTCCAAAACACTTTTTTCTTCATCTTATCACTTCCGGTCCTAGGTCATTCATCATTCTTGATATAAATTTCGGTTTTCGAGAACTAACTACACCTAACTCTTGCAATCAGCAATCACAAAATACCGCACATAATTCCCACAAGACAAGTATTCTTAAATGTGCTATAATTCACCTAAAATGACGATATTTTTGGGCCAAAATGCCTTTGACCTTGAAGTGAGTGACATTGTGAATGTGCATCACAACTCAACTATTTATCTCAAAAAAGTGCACTAAATGAGTCAAAAAATAGTGTAAACACATGTGTAGTATGATAGCAAATTTGACTCTCATCGCCAATCTCCTTTTGTGTCAAAAACAAAGACGACTATTCCACAAGTGCTTGTGTCGTTTATCCAAGCCGAATTGTCATATCTTAGACCTCTAAGAAAAAACAATATATTGCACGGTCTTCCACTGAGGGAGAATATCGCTCGGTTGCAGATACTATTGCTGAAATCAAGTGGTTTTTTATTGCATGATCTTGGTTTCCTGGTGTCACGTGTAACCGGTGGTTATTTACTATGATAGTCTCAGAGATACTCAACTATCTGTCAACCCTATATTTCATTCCCATACGAAGCATTTTACAATCATCTACAAGTTCATTCATGACCACTTTAATCAAGGCTTCATTTGTGTCTCCCATGTCTCTCTCGAGATTGAATCACTAATGTTCTCACCAAATATTTACATCGGCTATATTTTATTTCATGGCATGACAAGTTGTATATCCACTATTGCAGCACAAGTTGAGGGAGAGTAATACAAAATATTCCTGCAGTATTTTTAATTCTTTGTATTTATTAGAAATGATCATTTTATTAGCTTGCCTTGCAAGGGGTTGAGCTAAAAATAGGCTTACAAAGTCGATGTTCTCCTATGACAATGTATCATAATCCAAAAGCTAATCAATGTACTAATCAAGTCCATGATTTCTTGCTCTCTCAATTATACTAGAAAGGAAAACAAAAACCGGAGGCATCTCAGTTTTATGTCCATGCTTGATCATGTTTCGCCATATCCAATTGCCAAAAAAAACTTACTTCGACATATACTTCCATCTAGTTGTTCCATGGGGTGATGACATATCTGAGCTCAAGTTCAGCCTCAACCAATTGGCATGTGTGGGGACAAGAATGATTCCAACACTCCCTTGGTACAAAAAGATTCCAAAATTCTCTGCCCTAATGCATGTAGGATAGACTCATTCCCTTCATCACACAGTTTGCATGTCGGATCATTAGTGACATGTCTGGCATACAAGAATTCATCCACAACCAGTGCATTATGGGCAATAGTCCACAGTAGGAAATTACTTCGTGTTGGACCTTTCAACTGCCATATCTTTCTACAAATATCATCGGTTTCTTCTTGGGTTTGAGGGTGGGTTTGCATTGCGTATCTAGAGGCAAATATGTATTTCCCTTTGGAGTCTCCATTCCAAAAATAGTTTTCTTTAATCAAGGCCTCTTCACAAGTAAACACACGCTTTTCAAATTCTTCCCCGGGTCGGTGAGCTACCTAGTTTTGTAGTAGCTGACAATTCTTTATATTTTTTAGACAGTGCATGCACCCATAGATTGTCATTCTCCTTGAATAGGTCCAAACTAGCTTCCCCAATAAGGCAATATTTGTTTCAAGCAATCTCTGAAATCCCAGGCCACCTCTCTGTTTATGTTTGCACAATGTGGGCCAAGAAATAATGAGTAATTTTCTCCTATTTTCATCATCTCCCCAAAAGAAGTTCTGACATGTTATCTCCATGTTGTTAATTGTAGAAATCAGGAGCACAACGCTCTACATGGCATAATATGGTTGTGTAGCCAGAGAGCTTTGAATAAATATGCATTTTCCTGCTTTTGAAAGGGATTTGGATTCCCCATAGCTAATTTGTTCTTCATCTTGTCTTTTAAACATTCTACCATATAGAAGAAGAATGCCCAAATATTTACCCCGGTCATTTGTATATGTCATCTTCACGCCTTGTGCAATAGCTGTAATGACATTATTTCCTACATTTCCGAATGTGTGAAACCTTGACTTTGTTGCACTGATGTTTTGGTGTTACAGATAAAACATCACAACGCAATACAAGGCAGATTCCTCACTCAAGCATTTCATCGAACACCTTTGTACAAAAGCAGTTGGAGTTAGTTATTGGTAGTTAGAGTAGTTGTAACCGTTGTCCACTCCAACTAGCTGCTTCTAGGTGTTATATAAGCTGTTGATCGAAGTTGTATTAGTTTAGTTTTTCAGATTCTTCGATACACTATGTAATCAATTTTTCCCGCCAAGTTCTTAGTTTTGAATAAAGTTCATCTTCTTCATTTTCCTATTTCTTCTTTCTTTGATTTTCTATACAATTCAACATGGTATCAGAGATTAAACAAGCTTTCTGCTGCGAATTTGCAGAGCTGCAATCTTTTCGTTTTTTTAAGAATTTTTTATCTGCTTCATTTCTTTACTTCCTGTCAATGGTGGAAGTTCCTACAGTTGCGGTTAATCCATATCTTATTCATCCTGGAGAGAATCCATCTGCTGTCATCGTTCAACCGCTTCTCAAAGGCGTTGAAAACTATCATTGCTGGAAGCGTGCTGTTTCTATGGTTTTATCCATGAAAGGAAAATTGAAATTCGTGGACGGAAGTTTGCCAAAACCTAAAGAAACTGACGGACATTTTGAGATTTGGCGTCAGTGCAACGATATGGTTACCAATTGGCTGGTAAATTCTTTGGATCCGTCTATTTCACAAAGCGTTTTTTGGTTGAAGACGGCCATGGAAATTTGGTTGGATCTAGATCACAGATTTGGCACAGGAAATGCTTACAGACTTTCCAATCGTCAAGAAGAAATCTATGCCACCAAGCAAGGTACTCTGTCTGTTACTCAACATTTTACAAAGTTGAAAGGTTTATGCGACCAATTGCTGATTCTGAGGCCTATCCCACCCTGTACTTGTGCTGCATTGACTATTTACCGTGAGCAAAATGAAACTGATTATGTTGTAAGGTTCTTGAAGGGGTTAAATGATGTGTTTAGCAATGTTAGGTCACAGGCTCTAATGGCCAAACCTATTCCAGATATTGGTACAGTCTTTAATATGGCCTTGCAGCATGAAAGTCAGTTTACATATTCAGAATTAAGAGTTGATAAGACTGTTTTAAGTGCTGTAACTACTGGTACACGACAGAACTTCCAAGATTATGTTTCTTTAGCACCACAATCCACTGTTTCCAATGGAAGAGGTGGTGGTAGGAGCTTTGGTAGAGGTTATTCTGGTGTTTCCAAGAGACCACAATGCACATACTGTGGCAAAGAAGGCCACACCATAGACAAATTCTACAAGAAGTATGAATTTCCAAATGGCTCCAAAGGAAGAGGCAGGAGTCAAGTACAAGCCAATAGTGTTAGTTTGGATAGTGGCTTCATTCCTAGTGATGTGAGTTTCCATAATTCAGGACAGGACACTTTGGCAACTCAGAATGTTGATCTGGTTCAGTCTAACCCTAATACAATGAGTAGAAGCAAGTATGAGCAAATTATGGATATGCTTAGAAATGTTCAAGTCTCAGATCCACCTGCACAGCAGGCTGTTGCCCTAACTGCTAATGTTCAAGGATCTTCTTCTGATCCAGGTACTATCTATCATTGGATAGTAGATTCAGGTGCTACTGATCATATCATTTATGATTTGTCTTTGATGTTTAATGCTCAGCCGGTTTTTGGACCCACTGTCACTTTACCTGATGGAGCACACACTAAAGTCACTCATAGAGGTCAAGTTAGGATCAACAATAATCTTATATTGACTGATGTGCTTTGTGTTCCACAATTTACATATAATTTGTTATCTGTCACAAAAGCCACTAGAGATAACAGATATTCCTTAAGTTTCAACTCTAATGGCTATGTTTTGCAGGACAACATATTGAGGAAGATGATTGGTTCAGCTAGTTTGTCTCAAGGCTTATACATACTAAAAGCTGATCTTGTTAGTGATCATAATGGTCTTCACACTGATCTTGGTACTTGTGCTGTTGTTGTCATTCCTGACTCTTTGCTATGGCATTATAGATTAGGACATCCTTCTAAATAAAGAATACAAATATTGAATAAATCCATTCCTCTTGTACTTTCTGATTCAGTTTCCTGTTGTCATGATTGTCCTTTTGCTAAACAGAAAATAAATAGTTTTTCTCATAGTACTTCTATTACATCTAAAGTTTTTGAATTGTTGCATGTTGATATATGGGGTCCTAACAGACATCCCACTTGTAATGGTGAATATTACATTTTAACTGTTGTTGATGATTGTTCAAGGTATCTTTGGGTTCACTTGATGAAACAAAAATCTGAAACTAGGCCTTTGTTACAAAAGTTTTGCAACACTGTCTCTAATCAATTTAATACAAACATAAAAGTAATAAGGTCAGACAATGGCCTTGAATTCAAGATGGACAGTTACTAGGCTGAAAGGTATCATTCATGAAACCTCTTGTATACATACACCACAACAAAATGGTGTTGTAGAAAGAAAGCATCAACACCTGTTGAATGTTGCTAGAGCACTAAGGTTTCATTCTGGCCTTCCTATGAAATAGTGGGGTTTCTATGTTAAACATGCAGCCATGCTCATAAATATAACACCTACACCCTTACTCAAAGAGAAAACACCTCATTTTCTTCTCTATGGTACAAGACCTGTTTACACTGATCTTAAAGTATTTGGTTGTTTAGTATATGCCAACACTATTGAACAGGGCAGAGGAAAATTTGATAGCAGGAGCAGGCGATGTGTTCATCTTGGTAATTCTCCACACACAAAGGGTTACACTCTACTAGACCTCAAAACCAGGGAGTTTCTAGTCTCTAGAGATGCTATTTTTCATGAAACATCTTTTCCTTTTCTTAGTATTACTCCTTGGAGTCCTGATCACACTGTTTTGCCTATTCCCAGATTTCAAAATATCAACTCTGATAGGTGCTGCATTCACTTGCACACCTTCAGGATTATCATACAAAGATAGGTGCAGCATTCACTTGCACACCCCATACTTTGGACAAAGTTCTCAATTATGATCATTTGTCCAATGCCTACAAAGTTTTTTCTTGCAACATCTCCAATGAAACAGAACCTACATCATATCTGCAAGCATCCAAGGATCCTAATTGGAAACAAGCCATGAAGGAAGAGTTAGAAGCTTTACATAAAACAAAAACTTGGTCTCTAGTATCTTTACCCCCAGGAAAGAAACCTATAGGTTGTAAATGGGTGTATAGGATCAAGAGAAAGGTTGATGGCACAATTGACAGATACAAAGCAAGACTTGTTGCTAAAGGTTATACTCAAACAGAAGGCATAGACTTTCTGGAAACTTTTTCCCCTGTAGCAAAACTCTCCATCATCAGATTGTTTCTTAGCCTGGCTTCAATGAACCAATGGCATCTGCATCAAATGGATGTAAACACAGCTTTCCTACATGGTGACCTAGATGAAGAAGTCTTTATGAAACCACCACCTGGCTTGGCTATTTCCCAATCAAACTTAGTATGCAATTTGGAAAAATCCCTATATGGTTTGAGACAAGCTAGTAGGCAATGGAATGTTAAACTCACAGAGGCGCTCATCAATGCTAGTTACATTCAATCCAAACATGATCACTGCTTATTCACCAGGGGACAGGGATACACTTTCATTGCTTTTCTGGTATATGTTGATGATTTAGTGGTTGGTAGCACTAATATGTTAGAGATCCAGAAGCTCAAGGATTTATTACAATAGGCTTTTACAATCAAAGACTTGGGGAAACTAAAATAATTTCTGGGATATGAGATTGCAAGATCCAAAGATGGAATAATTATGAATCAGAGGAAATATTGTCTAGATCTGTTAGCAGAATTTGGCTACCTAGGTGCTAAACCTTCTAGCACACCTGTGGACTCAAAAGTCACACTGGAACCCAAAGACTCTCCATTCCTTACAAATAATAAATATTACAGGAGCTTGGTAGGCAAATTACTCTATTTAAGTAACACCAGGCCTGATATTGCTTATTCAGTTCAACAATTAAGTCAGTATATGGATGCTCCTACTGAAAATCATCTTGCTGATGCTCATAAACTACTCAAATTCCTAAAATCAGCTCCTGGCCAAGGCCTGTTCTTTCCATCTGCTGGCACTCCAACTCTGAAGGCCTTTAGTGATTCTGATTGGGCAAGATGCACAATCACCAGAAGATCAATCAGTGGGTATACTATTTTCTTTGGGGATTCATTGATATCTTGGAAGAGCAAAAAGCAGACAACAGTCAGTAAAAGTATTTCAGAAGCAGAATACAGGGCTATGGCACTAACTGCCTGTGAAATTCAGTGGTTGATTTACCTTCTGTCTGATTTTCAAGTCAAACATACACAGGCAGTCCCTCTTTTTTGTGATAACAAAAGTGCCACTTACATTGTTGAAAATCCTGTGTTTCATGAAATAACAAAGCATATAGAGTTAGATTGTCACTATGTAAGAGAGAAGTATCAACAAAAGGTCCTAGTTCCATTACCAGTAAGAACAGAAGACAACCTAGCAGATATACTCACAAAGCCGGTTGATAAAGCTACACTAAACAAATTGCTGCCTAGATATCCATTAAAGAACATATTTACAAATACAACAACATAGCATAACGCAATACAAGGCAGATTCCAAGCTGTGTTTTTTGCACCAAACCACTGCTTGAGGGGGCATGTTACAGATACAACATCACAACGCAATACAAGGCAGATTCCTCACACAAGCATTTCGTCGAACACCTTTGTACAAAACAGTTGGAGTTAGTTATAGGTAGTTAGAGTAGTTGTGGCCCCAACAATTGCAGAAATCAAGTAAAATGTCTTCCATGTCTTTGGATTGATGCTCAGTTGACTTTCCAAAGAGTAATATTAGGTCATATGAAAAGAAGATATGTGACTTTGGAGGACCTCTTCTTGAAAGTTTAACTGATTTCCACCTCCCTTGATCTATTGTTGCACTTATTATAGCACTGATGACGATGTCCGTACGTAGGATGAATAATTATGGTGCTAAGGATCTTCTGATGAAGACCTCGACTATGGCTGAAGAATCCCATTTTTTCTCCATTCCAAAGAACCGAAAACATGGATGTGGTAATACAGTGCATGAGGAGTTGATGTAGTTTTGCCGATAGCCCTCTTTCCCGAAGAATATTGCCTAGAAAGGTCGAACTCACTCGATCGTATGCTTTTAGTTTCTATGTCCATTCTGATCTCTGATTGATAATAGCTGTATTTACTTTGATCTCTTGTTGATTATATGACCTAAAACATTCATTTCATATGTATATATCTCGTACAATGATACATTAATGAAATCAATTCAATTTCTCTACAATTCCTACTATTAATGTATAATGGAGGGCCAGGATAATAAAATTGTATAAAACTGTCTTTTGTATTTTTTAAAGGTTTCTCTTTTAAACAAAAGACTAATTATACTACATCCGCTCGATCCAAAATATAAGTCATCCTAAATTTTTATATTTGTCCCATAATATAAGTTATTCTACGTTACATTTATTGCTCATTTCTCTATCTTACCCCTAATTTATTATGAATTCAACCACATTTTATTATTTCACAACTACTGTGTTAATGATAGTCAAGAGATATTTTAGACATTTATCATCAAATTTTTGACATTCAACAATTTTCTTAATACGTGTGAAAACTTCTAGGATGACTTATATTTTGGAACGGAGGTAGTACAGTATGTTGTTAGAAAACTTGGAATTTAAAGAAATCAACGTGCATTTTTTGAAAAGAAAATTTATGACAACAATGTATTAGCTCCGTCCCAAAATATAAGTCTATTTATCTTTTTGATTTTGTCTCATAATATAAATCCATTTAGATATTACACTTTTCTTCGTTTACCCCTAATTTATTATTTTTCCATCAACTTTTCATTAATTTACATTAATGATGATGAAAGGTTACTTATGATTTTTTTCATCAAAATTAATTACACACAACTAATTTAACCAACTTTCTTAATCTATGTGAAAAAACTCTAAATGAACTTATATTTTTGGATGAAAGTATTTTTTTTTTCCGGAAACGAAAGACGCACACACCAATTTTAAACTACGACATGGAAGTATTAGTTATAACCCCAATTAATTTGATGTAGAGATAATAAAGAACATAGAAGGCCATACACTTAGTTCGAAAACACAAAATTAAGACGAATTTATTGAGTTAGTTAGATTGGCCTAGTGTGAAAATCATGTTAATGCCTAGAGTCAACATCACATTTATATGGTACCTAGAAAGAAAATCATGTGACTATGTATGTGAAAAAAACATTACTCTTCCACATGTTTATTTTTTTTTTTTTTTTTTTTAAGAAATCGAAAAAATATGAGAAGGATTTAAAAGTCCGTTTATGACTTTGCATTGGTGTAAAACTCGTACGTGTTTTTTATTGCAAGAAGTTTTTATGTTATTTTTGTTTATATGAAAAACACCTATTCACATCCTCTCAATGCTCTCATTTCAAAAAATACTTATATTTGCTTTATTTACCAATGCATGTAGGATAGACTCATTCCCTTCATCACTAGTTTGCTTGTCGGATCACTAGTGACATGTCAGGGCATACAAGAATTCATCCAAACAGTGCATTATGGGCAATATATAGTCCACAGTAGGAACTAGGAAGTTACTTCGTGTTGGACCTTTCAGTTGCCATATCTTTCTAAAAATATCATCGGTTTCTTCTTGGGTTTGAGGGTGGGTTTGCATTGTGTATCTAGAGGCAACTATGTATTTCCCTTTTGGAGTCTCCATTCAAAACATAGTTGTCTTTACTCAAGGCCTCTTCACAAGTTAACACACGCTGTGCAAATTCTTCTCCAGGTCGTTGAGCTACCTGGTTTGTAGTAGCTGACAATTATTTATATTTTTTTTAGATAGTGCATGTACCCATAGCTTGTCCGTCTCCTTGAATAGGTCCAAACTAGCTTCCCCAATAAGGCGATATTCGTTTCATGCAATCTCTGAAAGCCCAGGCCACCTGTCTGTTTTGGTTTGCACAACAAGGGCCCCGAAACAGTGAGTAATTTTCGCCCATTTCATCATCTCCCCAAAAGAAGTTCCAACATGTTGTCTCCATGTTGTTAATTGTAGAAATCGGGAGCACAACGGTCTATATGGAATAATATGGTTGTGTAGCTAGAGAGCTTTGAATAAGCATGTGTTTTCCTGCTTTTGAAAGGATTTGGATTTCCCAGAGGCCAATTTGTTCATCATCTTGTCTTCTAAGTATGTAAAATGAGAAATACACATTCTACCATATAGAAGAGGAATGCCCAAATATTTACCCAGGTCATCTGTATAAGTCATCTTCAAACCTTGTGCAATAGCTGTAATGACATTATTTCCTACATTGCCGAATGTGTGAAACCTTGACTTTGTTGCGCTGATGTTTTGGCCCGATCAATTGCAGAAATCAAGTAAAATGTCTTTCATGACTTCGCATTGATGCTCAGTTGCCCTCCAAAGAGTACTAGGTCATATGGAAAGAAGATATGTGACACTGGATTGGAGGACCTCTTCTTGAAAGTTAAGCCGATTTCCACCTTCCTTGATTTATTGTTGCAATTATTATAGCACTGACGACGACGTCCGTGCATAGGATGAATAATTATGGTGCTATAGGATCTCCCAATGAAGACCTCGACTAGTGCTGAAGGATCTCATTTTTTCTCCATTCCAAAGAACCGAAAGCCTAGATGTGGTAATACGGTGCATGAGAAGTTGATGTGGTTTTGCCGATAGCCCTCTTTCCCGAAGAATATTGCTTAGAAAAGTCGAACTCAGTCGATCGTATGCTTTTAATCTCTATGTTCATTTTGATCTCTGATTGATAATAGCCGTATTTACTTTGATCTCTGGTTGGTTATATGACCTAAAACATTCATTTCAAATGTATATATCGTACAATGATACATTAATGAAATCAATTCATTTTCTCTACAATTCCTACTATTAATTTATAAGGGAGGGCCAGGATAATACAATTATATAAAACCGTCTTTTGTATTTTTTAAATGTTGCTTTTAAACAAAAGACTAATTATATGTTGTTAGAAAACTTGGAATTTAAAGAAATCAACGTGCATTATTTGAAAAGTAAAATTTTGGCAACAGTGTAGTTATAACCACAATTAATTTGATGTAGAGATAATAAAGAACATAGAAGGCCATACCATACACTTAGTTCGAAAACACAAAAGGCGAATTTATTGAGTTAGTTAGATTGGTCTACTGTGAAAATCATGTTAATGCTCATATCATATGGTACCTAGATTGAAAATCATGTGACCATGGATGTTAAAAAAACGTGACGCTTTCACATGTTAATTGTTTTTTTTTGTTTTTTTTTATTTTAAGCAATCGAAAAAATATGAGAAAGATTTAAAAGTGCGTTTATGACGACTTTGCATTGGGGTAAAACTCCTACGTGTTTTTTATTGCAAGAAGTTTATATGTTAATTTTGTTTATATGAAAAACATCTATTTCACATCTTCTCATTTTAAAAAATACATATGTTGTTTGAAATTTTGTAATTTTTGCAGCAAAATGTGTAATTTTTATCAATTCTCTTTGATGGTATTCAGCCCGTGAAACACTCTCTGTGTTATGACTATTATTAGCTTCATAATATGGTGAGAATAGTTTTTATTCTTCTAACAAACTATGACAAATACGGGAAGTAATAAATACCCTAATACACAAACCACCTATATAAGGTAAAATTAGGATTTTAGTTCTCTAACTTGGTCTATTTTAGATTTTACCTGCTCAAATCCCAGGTAAGATAAATGGTGCTTTTTTTTTTGGATTTTTAGTCTATCCATGGTACTTACTATTTGGACACCGTAATCATAAAAATGACTTATGTACACAGACGCCTACATCGGCTATGACGTGTCAAATAAAGAATATTCTATTTTTTTCCCTTCAATATATCCAATTCCCTTTTTTTAATTTAATAAATCCAACTCCTAATCCCCAACCCCCAATTTCATAGCGTTAATTGCTCAGCCCCTCCTATCTCATTTGCATCTTCCGGTCGATCTGACCTACTACCGCCGAGATATCTCAATTGCTTAGCCCCTCCTCTTTCTTTTGCATCTTGCCAGCAAAATTCATCAGTTGATTTCTCCGATATGCCTACTTTTTCGCTGGAAATGACATATTTTTCAAACAGTTTCTTAAATCTCCCAAGATCAAGAACTGGGAGATGGGTCCAGCAAGAACAAAGATTAGAGTTAGGATTATGGGTTCTTTAAGAACCAAATTCTTTCACTTGAAATCGAAGCAAAGCAGTTTGATTTTTGGTCATCATCTGAACCGAAACTTCACCTTCCTCCTACGTTGATGGAGGGAGTAATCATGGGGAAGCAGAAGTGATGAGCAATGAAATTGGGGGATTTTAGTTATCACCTGGGCAAAGTACACCCCTTTGCTGCAACAGTAGTCGGTTAAAAACTATTTACAAAATGATGAACAAGAAAATTGAATTAAGAAATCCCATTGTGATTTGTGGCTGCATTTTTTAAGGAGCTTGGCCTTTGGACAATTCTGAATATTTCCAGATGGAAGCAAAATGAGATGAAGGAGACGAGAGGACAGATGAAGAAATTTGAAGCATTTTGTTTTCTCCTCTGCTCCTATGTCGATTTCCTCCAAAATTGAAGAACATGGTTTGATATTTTGAGCTGCACTTGGAGAGAGTCTTGAGCGGAGTTTTGAGCTGCTCATGGTTTGTGCTGCAATGGTGAAGATGCTTGGAGAATGAATGACGATGATATTCGGAGGGCTGAAAACGGGGAAACCAATTTGGTGGGAATTTTCCCGCATTTTACTAGTCAATGGGGTAGAAATTAAAGATTGATTTTTTAGGAAAACCAGAAAAGAAAGAAGAAACAAGATTAATTGAGTGTGAGGAGGGGAGACAGAAAAAAAAGGATTGAAAACAGAGGCAGAAGATCAGAAATTCAGAGTCCTTTTTTGAGAATTACCTTATTTACTCAAAAGGACACACAAAAAGGCTATCATCACAGAGCAGAGCAGCCATGATTCCACCTGATAATTCTGGGACTATTTGGCATTTTTTTTGTGTTCATACTGTTTTTTGTCAGGCCATAGCTGGTACTGATAGTACTCTGCTACTTTATCAATACTCATGCAAATAAATCACTCACCAATAATCGGAGTATCCAATTTCTCCTGCATTTCCATCTCTTTTCCTGCATCACCTTCGAAGAGCACGAATTCACAGAGCACAAATACGCAGTTCGAAGAGCACAAATTCGAAATTGAAGCAGCAAATTATGGCTCAATTGGGTTCCGGTATTGTGGGTTTCATGGCTTCATGGATTTTAGGGTTAATGGGTTCATGAATTTAGGGAGATAAGATGAATTTGATTTTGCAAGAAGAAGAAGATGGAAGAGGAACATGTTTTTTTTTTTTTTTTTTTTTGTAGAGTTTGGGATATAGTTGGGGGAAAAGTCGAGGTGAGGAAAGTAATTAAAATGGGAAAGTCTTTTTTTATAGTCAATGGGGTAGAAATGGGACCCACCGCCACGTAGATCCAACATGGCATCTGATGTGGCGTCAACATAAGCCATTTTTTATGATTAGGTGTGTCGGTCAGAACTGGTGGATAGTGACTAAAATCCTAAAAAGCCTGCAACTTAGATGACCATTTGTTTCTACGGGCTGGAAGTTATGACTAAATCCAAAAGGCCAAGTGAAGGACTAAAATTCTAATTTTGCCACCTATATAACAGTGCATAGCTTGACCGAAAATTCAATATCCCGAACCAAGAGTTCATTCTTCCCATGTAATTTTATGAAAATAAAAATGATGTCTATAGTTTTCAAAATTCGGGCTTTCATCAAAACTTTCGAGAGCAGAGAGATCGTTGTTTATGGCATATCATTTAACATGTTCCTCATTGAGTCAGAGAGGACCATGTTTATTACCTTTTCAAAAGGATATCCTGTAAGCGAGGCGGAGTTGTTGGAGTTCTTCAATAGGATATCCATTAAACGAGGCCGAGGTGTTGGAATTTTTTATAACGTGAGGCCGGTGAACAAATACTATTCACTCGTGTGCGTGTCGTGATTCGTTTACCTTTTTTATATTTATTTTGGTTTTAATGATCTTCATAAAGCCAAGTTTAAGTTTACCATTAATGGGAAGCATTTATGGATGTGCAAGTTTGTACCCTGGATCACAACTCGATACTCATCAGCAACTGCTGGCTTCTTCTGGTTAGAAATATGAAATAGGCCATGGAATATTAATTGTACAAAGGCAAAAGATTTTTTTGAAGTAAAACTGAGTCACTTTAATTTATGAAAACAGCAATACAGCGTTTTAAAAGCCTTTTACTAGCCCTCACACCCAATATAGCGTCATCAATATATGGCCCCCCCTGCTTAAAACCTTTATCCGGAAAACCCAATGTGGGAAAACCGGGTGCTAAAAAAGAGTACGGCACCCCATGTATTGAAAAAGAAAAAACTTGAATGTTCAAATACAGGAAAACAAACCCTACTTTAGTTACAAAAGGAAAAAAAGAAAAAACACATCTAGAACTAGTACCCAAAAAAAGTACTAGAAAAAAACACATATCTAAAACTAAAGCATGATCCAAAACATGGTTTGCCTTCCAAAAATGCTTGAACAGCTTCTTTGAGAGTCTGTGGATCTGCATCCCTGCTGCTTGACCAAGCTATGATCCAAATCAGTCGAAGTTACTCCTCTAGATATGAATCCGCAACCAATAGACATGTCCAGCGATGTAGCCTTCAACCACAAAGCAATCCATGATAAAATAAGGATAAAAACAACATTTTTGTATAGAAAATCTTGGCCCAAACTCATGTAAGAGGGATCTCATCCCCAAAACCTACGTTCTGAGGGTTCTGAGGTTAGGGAAGTTCGTCTCTTAATATGGTGCGTGATACAATAGCAAGTGCACAATGTGTGACAACTTTAACACGCACCCCCTCAAGTGTGGCCGGGTCTATAAAATGGTGGCGATACAATAGCAAGTGTCCAATGTGTGGCAACTTTAACACGCCCCTCAAGTGTGGTTCTATAAAGATCCTGAGTCACATGGCATAGAAGACATATGAAGGGCACTATAAAACCAACAAAGAGGCCGAAGCCCATATTAGAGGAAGGGTCTCATCCCCAAAACATAGGTCGTAAGTTGAGGTAAATTTATCTCTTAATGTGTTGGGTGATGTGTAATCGAGCCGAGTCAAGTCGATACTCTCTAGGGCTCGAGCTCGACTTGACTAAAAAAGATCAAGCTCGAAACTCAGCTCGAGCTCGATCGGGCCTTAAAAACGCAAGATCGAACTCGACTTGCTAAGTACTCGATATAACTCGACTCGGCTCGTAATCTCGATCATTTTCCTAGAATTCATTTAATTTTTAATGAAATATGGCAAGATCGAACTCGACTCTTCTAATACTCGACTCGAATAATATTTTTCAATTATGAAAAATAATATTTTATAATAAATTTAATAAATTTAATTATTTAAATAAGATGGAAGGAGGGAAAAGTCCAAATTTCGACCCAAAATAAATAAACAGGACACACTCTTTTTTTTAGTTGCAAAAAGGACAAAAAGCTTTCAGACGGACAAAAATACCCCAACTACATACTTGCGCGTCCATCCCAGTATTGATATTGTTTTTTTTTTTCTTTCAATTTTCTTGTTGCCTGATTCTTTCTTTCATTTTTTTTTCTTCCAAACAATCGTAACTTTTGATTTAGAACTCCGATCATTAAAAAAATTTCACCAAAATTCATTTTTTTTCCTCTTCATTTTGAGATCTCACACGATACTCTTCCGACGTAAATCTTGAAAGACGAAAAAATATTTGCATTAATTGGAGGTTTTTCTTATAAACGACCGTAACTTTTGATTTAGAACACCGATCATCAAAATTCTTTCACCAAAATTAAGTTACATCAAGGAAAGAATTATCTAAGCACCTAAAAATCTCGACATTGTCGATTACTACCATCATCTTCTTCTCCAACTCTACACCAAAGGGTTTATCATTTTCTCAATAAAGTCAACCTTTACACCAAATGGTTTAACATTTGTACCCTATCTCAATTCACACATCATTACCAAGGAAAATTAGCCTCTTCTTGAAATATTAGCTCGTAGATCTCCACCTTCGGTTTCAATCGTCGACTCAAAGACCATAACACTAATGAAGATCGATGATCACAAGAACATTATCACGATGATCATGATCACAACAATAATAAAGATCACAAGAATATGATCACAAGATCGTCGATCACAACAAGATATGATATCACAAGAATAAAGATTATCATGTGTTATATTACCCGAAACCAAAAGCTACCAACAAAGTCCTAACAATATTCCACCAATACAATGCAAATCCAAGGTATCATGCACTACAAAAAATGCCAAACCATCTAAATCAAAATCCATTGACGATGACTACCAATCTGTATCACTTACTAAATCCCTTATATACCCTTCATATCATGCTTGAATTTCCCCTGAAAACCAGCCCTCAAACAGTTCCTAAAACAACTCCAAAACAGACATATCTATTTAGCTCCAAAGCTGTCAAAACAAAGCTGAAAATCTGCTCCATTGTCATCAAATATGCAGCCTGTTTAACCTCATTTTTAGCTCAATTCAAAGGCAGTATTTCATCACCATTTACTCCAAGTTTTATGCTCAAAGTGCAGCCTAAACTACTTGCTAAAAACCTACCCTAATGCAACTCCCAAACACAGTAACACCATCACAATGACAATTTATTTCGGATTTCCCAAAAATTAATCCAACACTTGCAATATATATATGGTCTCTGAATTGATCAACAAATCCCCATACATTTTCCAAAACAGCAACATCATCTTACAAATCCAATTAAAATAATAATAAATAATAACCTACAATATTTTATGCCTAAAACAAAACTGCTACTTATTTGATCAAACATGTTTTAGAAAGAACTTATTGCGCTACAAATATTAAACCACAAAACAGACTTCCAAAGAAACACTTGCCGCTGCTTAAGTCAAACACCACTAAATTGACACCAGGCTACCTTTTGTTGCTCCTCCTTCTGCTATTCATGTTCCATCTTTCTCCTTTTGTCGTTGATTTTTTTTCCAGTTGCTTCACTAAGAGTTTCTCCTGTTTTGATGCCTTCTCAGCCTATCTAAACATATTGAAGATTGGCCAAATTAATGAAAAGTGCATTAACAAAAACAACAATTGTAAATCATCAAGGCAAAAATACATACACTGCAGAACCATTGTCTGACCTTTCAACAATAGCAGCTGTTAAAGCATTGAACAAATTTCTCTGATATATATGTAACGAAATCCAATATAATTGGCACATTCAACTCACCAAATCTACAATCACCAGACGTGAATATCACAACTTTAGGTGATTCATTTAAATGGCCTAGTCCAGATAAATGTTACACAGCAATTTATGGGATGTATACACAGCAAGATCAATTTATAACAAATTTACAAAAAAGTATGGACATCAAATTCCAAACGGAAAGCAATCCAAATGTCTATAATCTTCATTAAATTACGCGGTGCTCTCCTAGCCTGCGCAAAACATAAACTTCAATGATAACTATATAAAAATTTTGATTCAGTTGACTCGAAGATGTAATACTCATTATGCATATCCCCATTGTAGTAGACATACACTACAAGAAAACTTGTTTAAAAGGACGACATTTTGTCGTCCCTTTAAAGCCATTATCGTCCCAATAAATGTTTAAATGGACGACACGTCGTCCCTATAAATCCGTCTCTTCTGCTTTGTCCCTTTAAAGAACGGGCATCTTTAAAGGGACGACAAAATCGTCCCTTTAAATGAATGCTGACGTGACACGAACTTTTCTAAGAAAATTCAACGTGCTGACATGGCATTCTTTGAAGGGACGACAATGTCGTCCCTATAAACATGATTCATTTAATTTCACAAAAAAATTATTATTAGGAAAAAATTTTATTTTTTTATAAAAATGTTGTTTGGGACGACAATGTCGTCCCTTAAAAGATTATACATTTAATTTTCATAATAAAATTTAATACGAAAAAACAAATTTTTTTTTATAGAAAATATTTAAAGGGACGACAATCCATTAACTCAATATTATTTTAATATTTTAAAAATAAATATTAAATTAATTTAATATAAATAAAATTATTTTTTTACATTTTTTCAGTAAATTGTCTTTTGGGACGACATGTCGTCCCAAAAAACAAAAAAAATAAAATTTGAAACTCATCTTTTGGGACGACATGTCGTCCCTTTAAATAAAAAAAATTAAATATTTTTTTTATTGTATTTGCATTGCCTTCCACGGTTATTTGAAATTAAGGTACTCATTCCAATAGTCATATAAAAAACAATCGGGAAAGCAAACATAAACAAAATTGAGATTGGCAATCTTACCTCTCAAACAATCATATGCCGCACAAAATTGAGATTGACATACATTGATAAAACAAAACAAAAAAACTTAGAGAAAAAAATATAATCACATGTAATGCGAACCATATTTAATCAGATGCAATAGAGAGTAGTACTATATATCTTTCTAACAATCTCCGGGCATTAAGAAAACCTTGGAATAATCGCATCAAACAATGATACTTACAAAAGGTGCACAATCAGGATCAGACAAGTTGATGGTAAGGTTCCTCATCAATACTATAACCTGAAACAAAGAGGAACGAGATCTTTGTCACAAAACCGCAAAACAGTATTGAAAACAATCAAATAAAAAGTGTGGGGAGAAAATAAAAATAGAACAACAGAGAGATTCTAGATGGATTCACAGTCTTACCAGATGAAAAGCCAAGACCAAATCCAGATTTAAAGGCATTAATTGCCTCTTTTCTCGCCTCCACAGACACCACGGTAAGCTTGCGGCAAAATGAAATCAATTCTCACAAGTCCAAGTTTATAATAAAAAAAACCATATAAAAAGCCAGATAACCAACAAGTACTGCAAAAAAACAAATATATACCGTAAGAAATACATCAATCAAAAAAGTCATAAATGCTCAAACCTGTAAGGAATGTGTTGTCTAAAGAAAAGCCATTAATGTACACCTGCATAACATTAAAATGGGACTAATATCACATGAAAACATCCATAAAAAGTAACTACTTGGAAACACATAACCAAAAAAAATCATATTTTTCCAGTAAAAATTCATGATGGTGTTCTTCATTATTGTTTATTGACCCACTGACTTCAGCCTGCATATGAGGCAAAACATGTTGGGAGGAAAACAAAAACAAAAAACCGTATAAGGTAAACGAGTTTAAATCACAACCCAACATACCAGCCCTTCAACCCAACATACCAGCCCGTCAACCCACCGTTATATCATACTGGATTGCTTGTATCATAGTCATGAGACTTGAGTTATAAAAGTTCTTTAGAGCTGTATCAATGATACTAGTATCATAAACAAAATGCAGACTAAGCCAATAGAAACCTACATTTTTGTTTGCTGATTTTTGTGCCTATATATAGTACGAGATTGATTGATATATTAAAAACAAACAAGAGAAAAATCGAGTAAAATACGAAGAAAACATAAACAAAGAGTGGCAATAAAAAATACAGATAAGCACATACGTGATGTAAATTGGCTTTTCTACGATACCAACGAACATGTATTGTGTTTCCACCTTTATCACCTGTAAAACCTACATGAAGGGGCTGGCATCGAAATAGAATTTATCAATACAAGAAAAGGCTAAATAAAAAAGAACTCCCTCCGTCCCGTTCCCTCCGTCCCGTATTATAAGTCATTTTTAGTTTTTTTATAGTGTCTCATAATATAAGTGCATTTGTGTTTGCTCTTGAGCCTTCTGAGAATTTAAGATGCTTAAACAAGGCATGTATAATTCAAGATCCGAAAAAGGAACTGAATACAGACGGATCTGTATCGAATAAATTGATTCGATGGAGTGTGGAACAAGTAAGCTCAGTTAATAGCCATATTATGCAAGATGAAACAGAGACTTTGGAATATGGCAAACTAGATTTAAGACATAAAAGATAAACTTAAACATGTGCAAACATAAACTCAAAAACAGAACCAACTGGTAATCATCTTTAGAATAGGTTGTCTTATTAAAACAGAGTTCAAGACCAATACCTGTCCAGGGCCAAATTACAGAAAAAAGATGAATTACATACCTACCCAACACCATTTCTTTCCAGTTTCTAAATTCTAATCCAATGAAAAAACATTCAACATAACCAACTTTTCTGCTTCCATTCTCACTTCACTGACTTGTAATCACAATAGAAGATACTCAGCTAAATCTATGAAATGGAACGATGTTAAACCCCAAAACCTCGAATACAAAGTCTAAATAGAGAGTTGACTCTTAGTTTCATGAAAATGCAAATAAATGACCGATAGTTTCATGAAAATGCAAATAAATGAAAGAACCATATCCAAACAACCCCTGTTCAAACAGATTCACAATTTACCCGACCTCATTTCCACATCCTTGAGTAAATGTCGCGGTTCAAGAGCGATACCTTGGGATTATTACAATTAGTTATTATGAAACATTTTCCAACTGTCATATTGTCATAAGCATGCGACTTACGAAAATAGCCTCAATGAAAGGTCATTGATGACGTAGAAGATAGAAAACAGATACCTCACAAGAGTAAAATGACCTATGAAACAAATGGAACGAATCACAGGAGTAAACGGATAATAATAAAGATTACCTTGAATAGATTTGCTTCCAGATCAGATTGGGAGCTGAATCACAAGTAATATCAGAAAACGCAATAACTTCAAATCCTAAACAGAGTACAGTCAAATTCTCAAAAGAAAAATAAAGCATAATAACAAGACAATTTAGCATACACGTCGAGAAGGCTATTATCTACGAGGAGCTTTTTGAGTTCAAGAGCAATTTTGATAGCCACGTGATTGGGAATCTGAAAGAAAGGTGGGGAAAAAAACATGAATAAGTAAACAATAAGAAACCTCCATGTTTTATCTGTGGTAACGAGTTCGAATTCATGTTTTCTTCATATTAATGATTTCAAATTTGTGTTTTCCAGAATTGAGCTTTCTTTCTGAAAAAGTTTTTCCACGATAATGAGTTGACATCGCGGAAATTTGTGTTTCGCTTTATAACGAGTAGAAAATTTTGTTTTATCTTTGAGTAGCAGTTCAAATTCGTATTTTCTTCATATTAACGAGTTGAGTTTGTGTTTTCTTTGGTAAGCGAGTTTGTCTGCAAAGAAAAAGGTTTTTTCTCGATAAGCGAGTTGACATCGCCGGAAATTTATGTTTTCCCTTTATAACGAGTAGAAATTTGTGTTTTATCTTTGCGACATTTACTCAAGGATGAGGAAATGAGGTCGGGTTGGTATATCAATGAATGCCTATCTAGACTCTTTTTTTTCCCATTAAACCACCCAGAAGCCAGATTTCGACCAGAGCCAGAAGCTAATGTCGCTTGATTCTCTCCGAGCTGTTCTTCGTATCTCCAGAAGAAAATAAAAAATAAATACCAGCAACATATATTTTTTCGGTCAATTTTTTGATAAGAAAAACCTCAATCAACTCAATTGAAAGTAAAAGAAAAGACCTGATCAGTGATGATGAGAGCAACAAATCTCTTCTTATCAAGTATCATAATTGCAACGTCGGGTGCGGTGGCTGCTGTGAGAGGAAAGGGAATGGTGGCTAGAGCTGTGTTGGTGTGGTGGCCGGAGGTTTTGAAATCGGAGGAGGTGTGGAGTGCTTGAAATCGGAGGAGAGGGTAAATCAGGAGGTATAGGAGAGCGGAGGAGAGGAGGCGGGGCGGCGGGGAAGATGAAAACGCGATGGCGCTGCAAATATGTGTAATGGAGGAGGAGAAGAAGAATGCCAGATTTTACAGAAATTTTATTATGGTCCTGGACCAAGTATGACTTGGTGATCCAGGACCAATAGGAAAACAATAAAATACACAATGACCCACCGTGTAAAATATAAATGCCATTAATTTACATTTTTACCCTTCTTATAAGGATTTTCATTGGTGGACAAGTGTGACATGGTGATCCTGGACCACCATAAAACCACTGCAGATTTTATTAGATTAGGTTTTTTTCGGGACGACATATTGTTTACAGGGACGACAATGTCGTCCCTTTAAAGCCAAAAAATTTTTGGCGCTCACATTTCCCCCCCAAATTTTATCAGATATTTAATTATTTTCGTTTTAAATGGACGACATTGTCGTCCCTTTAAATAAAATTGTATAAAAAAATATTTTCTTTCATAATATATATATATAACAATAGTATAAATTAAATCATCTAGTCAATTATGAAACATCATTACTTTTAAATTTTTTATAAATTGAACATTATATATAACAATATTATAAATTAAGTCTCGGGATTGAGCTCAATCGTTCGCTAACGACATCGATCTCTCCTTACCGATAACGATCTAACTCATTCGCTCGATAACGATCCCCGACTCTTAACTCCTTCGCTCGATAACGATCGATCGAGCCATAGTAAATAGTACTATCACAATGATCGATAACGATCTAACTCATTCGCTCGATAACGAACCCCGAGATTCAAATCGATCGCTCAATAACGATCCCCGACTGTTAACTCTTTCGCTCGATAACGATCGATCGAGCCATAGTAGATACTACTATCACAATGATCGATAACGATGTAACTCATTCGCAAGATAACGAACCCCGAGATTCAAATCGATCTCTTCATAACGATCCCCGACTCTTAACTCCTTCGCTCGATAACGATCCATCGAGACATAGTAGATAGTACTATCACAATGATCGATAACGATCTAACTCATTCACTCGATAACGAACCCTGAGATTCAAATCGATCTCTTAATAACGATCCCCGACTCTTAACTCCTTCGCTCGATAACGATCCATCGAGACATAGTAGATAGTACTATCACAATGATCGATAACGATCTAACTCATACGCTCGATAACGAACCCCGAGATTCAAATCGATCTCTTAATAACGATCCCCGACTCTTAACTCCTTCGCTCGATAATGATCCATCAAGACAATGATCGGTAACGATCTAACTCATTCGCTCGATAACGAACCCCGAGATTCAAATCGATCTCTTAATAACGATCCCCGACTCTTAACTCCTTCGCTCGATAACGATCGATCGAGACATAGTAGATAGTACTATCACAATTATCGATAACGATCAAACTCATTCGCTCGATAACGAACCCCGAGATTCAAATCAATCTCTTAATAACGATCCTCGAATCTTAACTCCTTCGCTCGATAACGATCCATCGAGACATAGTAGATAGTACTATCACAATGATCGATAACGATCTAACTCATTCGCTCGATAACGAACCCTGAGATTCAAATTGATCTCTTAATAACGATCCCCAACTCTTAACTCCTTCGCTCGATAACGATCCATCGAGACATAATAGATAGTACTATCACAATGATCGATAACGATCTAACTCATACGCTCGATAACGAATCCCGAGATTCAAATCGATCTCTTAATAACGATCCCCGACTCTTAACTCCTTCACTCGATAATGATCCATCGAGACAATGATCGATAACGATCTAACTCATTCGCTCGATATCGAATCCGGAGATTCAAATCGATCGCTCTATAAAAACCACGACTGTTAACTCATTCGCTCGATAACGATCGATCGAGCCATAGTAGATAGTACTATCACAATGATCGATAACGAACCCCGAGATTCAAATTGATCTCTTAATAACGATCCGCAACTCTTTGCTCCTTCCGCCGATAATCCATCCATCTGACAATGATCGATAACGATCTAACTCATTCGCCGATAACGAACCATGAGATTCAAATTGATCTCTTAATAACGATCCCGACTCTTAACTCTTTTCGCCGATAACGATCCATCGAGACATAGTAGTATAGTACTATCACAATGATCGATAACAATCTAACTCATTCGCCGATAACGAACCCCGGGATTCAAATAGATCGCTCGATAACGAACCATGACTATTAACTCATTCGCTCGATAACGATGTCGGATCTCAGGATTGAGATCAATCGCTTATTAACGAACCCCGAGATTCAAATCAATCACTTGATAACGAACTGAATATCTATAGTATAGAGTATTATTAGAATCACCTGTATTATCGTTCGATAAAGGAATTTTTATAAAAAATAATGAATTTTATATTTTAACGCAATGTTTATTAGAATATGTATATTAAAATTTTATCATAAACTGAATATTATTTATTAACTCAAAGTTTTATATTAAAAAAATTAATTAGTTTTAAAAAGGGATTTACAATTGTCGTCCCTAAAACCCAAAATTTATAATTTCTTATACATAACATACTATTTTTGAAAAATGTTTAATGGGACGACATTGTCGTCCCTTTAGACGTGAATTTTATAATAAACTGAATATTATTTATTAACTCAAAGTTTTATATTAAAAAAATTAATTTTATTCCCAAATTTTATAATTTCTTGTACATAACATTATTTTCTAAAAAATGTTTAATGGGACGACATTGTGCGTCACTTTAAATAATCTTGTCGTCCCTTTAAATACTTTTGTCACGTGGAAATCCATTTAAGACGGTGGGGTTAATATTTTATTTTTGGGACGACATTGTTGTCCCTTTAAAGTTTCCTCCAGAAAAATCGCCAAAGCTTTATTATGTTTGAATTCATTTAAAGGGACGACTTTTGTAAATCAAGTTTATCCTTTAAAACAGTTTTCTTGTAGTACGTACACATTACAATGGGTAAACTGGGATGTTGCAAAATCTGTTTGATATCTTTTGAATTAAAATAGACATGATGTTAATGTTAACAAATTTTACAACCAGTAGTCATAAACATAAATTTCAGAGAGACCATCCCATTTTGGTAAATTAGATTTTTAAGCAAAAGATTAACAATCCCAATTTGTATTGGCAAGTAAAGAGGGGAGGATCTTGGCAGACAACAATGATTAAGAAAGACAACATTTATCCTAAAAATGACAATTAGAAAACTAGTGCTAAGTTCTAGAAAACTCAATTTATCCAAAAAATGAAGTCTTCGACCATACCATGTAACCACGAAAAGCTGATTGGATCTTAACAGCTGCTATTTCTTCCTCCGATTTACTAGAATACCGTGCTGCAGCCGTGAGTCGAACAACCTCAGCAGCAGCCTTTGCAGAAGCAACTGCTGCTTCGGCAGCCACAGCAGTGGCATGAGCAACAGAATAAGAATAATTGCTCTGCTCGTTCTCGGCCTCAATCAGTTTAATCTCCTTAGTAGTTGATGGTAATAATGGTTAAAAAAGGTTAAATCAAAGAGCTTACTTACAGAAGAGCGTAGTGTTTTTTCTATTCAAGATCTGAGTCTCATAAACTGGATTTGTCCATGGACTTTCCCCAGAAAAATGATTTCTCCATTGATTTACTGTGTAAAAAATGAGATCCAAAGATCTTTCAAAATTGACGGAAATAAAGAAGCCGGGGCTGTTGAAAAAAGGAAGAGGGTATTTTAGTCCAATCAATTTAAGTTTGTCTTTATTGCAACTAAAAAATGTTGTGTGGATTAGAACTCAATAAGTGCCCAAAAGGTGGACTTATACCTGATTTTTCCTTTAAATAATTATTTATTAATCAAGCTCGATTAATCTCGCGAGCTACTCGATTAATTTATTTTAAAACTCGAGCTCGGCTCGGTTAATTATTCGAGTAGCTCGACTCGAGCTCAAACTCGAAAAAACACCGAATCAAGTCGATCTCTCTTGCGAGTCGGGTACGAGTAGCTGACGTAGGTCAACCAGATGATACAATTCCCGATGATTTACCCTTTTTTCTAATGCAATTAGTGGTATTTTGTTATCAACTTGAGCAATTTCGATGATAAATTAGACTATTTTGTATACATAGGAAATTTCAGAAAAACCATGCTTTTACTTTTATTATATTAGTTACCAGCCGATTTTGTTATCAGAATTACACGTGGTATCGTTGTGTCTATTTTGCAGCACATATATCACAGTTGGGAGTGTGGATTTTGACTTGATGGTGTCATTGGATTTTTGAGTGATGATTTTGGAGCTGAGGCGAGGATTCCAACCCACGAGGACTATTGATACATGTTAAAGGGTTCGGTCCATTCCATTTGAAACTAAATTTGATCAAGGACATTTTACATACACTTAGCGTACGCCATGCTACACTGACCCGCGCCAAGTGAAGATATCAAGTCTGCTGAGGATTCAATATGAAAGTCATTCAGCCAACCACTACATTAGACTTGGGGCATGCCAATTTTCTATGACCAATGCCAACCTTTCGTTAAAGAGAATGAGGCACGCCAAATGGACTGACCCGCGTCAATATTGCAGAGTCAGCAATTGTTTGATCTCTTTTATTCCTCCACTCACCAAAATTTTCACATACACTTTATCTTCCTAAAAACTTCCTCCTTGAAGACATACCCCACCCGCGAGGCTCTTATAGCCGAATTTTATTAAAAATTAACTCGTGATTTTGATTGCAATAGTTAAGGATTCTAGTTTAGCTTCTACTACTTTGATTGGAGTTAAAACACATTAGTGGTGGTTCCATTGAAGCTTTTGAAGTTGGATGAAGAACACCAACTCGAATTATTTCCTTTGATGTGGTAATCTTTAATCTTTATTTTCATTCAAGTGTTCTTATGGTTATGAATGTTAACTTTGAGATGTTGATATTTGTAGTTATAAGTGGCTAGATTTATCTAGCCAAGAAATTGTTGTAGGCTTAGTTTATTCTCTTATGTTGATTAAGGATGATTGTTTGAGTTGTTAGTTTCAATTGTTCTGAAACCTTTTCCTACTTGTGTTGTATTGATTGCTTGCACTAGAGTAATTGCCTAGTGTTAGCATCTACGCGTTTAACGGAGACCGAAAGGAGATGTTAGCCATGGGAAGAGGGTAGGAAAATCAGAAGGTAAAATCGACCTTTCGGGGCATTCGATTTCTTATCCGGGGATAGTTAACCTTGTCATTGCATTTACGCGCGTAGCATACCAATTCATTAGGTTTAGGATACCTAGACCAATGAGGAGGTATAGAGTAGTTCCATACACTCGTATGAGGGGGAACTACTTGTTTGGGAATGCACCGTTTCACGCTTTGAAACACCAATGGTAGGTTGGAAGAAAATCATTCCCATGATACTACAAGAGAATTGCTAGTCTATACATTATCTTGGTTAGCTTCTTTTATCTGTTTATCATCTTTGTTGTCACGAGAAAGTTTATTTATGCATTTAATTATCATCTTGCAAATTGCGACCTAGATCGAATTAATATAAGCTTTTAAGTAGTTAACCTCACAAGGTTTTTTCCCCGTGGATTCAACCTTGACCCACATTACTAGACTACAATTGATCCGGTACACTGCTGGTTAGATTGGACACTTTCGATTTGGCCATCAAGCTTTTGGCGCCGTTGCCGGGGAAAGATTCTTGAGTAACGGTTGATACTTGTACTAGTTTTAAAAAATTTGAGAATAGGTCAGACTTTTCTAGTCTCATTTCTATTTTATCCCTTTGGTGCTTACCTTTTGGTGAGTCACCAAGTGTTATTTTTCTTGTGTTTTTGTTGTTTCTATCTTGTAGTGGATGACCAAGACTTGGCGTGGTAAGGCACCGCTTACTCCTCTCATTCGGATATCAACACGTATATTAGGAGCAGTAGGCGAGAATAAAGTTGGTCAAGCTCGTTGTGGTATGGAATTTAGTGGAGACTTCTCCCAGGATCATCTACTCAAGGAATGGAAATGGGCATAGCAAATGCACAAGTTGATCAAGGGCATGAGGATGCCCCAAATCATGAAAAAGACCCAAACCTCCACATCCTTAACCCCCAAAATCCGAAAATCCACCACCACCACCAAATAATAACCAACAAAACCGCAACCAAAACCGCAACCATAATAACCTTGAACAACAACAACAACCCCTAAACCCAAGGCCAATTTGTGATCAAGCCGTGAGAAGAAATGAAACCAACAATACAATTCTTTTACCAAATGTAGGAGCAAATAATTTTGAGGTTAAAGCTCATCTTTTGGATTGGTTGGAACAAGAGCTCAATTTCATGGGCGTGATGACAAAGATCCACATCACCATCTTTACAACTTTGAGGAATTGTGTAATACGCCAAGAGTCAAGGTGTTAATAGGTAGAAACATTAAGCGAACAGAGCCGCTCGTGAACAAGCTCGTGTTCGGCTCGTTAGTGTTAAGTGATCGTTTGTTCGTTTAGCTTAACGAGTGAGCTCAAACATGATTGTAGGCTCGTTTGCTTAACGAGCGAGCTCGAGCTTAGTTCGCGAGCGTTCGATTATGTTCGCGAACATGCTTATTGTTCGCGAACATACTTATATAATGTTAGCGAACATGCTTATATGCTTATAATATATGTCTAACGAACCGAACTCGAGGCGAATTCGAGCCAAAGTCGAGCCAAAGACAAAAAATATGTCTAACGAGCCGAGCTCGAGCGAGCTCGAATAGTTCATGTTTTAAGCGAGCCGAGCTCGAGCGTCAGAATTTTTGTTCGTTTAACAAGCGAACGAGCTCGAACGAGCTCATGAGCTTAACGAGCTCGAGTTCGAGCGACCAATACTCGGCCGGCTCGGCTCGTTAATGCTCTATTAATAGGGAGTTGACAAGAATGTCTATGTTTCCTTTCTCTTCGGATGGGAAGGCAAATGATTGGTTTATGTCACTTCTTCACCACTCCTTGAAAAGTTGGGAGGAAATCCAAAATGAATTCTTGAAACAATACTTCACTCCGGGCCGGAATTTGGAATTGAAAGTTAAGATTTCTAGTTTCAAGCAAGGTGAACATGAATCGCTTGGAGTTGCATGGGAAAGATTTAAGAGGTTGTTGAGAGCATGTACCGATCATGATTATCCTTTGGATATGCAAATTCAATTCTTTTGTCGAAAGCTTAGAAAGGAATCACGGGCCGATGTTGACCAAGCATGCAATGGTTCGTTGATGATGAGTGCGGCACAAAATGTGTATGATGCTATTGAGAATATTGCAAAGAACAACCGAATGTGGAAAACCATTTCAAGCACAAGAAAAGTTTCTTTTCTAGGAGAAGCCACCGCTCAAACCGAAGTGTTAGCCCAATTAGCTTCTCTTAGCAAGAAGGTTGATGAAATAAAGGAAAGTAAGAGTTTGGAAGGAAATGCGTACAATGACATGAGTAGTGGGGAAATGAAAAACGAAGACTATGCATAGCTGGAGATGAATGAATCCGGTGATTATTCTAATGAAGAAGAGAGCTATATGCAACAACACCGAACACTACATAATGCCTACACCAATGCATATAACAATTTGCAAAGAGATTTTCCTGCTCAACGTTGGTCTCCAAATGCTAACAAGCAAGCATCATCGTTCGTCCCTGAACAAAAGACTTCCTTCAACACCAACACTCCAACCCAAAATTTCCAAGGCCATACTTCATATCAACCACCAAAACCACTCACACATTCTTACCAACAACATCCACACACAATACCTCCTATCACTCAAACTTCAAGCACATCTACGGAAAAGAGGATGGGAAAAGTTGAAATTCTATGAGAAGCAAATAGGAAAGCGAGGTTGAGAATAATTTTCATTACACTAATGAAGAGAATGTGTTGATTGAGGAAGAGGAGGAAATTGTTGATGAATTTTTGCGAAGAAAGACGGATATGTCGATGTAGAAGAAGGAGGACAAGGATTGGGTGAAGATCCCAAGGATTTTGAAGATCCTAGAGCAAGTGATTTGAGGACTCTCTTTAATGACCATGTATCTTTGGTGCCTGCCAAGACCAATTTGGCGTACGCCAGCAGTCAATGTAGACATTCAGAGAGTTTTGAAGAAAAAACGGCGTGCGCCAATGATGCTCCGACGTATGCCAAAGAAAAAGATAATAATTCCAATGAAGGTTTGATGCACGCCAATGATGTTTTGGTGTGCGCCAATTCTCAATAGGCAGATTCTAAGAAAGGTAAATAAAAAGTAGTCCACGCCGAGAAATGAATGGCGACCACCGGCAGCTCATACTTTAAGGAAAGCTTCAAACTATTCATCGAGCGGCAAAGGTAAGGAAGGTATGAACCTTATCCCTAGAATTATTGATTTTGAGTCATTAACTTATCCTCCTGGGGAGGAAATTAAGAAGAAAAAGTTAGATAAGAAGTATACTCGCTTCCTTGACATATTTCGACACTTAAATGTTAATATTCCTGTCATAAAAGCACTCACTAGCATGCCTGCTTATGGTATGTTTTTTAAAGACATTCTCACTAACAAGAAGAGTTTAGAGGAGTATGAAAACATTTGTCTCAATGAGGAATGCTCCTCTGTGATGCAACATAAGCTTCCACCTAAGCTTAAAGACCCCAGGAGCTTTACTATTCCGTGTGAAATTGGGGGCTTTTTGTTTAAGAAGGTGCTTTGTGACCTTGGCGCTAGCATTAACCTTATGTATTACGAGAACTTTATCAAACTTGGCATAGGAAAGTTGAAGAACATGGAGATGACTCTACAATGCTTGAGATAGGTCCATAAAGCATACAAGGGAGTCATAGAAGATGTGTTAGTGAAAGTTGATAAGTTCTACTTCCCCGTTGATTTTGTGGTTATGGATATGGAAGAAAGGTATTCAACGCCCCTTATTCTCGGTCGTCCATTCCTAGCCAAGAAGTCACTTTTAACATTTTCAAGGCCATGAAACATCCATACAATTCACGAGAGTCATGTTCTTTTGTTGAGGCATTATCTTTTGCTTGTATGGAGAATACTAACTTGCAGGTCTATGAAGATAAACTCGAGGAATGTTTGGCTTTGTCTATCTTTGACGGTGAAAGTGATGATGAGGAGATGCGAGCAGTGATTTCTTATCTGGATTATGGTCGTATATTTAACAAGCAACCATGGCATCGATATCTAGAGTTGGAACACGATGGCCCACTATTGAAACCTTCGGTAGAGGAGCCACCAACGAACCTTGAACTGAAAACTCTACCTCCTAACTTGAAATATGCTTTTCTTGAAGGTGATAATCTATTTCTTGTTATTATTTCTTCTCGATCGGTTCATGACAGTATAGCTTCGTGAATTAAGTACATGTTTGTTGGTAAGTATCAATATAGGACAGAGTATATTTGTTTCCTTGATTGCTGGGAGTAAGATATAAATACTTTGCAGATCCAATGGATAGTATATTCGTTTCTTTGATTCTGTTTAAGCGCGTATCTTTGGCACTCTTATCAATCTTTTGTGCTACCTTGTTTTCGAGATTTTGTATCAAGTATCTGCAAATACATGTGCTATGAATTTGAGGTGAAAGTAGAAAGAGAAGGGTAAATTAATTATGATAAGATACTTACCAAAATCATGGATTTTGTGTCGATACTACACTTGGTGAATAAGTATTAAACGTTAAAATTGTTTCTGTCTCAAAATTGCTAAAATGTATATTTGGGTAGAGGAGAAAAAAGGAATAACCAAAGCAGGTATTACGTGGTTGTGGTGAACAACCAAGTTAGCTAATTTGATGTAAAAATTTGCTGTGTTGTTTCTTTAATTTTGGGCCGATGATATCCACTATATATTTGATTCATCAATTACTGGGGAATGGAAAAAGGAAAGAAAATAAAAAATAAAAAATAAAAAAATTCTTGTTTACCATGGGTTTGATGCCTAGTATGTGGGTACATTTTTTATTTGATTCGGTTGTTATAGCTGCTATTATATATCTGATGTATATTCCAATATGCGCATATGGTTGTAGTTGAGTTTGGTGAACTCTTTCTGTACAAGTGAAAAGTCCGACAGTGCATATAGATAGATTGATTTGTTCAACTAAAAATATATGTCTCCCCTTGCTGCTGCGGAATTCCGATACATATGGCTAAGTTTGTGGTTATTAAATACTACTCAACGTGTATAGTCATTAGCTATATATTACCTGCACTGTATTGACTTTCTGTGCTCAAGATGGTTAAATTAAACTGCTATCTACTTGTTAGTGCTTTGATTCTACGCATGTATTTTAAGGCATGTTTGCAGATGAGCTTGGGATTCTCTTCCCGAACATATTACAAAAATATTTGTTGATCCTGGTGTTCGGTATAACCAATCATGTTGAAAGCGAAATGGATATGATAACTTTGTGTCGATCTTCTGTTATTTAACAGAAATGAAAGGATGCATCGAGGTGCATCCAAATGTGACTGTGTCTTTTGTGACACAAGTGTACGTGCTTGTTGTAGCACTAGACAGAGCACCAGTGGCCGGTTTTTCTCATCCCTTGGATGGAGAATTTTGGTGGTGCAACGAACGATGTTTTGAATGATCAAACATGATTGATCAGTATGTTGACAGTGAAACTGTCTATTGAGCACAAAAGTGATGCTCCGTAAAAAACCAGTGAGTTTGGCTTTAAGATCTGCTCACATGCTTGAGTAGTCTTGCTTGTCCTATGACTAGGACTTGCAAATTTCAAATGCGTTCGTCCATTGATGAACGTGGCATTGCTACCAAATTGGAAATTTGATCCTAATAACAAGTGTCAAGTATGTGTTGAAGCCATGCTGGCTTATGTACCGTGAGACCGGTAGAAAGGAACACAGAACCTCTAGATTCATGCAAACTATATGTGATAAAAGTATTATGTTACTTTTATTGACTATAGCACCAAATATTGTAATGTTGATATGCTGGAAAGAAACTATAAGGCTCGTGATGCCTTGAGGATTGTCAGAATGAAGGTGAGAATAAACGTAGCAAACGGATGAGATATATCCGTAGTGATTGTGGTGGTGGAAATGAGGCATTGTTTCATGAGTCTTGCTACGGGCCCGGCATCATTCATCAAACAACTACATCATACACACCTCAGTCAAGTTGTATTGCTACGTGAAAGAACCAAACTCTTAAAGAATGATGAATGCTATGTTGTTAAGTTCCGGTTTACCTCAGAACTTGTAGGGGGAAGTTTTCCTCTACCAGAATTCATTCTGAACATGATCCCTTCAAAGGAGAAGGATGATACCCGTATGAATTGTGGAGAGGCTAAGGTCTAGCTACAAATTCTTGGAAATGTGAGGGTGTTTGGTTAAGGTAGGATTACCTAAACCAAAGCGAGTGAAGATATTACCTGAACTATTGATTGTATATTCATCGGATATACTTTCAAGAGTAGTGCCTATTGGTTTCTGGTGCATAAAACTGACATCTATAATGTACATGTTGTGTTCTTTGAAGATCTCTTTCCATATGAGGAAACAGAGAAAGAAGAAGCAAGCATGAGTAAGCGAACTTATGAGTTTGACACAGAGAGTGAACCTCAAGAACTTAAGGTGCCTCGTTGTAGTATAAGGGCTAGGACTTCCAAGTCCTTTGCTCCTGATTTTATGACCTATATGGTAAAAAACGAACTCAGGACATATGTTGAGGCGATGTCGATTCCAGAAGCCCATTTCTGGAAAGAGGCTATAAATAGAGAAATCCATCATGCAAAACCACACTTGGGAGTTCGTTGATTTTCCATTGGGAAATAAGCCACTTAGGTGCAAGTGGATCTTCAATGAGATGTTAAAGGTTGATGGATTTATTGTAAGGCGTTGTTGGTAGCCCGAGGGTCCCGAAAGAAAGAAGGCCTTGACTTTTTACTCACCAGTTATGAGAATTACTTATAAGGGTTCTCATCGATATCGCTGGAGTCTATAACCTGGAAGTCCATCAATTGGATAGTTATGGTGAGTTTGAAGAAGAGATGTACATGGAACAACCTGAGGGGTTCATAGTTCCAGGATAAGAGAGTAAGGTGTGTAGACTTGTTAAGTTGAATATTAGCCAGAGCAATGGCTTATCGAGTTTGACATTGACAATGTTATGTTGTCAAGTGGGTAGGACATATATATGTCTACATTAAGAACACACTTATGTGATAGTATGTCTATGACATGCTAATAATGGGAAGTACTCATGAGAGTGTCATGAATACGAAAAGGATGTTGACAAGGGAAATCGATGTGAAGGACCTGAGAGTTGAAGATGTGAGCACTCCACTTGACCTAAGTATGCACTTAGTCAAGAATAGAGGTGAACATGTGGATCAATTGTGCTAATCTCAAGTGATTGGTAGTCCACGATGTACAAAGCCAACGATACCACGACAAGACTTAGAATGTGCGATGAATAAACCGAGTAGGTTCACGAGTAATCCAGATCATAATCATTGGAAAACCTTGAATATGTTGTGAGGTACATGAAGTACACCATGAGTGCAGGATTACGGTATACAAGATATCCAAAGTATTAGAAGGATCTTGTGATGCCAAGCTGGATATCGGATACGAATGATTTGAAGTCCACGGTGGATTCTTATTCAAGATTGATGGTGTTCTTTTTGTGTCTCGAAGTCTACAAGACAAGCGTGCATATCTTGTTCCACAATGGAAGCCGAGTTCATAGCCTTGATGAAGTTGTAGAAGAAGGCGATTGGCTTAGGAATTGCTTTGATATTCCATACTAGTGGCTGCTATCAAACATACACTATGGTAGTAAGTGACTATAGGAAGGGCACAAACTAGTATGTATAATGGTAAGTCTCGACACATACACCGGAGACACAATACCATTAATTAATTGATCTCTAATAGTCTCGATTTCCATCGATTATACGATCGAAGGATAATCTTGTGGACCGCTTAAAAATGTTTAGCTAGAGATCGGATGTCAATTATGATAACCGGAATGGGATTTGAAGCCTATTACGCATGTTTCCTTTGTAGTAGCAACCCAAACATGTTATTTGGAGATCCGAGATGATGGTTCAAAAGGGATAACTAAGCTATAAAGGAGAATCTAGCACTTACCCATTACGAGAGAATAAAAGTGTTGTCTGCAGAGGTTGTGAGGTTAAGCAAAGCTTTTAATGATTCCTATATCTTTATATTCAAGTGGAGTAGGGCAGAATACCCTTGATAGGAGGTCACCTATGTAAGTGCAAAGCGGGGCCGCTTGTGTGAGAATTTTGAGGCTTGAATTCTCTAAAGCACTTCTACGAAAACAAGTGTTGTCCAGGGCGAGACGGACACAACCATGAGAACCGAAAGGTGCTAGTAGAAAATATTGTGTTAGTGCTATTGTCTTGGATTACACTAAAATCTGAACAGATTCAAGACCTGGTTCAGCGATTAGCCGAGTAAATCCGATAGTACTTCACTAAAGGCGAGTTCAAGGCCCTAAGCTACCTCTCCCGATGCAATATATTTCCGTCGACTTCTCTTGAGTCTCATTTGCATTTGCATTAATTTTCATTCATATGGGGATTGTTGGAGAAAAAGCCTTTTTGAAAGGTTGAAAAGTCAACTTTAGCGCTAATTACGGATAGGCTCCGATGTATGTCATCGAGAGTTAATGATATCATTAAATACTTCATCACGGAGTAGTTGATGATGGGCTTTTGAATCACTCGATTCGGTTCGGGTGAATGAGAAATTAATGGCCAAAATGGTAGAAAATATGTAGGAGATGGGAGTTGAAGGGAGGACCTCACCCCATTCTCTCACATTTGTAACTTGAGGCTTGTGAGCTCAAGTAATAAGAACTAGTGTATACTCTTATAGATGTGCCCCAAGGGGCAAGACACTTTTGTGCAGGAGGGAGGACTGAGATTATTCCTGCCACGCGGCGCGCCGCGCCGCCGTCCGGCCGGCTCGGTTCGGTGTTATTCTGTAATTTTTGGACAAAATTTCTTTATGAAATTAACTATAAAATTAATTTTGAGTGTGAGTGTGTCATTCGACCAATCGAGTCGAGGGACACGTCATCCGACCAATCAAAAGTGAAGATTGGGGTCGGCCAAAGCATGTTCTGCACGCCCCAATGGCTTTTCCTTTCTTAAGAAAAAAGCGGCCATTACTTTTCCAAGGAAAAGGTTGATGATGTGTTTTGGCCAATCATGTTTGAGCATTGGCTCCTCCTCTTCACTATATAAAGAACCCTATGGATGAAAGTATAAGCATCGAATTTTCGTAGTCTTTTCACCACAAAAAGAGTCTACCATATAGATCTAGATATTGAGTCAAGAGAAGTTGGAGCACTCTGTAAGTTCATCGGTGCTCGGATTTTGAAGTGCCTCAAAATCCGAGGCGTAAGCCGTTGTATCTTGGGAGAGCAGTTGTTACTACCGTGGGCATCATACCGAGCAATTTGTCTTAAGGAAAGAGTAACTACTCACCTCGGTTTGATTTCTAGTCCTTTGTTTTATGCGTCTTACTATTTATCATTCATTGTTTGAATCGATCCGCATGATGTTGGTTATATAGTTAGATCTAATTATGAATATAATTTTCTAGTTTAATTGTTCGAGTTAGATTTGCAGTAAGATTGCTTTTGTTAGATCTTCTAGAAAATATGAATTATTCTAGTCGCATGATTTATTTTCTAGTTTAATATTAAGTAAATTCCACTCACACATTGACACATCCAATGATGTTGTATCTCTTGGATTAGATCAAAAAGTCTGACAAAGACTTTCATTCCGGACCCATGGAAACCTAGACAAATCATTTAAACACCAAACTTAGATCCTTTAGTGTAAATAAGCACACTACAGATCGAAAAATGATAAGATGGATGATTATTAATCAGTAGATTACCCCAAACACGGATGCAAACAACAAGAATTAATAAATAACACAATCTGCTTGCCTTCATTGGCTACTATCTATCATTCCATCATATATATGCAGACCAATGTGCAAGGAATCAATAGTTCCCAATAAACAATCGATCAATTACTTGGAAAGGCTGTACACACAAGAAGAAAAAGGTCTCAAAATATCAAACCACCTAGTCCCTCCTTCAACGCATCATAACCATATGAATCATATATCTCATGTTTCTCATAGTCAAAAATACCTTAATTTCGCGCCCGTCCGGATACCGAGTCTTTATCCAGGAAAAAAGCTTCGGCATGCATATATTAACTTTTAAATCGTCAAAAGTAATATATACATAAGCCTCGTAACAATTAATCAGAGTAAAAGCGGATTAAATTAAAACTAAAAGATAACTCGGAAGAGAATGTCAAACGACAATCAACGGATCACCAAGTCGCAAAATCTACGTATAAGAAAACTGAAAAGACGAACAACGAAATAAATGTTCTTTGTGATTTATTACATCCCAAATGAAACCGAAAAGATACTACCTCTCGCTCTTTGTTGGCGAGTAATAAATTGCATAAATAAAAGTATCAACATCAACATATCATCTTGAGCTCAAACATCGACTCCATCAACTTCATCATCGTATCCATACTCATCATCATCTGATAACCACCTTCTCGGGGTGGGGACAAGAAGAGAGGAGGGTAAGACAAACGCATCTTAGTAAGGGATAGAAAAGCAGTTACACACAATATATAACATATCATTCATAACTAGTAAATTCTACAATCTCTACCACATAGGTTGCATTGAGATCACTCTCACCCTCTACTAGATCACATAGTACATCCTCACGCACATAAATTTGTTACATCAATATCAAAGGACACTACATACGGTGAACAAGCGCACGCAACACGGAAGCACCTCGAGGCACGGGCTTAGGTCCCGTGTGGGAGTTACACGCATCCATAGCGGCTGAGACCAAGTAGAGGGTGTAATCGTCCCCATGCTAAGAAGAATGAGCGTGCCTCACCAATGATAATGATGTTTTAGCTTTTAGACACATCACGTATGTAATTTACGGTTTAAGTCTAACCACGATTCATTCA
Source organism: Gentiana macrophylla (assembly GCA_026214975.1). NCBI lineage: Eukaryota > Viridiplantae > Streptophyta > Magnoliopsida > Gentianales > Gentianaceae > Gentiana > Gentiana macrophylla. The sequence continues at coordinate 161,777 of JAOBSW010000361.1, forward strand.
CATAAAGACTTTAGGGACTTTTAGTCTGCAGACATCTAGTTATCTACCACGTTGTAAAAGAATCATTGACCACTAGGTCAATGTTCCACAAGCGCCTAAACAACGCCTTCCGGTGCTCCCACCTTCTCCCGTAGAGGTCTCGGTTGTGGTGCAGAACCAAGGCAATGATAAGTCGTAGTTAGACATTGCAATTACAATATAATGTTCCAAAAGAACATACAAGCCCACACCATAACACATAGAATAATATTTAGATACATAAATATCACCGACATATTTTATTATTATTATTATCATCATTATTCTGCCACCTTTTTGCCTTCTGCTAACTTTTATTTGATGGTTGCTTCCAAAATTACTTTAATTAATTTTATCCAACCACCTGTTGTTGAATCTATTACTATTATTTTCTTATTTTATTTATTTATACTCTTTTCTTTTATTTTCCTGCAATTGGCAATCACCTGGAACCCTTTTTTTCCCTTCTTTAAATAGCCATAATTAAAATCCATTAATAAAATCCTTTAGTTTCTTTCTAAAAATAATCTCTTAAATAATACGTTTCACTTTGAGAATTTAAAGCGAATCACAAAGCAAACGGATATTAAAAAGCTTCAATCCTGATTCCAACATCTTCTACTTAAAATTAAGCATTATAGCAAAGTTAAAAATAAAAGCATCAATCATCAAGAACATATAAAATATATCTCATTTTACTATTTTACCCTTCTTAAATTTTCGTTGATTTTTTACATTCCTCTACCCCGAATTTCAAAGAGAAGTTGCTTGTGCGGAGGCTGTGCTCTCAATTTTGTAAGAAAACCGTGTTTGATATACTGGGACGTAACTATTTCTTTAAATAGCCATAATTAAAATCCATTACTAAAATCCTTTAGTTTCTTTTTAAAAATAATCTCTTAGGAAATAAAATAGAAACATATAAAATATATCTCATTTTACTCTTTTCCTTCTTAAATCTCATGTCATCCTTAAGTTTAGTCGTTGTGTATTTATTTGAACTCTGGAACCAAGAGCGTCTCGTCTTCGTTGTGTGACTGTTCCGTTGTACATCTTCGTCTTCTTAACTTTCTTCACCTTTCATTCTAAAGTACACCGATTCTTCGCGTAGAGTTAAGATCTCTTCAACAATTTCAAGGTCAATGCTTGCTTCCATAACAATGTCGGTTAAGCATTCCTTATCATTGACACATGGAGGACGTCATGCACTCATGAAAGGATTCAGTAAAACTACAAACGGATAAGCGAAAGGTCCGACTTTAGCCAAGATCACGTAAGGGCGCCCATGCTTGGGCTTAGTTGCACGTCTGTCCAAACCGTCTTACTCCTCTCTCATGGTGACGCTTTGAGGTACACTCTATCACCGACCTCAAACTCTAACAGTCTTCTTCTTCTATCTTACCAATCTTCTACCCGTCTTGTGCCATCATAAGGTTGTGACGATCCACTTCAATCTTCTCGTGCTATATCAACTATGGTCTTGTATTCATCCTTGTTCCACTTCATCCGTAAAAGCGGCGCCCTCACGCTTTCTCCCACACTGAGCTTAGAAGGTGGCATCACGGATCTTTGGCGTGGTGACTATTGTTGTAAACAAGCATGTTATCTCTATCTTCATGAAAGGTCATCAGTATTACCGTTCCAACTCTCTGTACATCTTGGTTGCTCTGGATGAGCCAAAACGCTATCTTGTGGGCTTCATTCATCGCTTTCTTCTTCGGATCTTCCACACTTGGAACCCAGAGCGATTTTGATGCCGAAGGTTTCCATCCTCATCTAACTCTTGCCACCGGCCGGTTACGATCCCGACCGCCGCTAAACAATCGAAAACAACCAGATCTTCATCTTGCTCTTTCACGATCTCATCAACTTCCTCGAATCTTGCAATCAATGGTATGGCGTACTTATCTTGCTCTTGATGACCTATGCTCTGAGTGCTTGAGCTTCCCAACTGATCCACCGTCTTTGGTACATTTGACTCATTTTGATCTCAACCTCCATCACTGCAACACAAGCTTGCTGAAGAACAGCAAGGATCCCAACTGAAGGGCTTCATAGACTTTTCAGAAAAAGAGCATGCATTCGCCATACTTTCTCTCCGACGGTCCGACCCAATTCTTATGCCATAGAGAGGAAGATATAAAATATCTTACAAAAGTTCCAAGGGTGGAACCGATATGGAAAACAACGAAAGCTAAAAGGTGGTACAAATAGCACAAGGGGGAAATGAATGTTTGAATTTAGGATCGATTGGTTTAAACATAACCAATATCAGTTCGATATATATTTTTTTTAATTATTTTTTATTTTATTTTAAGGTTTTGTTGGAAGGGCCAAAGATATTGAGAAGTGACAAGTTGAGCACCAGGGTGGTAAGTCAACTTGGTAAGCCAAATAAAGGCATAATGCACTTGAAATAAGGGAGGTTGCTTGAGTAACAGTCAAGACAAGATGATTCTAAGTTGAAGAAAGTAAGAAATTAGTTCAAGATTGAAGGATGAGCATTGTATCATAGTATAAGAGATAAACAATGAAAGGAGGAAAACAAAAGAACATCTTGCAGATGAAAATCTTTTTAGAGGGTGGAATCCTGCAAGATACGGTGGTCTGCAAACAAACTCAGACCGCTTGAAAGAAAGATAATGAGCTATTACATAAGCCCTTAAAAAGTAGGGATGTTAAGGGAAACATCACATGTTTGGCTTAGAAACGTTTAATGCAAAGGAAAAAAAATATATTAGACTTGAGGATATTTGGCAAGCAACCTTAATCGTTAATGGTTCGATAAACAGAATGCTTGTTGGCGAATTAAGAAGGTTCTCAATTTGCATGAATGTTGTAAAGGAATCATTCAACAACAGAGAACAATGCAAAGGTGCAAGGTCGAGCACCTGAAGGACTAAATTACTAGGGAAATCAAGAAGAGTAAGAATCTCAACATGAAGAGGTTATGGGGACAAAATGAGCATACCAAAAGGTCTTAGGAAGGAATAAAACTTGTCAATAAGTGCCCAAGTTTGCATAAGTCAAGGAGAGGTTCTTTTCAAGATTGAGAGAGGATAGAAGTTTCCCTAAGGTAACGTAAATGGAAATCAAAAGTTTTGAAAAGAAGAGTATGTGATAACCAAGTTTTTTTTGTGTGAAAGATGAAAGACACTTAAGAAATGTCGGATAAAGTTTGTTTTCATAGAATTAATTGAAACTTCCAAAAGAGGTGTAAAAGATCATTGACGATCCAATTCAAGAGTTCAAGGTTGCACTGCTCATGAGGAGTAGTACAATGCTAGTGAATGAATTCTCGATTTATCCGCATGGGGAGACGAAAAGGGTCAAAACAAAATAAGCATCTCAACCAGCGTTACAAGATATTATAGGGCACAAAGACAGGCGAAGGAACGTCGACATGTGTGTATGTCGGTTCATGGCTGTAAATGGCATGAAAGAGATTTGAAACCGAAGGATACAAGGTGCATTTGTATTGATTGAAATTAATAAGATTTTTGTACTTCAAAAGTTGACTGGCAAGATAGGTTTGGAAGGCACCTTGGCAAAGACTATCTTCCGCTTGAAATTGGTTTAGCATAAATTGTTAGAAGGTTAAAGATAAGTAACTGAAGATGGATGTCAAGGTAGGATTAAAGATCCAACTAGTAAGAAGATGAGATGCATACCTTGAAAAAAACAAGTAGCAGTAGAGGGAAAGATTACAAAATCAACACTACCCTTAGGAGGGAAGCTGAGAATGAACATAAGTAAGGAGAATGTACTAACATCAGAACGCTCAGTCAAATTTGAATTGGAAAAGAAGGATGGGAGTGCAACCATACAAAATTAGAGAGAACTCACTTCTTTGATTTGGAAGGTAAGAGGTAATAACTTGTTTAGAAGAAAGGCTGAAGGCGATATGTTTCTGAGGTAATGCATGATTACAAGTGGAGATGACTTGTTGAGATTAAAGATTTCAAGTGAGAGGTTAAATGGTGAAACAAATTACCATAAAGGTAGACTTGAAGAAGGTCGTAAAAGAGTCCGAACATCAAACATGCCATGCTGAAGGATAGCATCTCGGTTCTTGTTTATAACTGCAAAAGAAACAACAATGTTAACTTTACAAACATCCTACTAAGAGATTTAACCCAGAAGAAGGTCAAACTTCGGGGAAACTTCTAAAGCACAATAACCATAAATTACTACTCTCTTAGCCCAAACCCTAAGTCGAAGAGGTGAGGATTCCTTTTAGGTTGATGTGTATGATATTTACTCCGGATCTGACATTATCAATTTGTACAGCCCAAACGAAAAGGAATTTGAGCACGATCCAAAGAGAAAAGATTTAGATACTGGAATTTCCCAGGTGATATAAAAATATTAGAATTTTTGAATGAGAGGGAGTTGGTCAAAAACAATTATTTCTGCCCAATGCACAAGCTGTCAGAATTTCCAGATTGGTAAACACTGAATCGAATTGCAGATTGTGTTCAAGCAAAAAGGAATTTGAACTTGATTCCAAAAGGAAAGCTGTAGATAAAATTGTTTTCTGAAACATATCAAAAATTCAGGTCATTTTAAGATGTATAACCTGTTCAAAACAGAAGAAGAAGTGAAGGTGCTGCTGCAGATTTTCTGAACAGAGTGTTCGACATTAACATGGATTTTCTGAACAATCCATAATTATTATCCAGTTTATGTAAGAAGAGAAGTTGTAGATAAAATAGTGATATACATTTCTGAAAATTTTCAGAATTTTTTGGAGCAGGGGAAATGGTTTTACATGAAAGGCAAACACGGAAACAAAAAGCATTCACTCGTGTTGGATAACGTTAACTCCTAAGACGATGGGAACCAGGCATCAAAGCAAGAAACCTTTAACACTGGTGACTGAAATGAATGAGAAATACTTGTAAAAGGTGGAATTGTATATGTAGTTTGTGTGTAATCCATCTCGATCAAGGCAAAGTCAATAAATTTTGGTAAACACAAACCAAACAATAGTGAAGAAAGGGAGTGGAGGATTTGTAGAGTGCAATCGGACATTATTCTCTACAAGAGTAGGTCAAGCCGAAGTGTAGGCTTTGACATTGAGGTGTAAAAGGAAGTGGAGAGACCACATTAGAGAGTATAAAGAAAATTCAACCAAGAGGAACTCGACTTAAAAGTGTAGGCATAAGACTCCGAACCCAAAGCTTTACTTAAAGAGGTTTCACTTAGTCATTAGTCAAGAAGAAAGAGTCAGCTAAGCTGCTAAAGAGACTTATAAATTCAACTTAAGCTACGAACTTAGACGTAAGATAGGAACTTTCTCTCTGATACCAACTGTGACGCCCCGTCCCGGATACCGAGTCTTTATCCGGAAAGAACGCCCGGCATGCATATATTAACTTTTTAAATCGTCAAAAGTAATATATACATAAGCCTCGTAACAATTAATCAGAGTAAAAGCGGATTAAATTAAAACTAAAAGATAACTCGGAAGAGAATGTCAAACGACAATCAACGGATCACCAAGTCCCAAAATCTACGTCTAAGAAAACTGAACAGACGAACAACGAAATAAATGTTCTTTGTGACTCATTACATCCCAAATGAAGCCCGAAAAGATACTACGACTGTCTTTGGCCGAGTAATAAATTGCATAAATAAAAGTATCAACATCAACATATCATCTCGAGCTCAAACATCGGCTCCATCAACTCCATCATCGTATCCATACTCATCATCATCCTGATAACCACCTTCTCGGGGTGGGGACAAGAGAGAAGAAGGGGTAAGTACAAACGTACTTAGTGAGGGATAGAAGAAACGGTTACACACAATATATAACATATCATTCATAACAAGTAAATTCTACAATCTCTACCACATAGGTTGCATTGAGATCACTCTCACCCTCTACTAGATCACATAGTACATCCTCACGCACATAAATTTGTTACATCAATATCAAAGGACACTACGCACGGTGAACAACTGGACCGCAACACGGGAATCACCTCAAGGGCACGGGCTTAGGTCCCCGTGTGGGAGTTACATGCATCCCTTGGCAGCAGACCAAGTAGAGGGGTGTAATCGTCCCATGCTAAGAAGAATAGACGTGCCTCACCAATGATAATGATGTTTTAGCTTTTAGACACATCACATATGTAATTTATGGATTTAAGTCTAACCACCTGATTCATTCACATAAAAGACTTCTAGGGACTTCTAGTCCTAGATATCTAGTTATGCTACCTAGCACGTTATAAAATAATCATTGACCACTAGGTCAATGTCCCACAAGGCCTAAACAACGCCTTCCGGTGCTCTCACCTTCTCCCCGCAGAGGGTCTCAGTTGTGGTGCAGAACCAAGGCTACCAGAAGTCGTAGTTAGACATTGCAAATTACCATATAATGTTCCAAAAAAAACATACAAGCCACACCATAACACATAGAATAATATTTAGATACATAAATATTACCGTCGTATTTTATTATTATTATTATCATCATTATTCTGCCACCTTTTTGCCTTCTGCTAACTTTTATTTGATGGTTGCTTCCAAAATTACTTTAATTAATTTTTATCCAAACCACATGTTGTTGAATCTATTACTATTATTTTCTTATTTTATTTATTTATACTCTTTTCCTTTTATTTTCCTGCAACTGGCAATCACCTGGAACCCTTTTTTTTTTTCCTTCTTTCCGTACGGCCATCAGTGCCTCAAAGTCCCTATTTTTCTCTACTCGGCAATTCCCCACAACAATTATATATAGCAAAATAAATTAAACAAACAACATTATAACATACAAATAGCATCAATCATCAATAAATAAACACGTACTTAACTACCGTTGAACACCCCCTTACCTTTGAAATTTCGAAAGCGAATTCGAAAGCAAAACGGATATTAAAAAGCTTCAATCCTCGATTCCAACATCTTCTGAGGAAAATGGAGAATTTTGATATTATTGCAGTAAAATTAAAGGAGAATCGAAGAAGAAGAACTTTTAGGGTTCTTCCCTTTTGTATACATTTTGGGAATGGTAAAAACAGAGATATTTTTCTTACAGTACAATATCCTAAAGAGAAGCCTTATATATGTGGCTTTATAATAATGACAGCTAATGACAGCTGGCAGTCTAATAAGCTAAGAGCTAATTAATAATTGCTAATACTGCTAATTACTACTACACTCAACACCCCGCAAGCTGGGATGGGAGGTATGAATGTCAAACTGTTGGAACCGCTTAAGAGCTTGTTGTAGAGCAGGGCCATCTAGTGGCTTAGTAAAACAGTCCGCTAACTGATTATGTGTAAGAACAAAAAGACAACTTAACCATACCGGCTTTGAACCTTGTCTCGAACAACGTGGCAATCAATTTCTATATGTTTGGTACGCTCGTGGAACACGGATTGGTTGCAATATGCATTGCACTTTGATTGTCGCAATACATAGCAATAGGTAAAGCGCAACTTGAAAATCTTCGAGCAATCAAGCATCCACCGAACTTGACACGGTGGTGGCCATAGCACGATATTCGACTCGGTGGAGCTTTGGACACTCGTTGTTTGCTTCTTGGCTCGCCAGACACTAAGGATTTGCCCAAAAAAGCGCAATAGCCTGTCACCGATCTCCTAGTTTCAGGGCATCCCGCCCGGTCGTAATCGGTGAAAGCACATGGGACTAAATTGTTGTGTGAGGGGTAAAGAGCCCTTGCCCGGGTTTTTCTTGGTACTTAAGGACCCTTTCACGCCGCTTTGAGATGAAAAGCAGTTGGTGCATCAAGAAACCGATCGAGTTGTTATCACAAGATACACAATATCCGGTCTAGAAAAGGTTAAGTAAATCAACTTACCAACTAACCTCCGTACACAGTGTTATCGACTAACAATGGAGAGTCTCCATTTGCAATGAAGACTTACTTTGCATGGGTGTAGGCCTTTGGTTTGGCTCGATAAATCAAATTCTTCTAGCAAGTTTAAAGTATATTTGCGTTGAGAAATGAGCAGACTCTTTGCACTTCTAGCCACTTCTAGGCCCAAGAAATATTTGAGTTCCCCAATATCTTTTATTTGAATCCGAGCATGTAGATAGTCTTTGACAGACTGAATGTCCTCAACAGATGAGCTAGCTATGATAATATCATCTACGTAAACGAGTAGGGCCATAAACCTGCCATTGATGACCTTAGTGAACAAACTATAATCACTTTTTGATTGTTGGAAACCAATAGTTTGTAAAGCAAAGAAATCAAAGTAGAGTTCCATTGCTACTCTTGGCTGTTTGAGACCATATAGGGACTTCACCAATTTGCAGACATGATTCTTAACTGTGGTTTGAAATCCTTGTGGTAGCCTCATATACACTTCCTCATGAAGTTCACCATGTAGGAAGGCATTATTCACATCACATTGATGAAGATGCCATCCTTGTCTTTCTTGTGAGCTAAGAGAACCCCTAATAGTTGTCATTTTAGCCACAAAAGAGAAGGTCTCTGATAATCCAAGCCATAGGTTTGGGTGTACCCTTTGCAACCAACCTAGCTTTATACCGTTCTATTGTGCCATCAGTTTGTACTTAACCTTATATACCCATTTCTGACTATGGGTGTTTTTCCAGTGGAAGAGAGACTATTTCCCATGTATGATTGTCTTCAAGTGCCTGTATTTCCTTACTCATGGCATTTCTCCAATTTTCATACTTAACAGCTTGAGCATAAGATGAAGGTTCTGATTCTCTATCTATATTGCAAAGAAAAACCTTATGTGAATTGGATAAGGAATCATAACTGAGAGATGTACTGAAATCATGAGGGGAAACATATTTAGTAACTTGAGAACATATGTAGTCCTGCAAGTGAGCAGGGAGGTGTCTATGTCTAGTAGACTTTTTGATGGGCAAATCTGTTGGTGTATTTGCTGGAACATTGTTTGTTAAACCACCTATTGTGTCATGTTGTGCCTCATATATTTGTGCTGTAGGATTACCATTAGCATTCACTGGAGCTGAATGGGATATGGAACACTCCCCTGCATCATAAGTGCTGTGCAAACTAGGGATCTGCTCTTTATTAATCTTTGGCTTACAAGAACTATCATAGGGAAGCACTTCTCATAAAATATGACATTTCTAGAGATGAAGATCTCATTGAGTGTCCAAATTCAATAAGACATAACCCTTTGTTATTGTGAAATGCCCGGATGTATACAAGCCACATACGGGATCAAATTTTGACCTATTCTGCTTTGCAATGTAGATGCATAGGCTAGGCTACCAAATACTTTGACTCTTTTCAAGTCATCATCTACTCTATAAAGCATCTTAAATGGAGTAGCTCCTTGTAACAGAGAGGTGTGGGTGTAATATTGATAAGATAAGCGACATGAATGATACAATAACCCCAAAATCTAATTGGAAGGTTGGCTTGAAATTTGAGAGCCCCTACTACATTTAGGAGGTCTTGATGTTTTCTCTCTACTACCCCGTTTTCTTTGAGGTGTTGACACACAAGATTTTGGTCTGAGAATACCCCTAGTTTGTATAAAATTCAGCATATAAAATTCTTGCCCATTATACATCTCTAACAACCTTTATTTCTTTGTGAAACCGAGTGTGAACAAAGGAACAAAAACTCTGAACTATCCTCTTGCCTCAGATTTATCATGTAGCATATACACCCATGTAAAAACTTTGTAATCATCTACCACAAAGTGAGAAAGTATCTTTGACCATGAACTGTAGCTTGTCTATAAGGTCCCCAGATGTCAAAATGTACCAAATCAAACACAGACTGAACTGTAGAACTACTTAATGGAAATGGCAAATGTTTCTGTTTAGCCAAATGACAAATATGACAAATATCATCCTTAGGACTAACTATTTCTTTATTGTGTTCCATGAGTAGTTGTAACCTCTGAGTAGACAAATGCCCCATTCTATAGTGCCATATCATCTCATCTGACAGACCTGGAACATTCTGGAATGTAACTGCATTGCATCTTGACATGCTTTGATTATACCGACTCTTAGGATTGTCCAAAGAGTGTGGTCTCGACTTTCCTAGCTGATCCAATCATCCCATGTGTTTGGTCATGTATGTAGCAACCATCAGTCTCAAAAATTATTCTGATCTTGACATTCTTAGTCAATTTACTGAGAGATATCAAATTGAATTTGAATGCAGCACGCATAAGACATTTAGCAATAGTAAATGTACTCTAATCGCAACTTCACCAATGTGAGTTACTTCAACACTTCTACCATTGAGTAAACTAACACCGACATTTTCTACCTTCTGAAATTTTGAAAAAAGATTCAAGTCATAAATGACATGATCTGTGGCCCCTGAATCAAGAATCCATCTATTGTGCATATTACCTGCTCCCAAATCATTATCTGGCATGAAAGAGGCAGACAGCACTGAGGCTTGATTAACCAAATGTGAGCTATGATTCTCCTTGTTCCCTTCACTCTGTTTATTAAGTAGTTGTAATAGCTGGGTATATTGGTGTTGGTTCAAGGAGTATCCACCACTAGTTGATGAGGCTGGGGTAGAAAGATTCTGAGACATGTCATCCTCTTGGTTCCCTTCAACCATATTGATCCTTCCTCTAGGTTTGAAGCCAGGTGGAAATACATGTTTATGATAACACTTGTCCTCCACATGACTAGATTTCCCACAATATGTGCATTGTGGACGTTTTCCACCTTGACTCTCTTTGGTATCCCCTTTTGTCCTATATTTTGAAGCTGTTGAACCTTTTTCCAGAATCTTGTATGCTATTACTGATATTAGACCTATTAACCAGAACAGTAGGGTCTGACATGTGATTTCCTGTGCCGAGCACACCTTTCCTCTGTCTTTCAAATTTCAAAGCCATAGCAAATGCAACCTTAATGCTTGGTAATGGAGTCATCAACAAAATCTGTGAATTAACTGGTGAGAAACTCTCATTCAGGCCTCTTAAGAATCTAATCACGTACTCGTTCTCAAAATAAGCAACCACGATGGGAATCAAGTCACAATGACAAACCGGATCACATTTACTGACTAAGAAAGCAGTCTTAACACATTAATTTCATCCCAAATGATCTTGATTCTAGCAAAATACTGAGAAACCGTGAGTTCTCCTTGTTTAATTCCATTCAACTCCTCAAGCAAATCAGATAACCTAAATGAATCCAAATTCGCATACCTATCTTGAATGTCATCCCAAACCTCTTTGGCCGTATTCATCCACATAACGCTTTGTGCAATCGTCTTCGATACCGAATTGAGCAACCACGAAGTGACGGTGGTATTACACTGCTCCCAGGCGTTGAACTTTGGATCTCCTCTCACCGGTCGTGAAATCGATCCATCAATAAAACCTATTTTGTTCTTCATAACTAACGACATCTTCACCGACCTCGACCACGAGTGATAATTGACTCCATTATCATCAAGTACTGGTTGAACAAGGATCAAATATGGACTCTCGCTAGGATGAATGTAGTATGGGCTGGAAACTGGAATTACAGCTTCTTCTGCCATCACCGATCGTTCGAAATAGTAAGATAAAACTAATTTGACGAGAATTCAAATAGATGCAGCGCGAATTCTCTCTGATACCATGAGGAAAATGGAGAATTTTGATATTATTGCAGTAAAATTAAAGGAGAATCGAAGAAGAAGAACTTTTAGGGTTCTTCCCTTTTGTATCCATTTTGGGAATGGTAAAAGCAGAGATATTTTTCTTACTGTACAATATCCTAAAGAGAAGCCTTATATATGTGGCTTTATAATAAATGACTAATGACAAATTTGGCGAGTCTAATAAGCTAAGAGCTAATTAATAATTGCTAATACTGCTAATTACTACTACACTCAACATCTTCTACGAATCACCTACGATAATTGACCATTACACTACGATTATGAACGGATCTATAATTAAGGCTAGGAAGGAAAACTTACCCAAAAAAAAAGAACGGTTGGTATCGAAACGATCGCCTCCTTGCGGTGATCAATTTTCTACTACTTGTAGTCCTGACGAAAATCTACCGTTAAGCTCCAAATTTGGAAAACAGCGTCCGGACTTTTTTTTTTTTTCTTTCTTTCTCTCATGTTCTTGCTGACGGCTGTGCTCTCAATTTTCAGAAAGAAAAACCGTGTTTGATATAATAGGGATTTTTGGTAACTATTTCTTTAAATAGCCATAATTAAAATCCATTAATAAAATCCTTTAGTTTCTTTTTAAAAATAATCTCTTAGGTTAAAAATAAAATAGGAACATATAAAATATATCTCATTTTACTCTTTTAACCTTCTTAAATTTTCGGGGTTTTACATTGGGATTGGGAATCAATTTTTGTGTCTGGATGTAAAAGATGATATTGCTCTTGGCCGCTTTGTGTCGCCCTAGTGCCTAAGCGCTGCCTGTTGTGTCGCCCTAGTGCCTAAGGGCTACGCCTTAACAGCTATACTCCTTAAGTATGTTAATTTGATTTACCGAATTGAATTGAACAAAAAATAATACTTCCTCTTCAACAATGCAACAGTGTCAAACATCTGGTATTTACTAGTAACTAAAACACAAGGCAAAAAGAAACAAACTCACAAGTCACAAGTCACAACAAATATGGCCCTTGCCTTACTAAAACATTTTCGACCAACAAGTCTTTTCTTCTAATGCTCTTTCAACTGTTTCTTATGATAAAATTGTCAGGTCTGCCCATACGAAAACTTACATAAACTCATCAAAGTCGCATAGTCTACACATTTTTCTTTTTCTTCTGACTGATGAGAAAATTACAATCTTAATGATAAAAAGCTTCCTCCATGCACTATACATTCTTTCACCGGAAAAAAACAGAAGCTCCCCACCTGCATGAAGCCGCCAACGGTTCTACTATTAAGGTATGATTTACGCTAAAGAAAATATAGTATTTTATTTACATGCCAACTGTTGCCCAAATGATCCAGTTATCTCAATGCCATACTTAAATAGGAAAATAAGAAGGCATTAGGGCACATCATCGTGTGTATGTCCGAAAACAGAACAGCCTGTCTAGGCCTCCGTAGGTAAGCTTAAATTATTTCTACAGCAATAGCAGTAAAAACTGCCATAGAGTGATAACTAATTACTACATACCATATAATAGGAGCTACACCAAAATATACCATTCCCTATTTCACTGCCGTACTTTCTGAAGCAATTAGAAAGTATCACCAAGACGAAACAAATAATTTCTTCTGACTATTGTAAATGATGCAGCAGGATATTTTCACCCATATAAGGTAATAAATCAATATATTAAAAACGTGCAGACTAGATTTTACAATAAGCAGGGGGGGAGGTGTATTAATTAGAGAAACCTGTAATACCAACAATCACCAAATCTGGACAACTAGAAGAAACAGATCGACAACCTAAAAGAAGCGATAAGAATATTACCAAACAAAAATGAGTTCAAAACGATTCAGGCAAGAGAGCACCCTTTAACAGAATATACCATTTATTGCTAATTGAGCCCCTAAAGCAGTTGTGGATATGAGTTTTTTCCCCCCTCCCCATGCCTTTTTCTTTTCATATGAAATTTTTAGTTGAGATATTATTTGGTTTTCATTGTGTATTGTGTAGGATATTGGGTGTTTTATATTCTGAAGAGTGAATTACTATTTTTAGATGAGAATAGTTACTTTTGAATCCCAAACAAACCCTACATATCTCAAAGGCTTTTGCTTAAATGTGCACCTAGAAGAAAAGGAAGAAACCCAGGTATAATAACCCAGATGGATGAAAGTTGGAAGATATGGTTGCTTTTAATTTACATGCACACTTTCTCCCTATTTTTGCATTGCCAATATAGTACTTAGAAGAGAGAACTTAACCCCCTCTGACCACTACTCAAAAGAATAGTCCTTCAATTTAAAACAACAGAAATTCTTCCTTTGTCCGGAATCTACAAACTGTTCTTCGTATGGACATCCCAATTCCCGAAAATGAGCCCACTTACCGAATATCCAGTTTATCTTTACCACCAAAAGTGTCATTGTTATCAGTGAAAGAAGACAAGCATTAGGAGTTAATATTGGTAATGGTTCGATTTATCAATTACTACATAACTCATCAAATTGCATCTCTTTGATACCACCAGACTACGGAGCAAGGATGGAGGGAGTGAGAAACATATGCCATTGTAGAAACGGTACAAGCTGAAATTAAAGCATGCCTACTCAAATGCATTTAAAAAATAAAAAACTAGAAAACGGTTTCAGAAAGCGACGGAGTACCAGGCTATTTAACATCATCTGATGCACAATCAGAACAAACAAACTGCTCGAGCAGCTTTGCCTTCTCAACTGTCATTCCAACACAAGCAGGGTGGAACCTATCAAGACAACCGAAAAATTGTCATCAATAGTGACCGAAAGAAAGGAAAACTAACAGAGTCCTGGAAAATCTACCAGATATTAAAGGAACTCAAGTTACTAAACAAACTTGACTTAAAGTATATTCTACTTCTGCCATGAGCATTTTAGCGTTTTCACTCTCCTTTCTTCAATTGTCTTTCTTTTTTTCAAGAAAAGAAAGGAGATAGCTTTCATAAAAGTGCAGGAAGGTAACCACAAACACAATTTCTTTCATTAGCCTAGTGATAAAATTTATCCCAATCTTGGCAGAAATAAATGGGCAACCAATAGATATGTCCTTTAAAGTCAAATTCATTCTTAGTAATATAGGACATCACCATAAGGAGATGACAGAATGAAGAATAGACTTCTTCCCCTTTATCGCTCCTTATATTTCTACAATCCTCAAATTATAGAGAAACTTCAACAAGAAATTTATTGCCTGTTCAGAACCACAAAAAAACATCAGAAAAGCATAACACAAAACCAGATAATCATACCAGTCCTTGCACTCTTCACACTGCACCATCAAATCATCAGGATTATACGGCATCTCACACTTGCAGTACCTTCAGAATGAATTCAAGCAATGTCATTAGCAACTCATCAGAAAATAGGCAATAGAAAGTTTAAAGTTTGAGTAATATGGAGCAAAGAAACTCACACTGCGATACGATCTGGAATCATACCCCCAGTTGCAGCATCATATTCAAATCTGCAAAAATAATCCTCAGTCCCAACATTCTCAAGTTTGGTGTAAGCCTTGAAAGTGTGGACAACGCATTTTCCTTCAATTGTATCGGCACTTTGTATATCAAAGTGGTTGGATAAGAACAACTCCTTCGACCCATGGAATGGCCTCCTTCCAGTCCTTGACTCCTCAGGCCTATAATACCATCTCACCCGGACCTTGATATTGTTGCGATTATCAGCCTCGATATTCTCAATACGTGCCACATAAGGATGCCTACCATCTTCAGCTGACCGCATCAAGACGCAATCTCCAGCTACAAATGCAGACGAGATACCAAAATCAGCTCAAAATGGCATTAAAGCACATCAAGAAATCATTTTCTGGTAACAAGTATCAAACCAAGAAAATGAAAAAGAAATTCCAAGTGGCACCCAACTATAGAACATAATATATACACTTAAGAAGTTCAAGACTAAAAGCTATGCTTGAACGTCTTTACATCGGATTCAGAACGAGAGAAAAGCAACTCATTGTCGGGTCCGGGTGGTGGTTACCCAACAAAAGATTCATGTTCAACATTATATCAAACTTCTTTTTATACATACATAGAACCATCTTATGTTCCCGGTGCAAGTGTGTTTCCTGAATTGAACTAGGTTACCCTGCAGATCCGTCCCTGCTCATTCTCATTGTTGCCAACTAAAGATTAGACATTGAGTTAAAATGTTAAAAACAAAACTCAGTCACATATGGTAATTATGCAGCTCATATAACCCTGCACCTAGCAAAATCAATTCCAGCTCCCAGAATCAGATCTCAAGAAAGAGTGACAATCACACATTTTGCTTCTAGGGCTCAGCGCAAAAAATTGCATCGCAAACCTACCCACCCCCAACCCTCCCTCGGGTAAAAAAAAGAAAAGAAAAACAGCAATCAACATGCATACAGCCAGAATTTCAATCACTGATCAGGCATAAGTAAGGAAGACTATGTGTAATTCAACCTCTAACTGTTTTGTTGGTGCCTTTGATGGAGTATTGAGGCACCTCTCGCTTGCCGGGCCTGGTTGTTGCCATGGAAACGATGCACTTCAGTATTTCCAAAATAAACCCAGTGAATCTGGTTCTTACAATTAAATTTTATCAGTAATTGCTGCTGAACATACAGATAGAAGAACGCAGCAGGGTTTTTTTTTTCAGCACCGGAGATATGCTCGCATTTCACCGACAGATGTTGAAGAAAGAGTTGCCATTTGTAGGACTCTGCGTTGGGCGGAAACGCAGTGCACCTATTTCTCCCTCGGTCCCTCCGTCCCAATAAAACGCTCTTATTTTTTTTCTAAATTATCCAAATACTAGTGCGTTGAGAATTTTTAGGTGGTGTCTCCATGGAGACATCATGTGGCATCATATGGATCGTCTGTTTTAAACTGAGTTTAAAATGTATGGTCCATGTGATACCACACGTGTCTCCACACCGTGTGAAGACACCACCCAAAAACCTCCCCGGTCCTACCCATACCCACCGTAGATGAAAAATTACATATGTTTTTAACAAAATTGCGAACATGTGTTTTTTCGAAAAAAATATTGTGCACATGAAAAGCATACTCTATGATGTGAAATGTAACATAATAAGGTAAGTATTTAAGTGAATTTTACATAAACAAGAACCGAAAGCCGACATTTATTTCACAGTAGAAATCCATGTCAACATTTTTAAAATTTTGATCTTTGAAACCAAAGATCAGACAAAAAACCAATGCATCCTATAGAAATACCAGAGATGCATGATGAGCAGTTGTTTGGTGCTATTTTACAAGACAAAACCTGGTGTTTTTCTTGTCATAAAACCCACAAAGAAGCTACACATTATGTATGATTAACATTCCTTGAATTTAGTGTGTTAATCATATAATATGCCGTTGTTAGCTAAACATGATAATTTACCCATTCTATTAGAATAAAAGTGTTGTCTACAGAGAGAAAAAGGTCAAGCAAAACTTTTAATGATTCTTATATCTTGATTTCTAGTGGGGTAATGCAGAATACTCTTGGAAGGAGGTCACCTATGTAAGTGCGAAGTGTGGCCGTTTCTGTAAGAATTTTGAGGCTTGAATTCTCTAAAGCACTTTATGAAACCAAGTGTTGTCCAGGGCCGAGATGGACACAACCATGAGAAGCGAAAGGTGTTAGGGAAAATATTGTGTGAGTGATGTTGTCTTGGTTTACACTAAAGATTGAACGGTTCAAGACATAGTTCACTAATTAGCCGAGTAAATATGATAGTACT
The DNA here is from genome assembly GCA_026214975.1 of Gentiana macrophylla. NCBI lineage: Eukaryota > Viridiplantae > Streptophyta > Magnoliopsida > Gentianales > Gentianaceae > Gentiana > Gentiana macrophylla. The sequence goes on from JAOBSW010000361.1 coordinate 179,158, forward strand.
TCACTAAGGCAGGTTCAAGGCCAGAAGCTACCACTCTTGATGCAATATTTTTCCGTCTGACTTCTCTTCAGAGTCTGCATTTGCACTTGCATTGATTTTCATTCATGTGGGGGATTGTTGGAGAATAAGCCCATTTGTGGGTTTGACGAATGGTGAAAAGGTCAACTTTAGCGTTAATTTCGGATAGGCTCCAGTGTATATCATCGCGAGTTAGTTATATCATTAAATACTACTCATGGAGTAGATGATGATGGGCTTTCCAATCACTCGATTCATATATCGGGTGAATGAGAAATTAATACCTAAAGTTAGTGTAAATTACGTGCGATCGGGAAAACCAATTTGATTTTACACATGTAAATTAGACCAACCTAACAAGTCGGCTGATACTATAAGTAGGCAATAATTAGTCGGCTATTTTCTTTTCTTATGGGAGAGGAAAATGTGTCATTCGGCCAATAAGAATCGAGTATTGGCTCTTTTGCTTCACTATATAAAGAACTCTTATGAATGAGAATGATATATCGAATTATCTGTTGTTTTCTCAACTACAATCAGAATCTCATAAAGTTGTAATTTTTGAGTCGTCGAAGTGAAGACGGGACACTCAGTAAGGTTCTCCGGAGCTCGGATTTTTGAAGTGCCTTTAAATCCTAGACTAGAAGCCGTTGTATCTTAGGAGACAGTTGTTGCAACTTTAGGCACGAGATCGAGGCAATTCGTCTTAAGGAAAGAGTGTTTACACTCGCCTGCGATTGATTTCTATTCCGTTGTATTTGCATCGTTTGATTCTATTTTTTGTTGTATTGTTAATTCTGTAATTTTCCCGGTAAGTACAGATTTTTTCCGTAAATCACTCCACACACGAAACGTTTTTCCTAACACACCATGCGCAGTGTCCTTTGATCTTGGTGTAACAAACTTATTTATTCAATGATATGTTATGTGAGATAGTAGAGGGTAAGTGAGCTCTTCGGTTACAACCTATGTGGTAGTGCTTGTAGATTTACTCATGTTATATATATGTATGTTATTTATTTGTACTCGATTATTCTACCTCTTACTAAGTACTAGTTGTTAGGAAATCACTAGTTTAACGCAGCGGAATTTAAAATTTTGATTTCCTTTTCTAGATCGTTCTTCGTTTAATGCAATAAACACGTTAAGTAGTTTGACGGTTATACCTTAGATGATCTACAAGATCGTCGCTTTGACCGCCAACGGAGAGTAGTTCAATGCGCAAGCCGTCCACGCGTCCGGCCTCTATCGCTAATCCACACGAACCCCTCGCCGGAATCCTCCTTGGATTGCTATCGGAAAAACTCCGGCTGCTAGACCGGACCTTTTCTTCCCTCACAAACTCACTATGGAGAGCTCTCTATTTTTACACAAGAATTATGAACTCTTGCAATTGTGTTGTACAAAAGAGCTTGACACCCACTTCCTTTTTATAGAGTAAGTGGCGCCCGTGTAGTGTAGTGTGGAGAGAAGAAAACCTTTTTCCAATAAAATAAGGAAAATCAATTAGATTGATTTATCTCTTTAATTATAATATTTTGTCAATATCATATATTGATTATAATTATCTTATTACCATAAATCTATTTTTCCAAAATCAATTAATATCCTATATTAATATTATGGCAATATTTATTAATTAAAGTGCATAATCCAAGTGTATCTCTCATACACTCAAAAAAGTGGCGCCCATATCCCAAAAAGATTGACTTCGGAATATTCTTTAATTAATATAATTTATATATAATTAATATCTTGTATTTTATTTATTCATAATAAATAAATACCACCATATTAATTTACCACTATAACCTTTATAGTTACAGAGATAAACTTTCCTTATTTGGTTATCAACTATAACCGCATTTTAATCCGACTCGATGTTCATATGTGTGTGACCCGATAGGCTTCCGAATATGTTGGCCGTAGACACAAAGTGCAATTTACTAAAATGCCCTTCATACCTAACGATCACGGGATAGCGTCAGCAACACACCGTGACCCCAATTATCGGAAGAGTCAAAAGCAATGACTACTACCTTTCATGTGAAGCGATTTATCGTGTAACTTACAATCCTATCGCTATAATAATATCCATACGATCGTATCTCGAGTGTCAATACATTGACGATCGTATCTTATAATCTGGATATCATGCTCTCTCGGAATAACACATTTACTCCCACTTTGCAAAGATTCTCGAGAGCTAGACATTCCTTATAAGAAGGCCATTTCGGATATTCAATCCCAATCATAGGATACGCGATTCCCGGACGACCAATCATGTATACTCCGCGATGCTTCAATATCATACCCAATCACTACCGCATGATCGCCCGTGGTTAGAAGAAATCTCAATAGTGTCAAAGCATGACAATCCACACCGTGATGCCATGAAGACTCGGTCAAAAGGATAATTACACAACCGCCACATAGTGTGACACTTAATGTAAGTGGGTCGATCTAACGTGACGATTCTCTAATACACGCCCACGCATACCCAAGTGTCCCTACACTTCGATAGGCGAGATCTATCCCCTACCTTCTAAAAGATAGAAGACATCCAATACGTGTTAGTCCGATTATATCATCAATGTCCCATTTGATAATATGTAAGACTAGAGACATTTAAGTACCAACCTTGTTATAGTGATTAGAGATCTCATCAACCATAATCACTATCATGGTTTCTCTATCATGAGATCGATACTAGGGACGTTACTATATATATACAACGAATAATATGAAGACAAACAATATATAATAACATAAGTGCTTTTATTAATCATAATAAAGTTATTACATGAACTAAATAGATCGTAAATGACCCGACCGGTCGGATCCGGTCCGACCCGATTGGGTTTTAGGACACCTTTCCAACAATCTCCCACTTGGCCTAAAGCCAATCACCCATATGCCTAAGCCGTGCAAGTGAACATGTTTCTCATGCTTAGCTTGAGACAATGCCTTGGTTAACGGATCGGCTATGTTATCATCCGTGTGGACTTTCTCTATCTTTACATCTCCTCTATCTACTATCTCTCTAATCAAGTGATAGCGCCAGTAGCACATGTTTGGACTTCGATGAGACCTTGGTTCCTTTGATCGAGATATCGCTCCATTATTATCACAAAGATGCAGGTACTGGACCTTGATGGAGGGACCACACCAAGTTCGGTGAATGAACTTCTTCATCCAAATCGCTTCATTTGCCGCCTCCGAGGTCGCTATGTATTCGGCTTCCGTTGTAGAGTCCATGATGAGTCTCCGCTTGGAACTCTTCCACCACCGCTCGCCGTTAAGCGTGAAAACAAATCCAGATTGTGACTTAAAGTCATCCTTGTCGCTTGGAAGGCGCATCCGTGTAACCTCGTAATACTAAATCATCATTCCGAAAACCAGGAACATATCCCAAAGTACGTCTCAAGTACTTAAGGATATTTTGATGACAATCCAGGTGACTATCACCTGGATTGACCGGGTACCTACTAGTCATACTAAGAGGGTACGAGGCGTCTGGTCTTGTGCATAACATGGCATACATGATAGACCCGATTGCCGAAGCATAAGGGACTTTACTCATTTGTGCCCCTTTCCGCTCTGTCTTAGGACTCATTCCTTGGGCAGGTAGACCCCATGTGACATGGGCAGCAATCCTTTCTTGGATCGCTCCATCTTTGAATCTCTTCAAGATCTTGTCTATGTAGGTGGATTGCACGCGGACCAAGCAACCTTTTAGATCTATCTCTATAGATCTTTATTCCTGAGAATATAATTTGCCTCACCCAAGTCCTTTATAGAGAAGTTCTTGGATAACCAAGCTTTGACTGATTGTAACATAGGCACATCATTCCCTATGAGCGGTATGTCATCCACATAAAGCACTAGGAACACAATGGCACTCCCACTAAACTTCTTGTAAACACAGGGCTCATCTTCGTTCTTGATGAAATCAAAACTGTTTGATTATCTCATCAAAGCGAAGATTCCAACTCCGAAGCTTGCTTTAATCCATAAATGGATCTTTGCAGTTTTACACCATCCTAGCGTCATTGGTTGTGAAACCTCAGCCGTGTCATATACACTTCCTCAGCATGGTTCCCGTTAAGGAAAATTTGTTTTCACATCCATCCGCGATTTCGTAATCATGGTATCTTTGCAATAGCGAGCAAAATTCTAATGGATTTTAACATGGGCTGGCGAGAAGGTTTCATCATAGTCAACTCCTTGTCTTTGCTTATAACCTTTTGCCACCAACCTAGCCTTGTAGGTGGTCACGTTATCGCCCATGTCGGTCTTTCTCTTAAAGACCCATTTACACCCTATGGGAACTATTCCTCAAAGCGGATCAACTAAGTTCCAAACTTGGTTGTCCTTCATGGATTCCATCTCGTAATTCATGGCTTGAGCCATTTCTCTTTGTCGTGCCTTAATAGCACCTCCTCATAAGTTCTAGGGTCCTCATCTTCCATGAGATATACGCTTGATGTACCTTTCGGGTCCACGGCGTTCCCGGTGGATCTTCGAGGTGCAATTGTGTCTCACGGTAGAGGTGGCGCCACATTTGTATGTGGTGTCTCCTCTACTTCCATCAACGGATTGTTATCCGTAAGTGGTTCTCGAATTTCTTCAAGATCAATCTTACTCCCACCGACCCTATCCGAATAAACTCTTTCTCCGAAAGTGGCGATCCCCGGCAACAAACACCTTTTGTTCCTCGGGGTTGTAAAATTGGTATCCTCTAGTTTCTCTAGGATATCCCACAAGCAGACATTTGTCGGATCGGCCTCTAATTTGTCAGGCATCATCCGCTTCACATATATTTGGACAACCCAAGGTTTAAGATATGCGATTTGGTTTCTTCTTGGCCCATACCTCGTATGGTGTAGAATCAACCGTCTTTGATGGAACTCGGTTCGGTGTATAGGATGCGGTTTTAGAGCATACCCCAAAACGATTTTGGAAGAAGCGCATAGCTCATCATGGATCGCACCATGTCTAACAAGGTGCGGTTCCTCCTCTCGCACACGCCATTCATCTCGTGGCGCTCCGGGAGGAGTCCATTCGAGTAGAATCCCATTCTCCTTCAAATAATCTTGAAACTCTCCATCTAGGTATTCTCCGCCGATCGGATCGAAGTGTTTTGATTTCCTTACCTAGTTGTTTCTCCACTTCACTTCGAATTCTTTGAACTTTTCAAGGCTTGATTTATACTTCATTAAGTATATATAACCATAGCGAGAATGGTCATCGGTGAAAGTGATAAAATAAGAGTATCCTCCTTTGGCTTGAATTGACATTGGGCCACACACATCGGTATGTATAAGCTCAAGCAATTCATTGGATCTTATCCCTTTGCCTACTAAAAGGTGACTTTGTCATCTTGCCAAGTAAACAAGCTTTCGCATGTATCAAATGATTCGTAATCGAATTGATCTAACATTCCATCTTTATGGAGTTTGGAAATGCGATTCTTATTTATATGGCCAAGTCTACAATGCCATAAGTAGGATTCATTCAAGTCATTTGTTTTGGCTTTCTTGTTATTTATATTAAGTACGTCAACATTCATATCTAATATGTAAAGACCATTGCTAAGTATGCCGATTACCATAAAAGACTCCATCACGTGAAAAGAACAACATTTATTCTCAAACGTAAAAGAAAATCCATCAACATCTAATGCAGAAATAGAAATAATGCTCTTCGTGAAGCAGGAACAAAATAACTTGATTATTGAGTTCTAGTACTAGCCCACTGGGCAATGAAAGAAAATAAACTCCTACGGCCGGTAGCAGCAGACACTTGCTCCATTTCCAACGCGTGAGGTCCACCTCTCCTTTCTTCAGATCTCTAGTTCTTCTTAGTGCCTGCATATTCAGTACAAATATGAGAACCACAACCAGATCTAATACCCGGTGGTTAGACTTAGAAGAAGTAATGTTGATCTCAATCATAAATATACTGAAGTCGAAGCATCGAATGCTTCTTCTTGGTACTCAAGAAGCCCTGCGTTTCTCCTCCAATGTCCGGTCTCACCGCAATGGAAGCAAGCATCCTTGGATTTGTCTTTTGCTATCTTAGGCGTTGGCTTAGGTGCACCTTTCGCCTTCTTGGACTTTTTGGGCTTTTTCCTTGCCCTTGCTTGAAGTGACCCGGCAACACTTGCTTTCCCTTCCCTACGGTGCCTTCAATAGTTTTCAACATGTTCAATAACTCCGCTAGGAGCAATCTATCTTGTTCATGTGATAGTTCATCACAAAGCTGCGAGAATGAGTCGGTAGAGATTGCGAGAATCAAGTCAATACTCAACTCGTTCCAACTTGTGGCCCGGCTTCCCAAGCCTCTCTATGTACCCGATCATTTTAAGCACGTGTGACCCCACAAAGCAGATCCCGGATGTCATCTTACAACTAAAGCAGGGCCTTGAGACCTCGTACTCTCGATTCGAGGCGAGAAGCATAAAGCTCCTTCAGGTGGACCATAATAGAGTGGCGTCCATGGACTCATCTTTGTTTTCTGCGATTCAGTGTCATAGAAGCAAGCATGATACATGTAGCATCGATCTTGTCGAGCGATTGCTTGTTGTACTTCTCGACAACATCTGCGGCCCGAACCTCGGCGGGCTTTTCCGGTAGGGCCTCGCCCAAGACATAGCCAATCTTCTCGTGCCTCAAAACGATTTTGAGGTTTCTTTCTCAATCGAGAAAATTAGTTTCGTCAAGCTTGTTATCGATGATAAAACGAAGGTTCAATTTGTTTGACATTTTCTACAACAATAAATAAAAGATAGAATAAGTAAAAGCTCATGTATAAAAACCTAAATTTGCACTAAGAAATTTATAAGGTTTTTACTCCCACTAGCCAACTATTCCTATTGGCTTTCAAGAATTTAATTAATTCTTTAGTGGATGGAATCCTATCTAGTTGACTCGATCCCGACGTGGGCGATCGACCGGGTCAATTTCGAAGGTGGGTACTATTTACCGATCGAATCTTATTCGATTTCCATTGGTTGACTAGTCAACTCTTTGACATCTCTATGTGATAGCCACCCCTTGTCTCTAAAATCGAGACGTCCGGCGTGGGCCAATCACCGCAAGATTCTTAGTCGAGTCGTAACCCAAATATTCATGAGATCTCGTGAACGATCATATCTCGATAATGACGATATACCCGTGGTAGGTCAACTCCGGCGTGGGCCGATCGGTTGGATCCGAACAAAGGCTCTTCACCGTCATTATAATATTGGGAGACAATTTTGGCTCGATTTTTGGTGTGGGAATAATTTTAAATTAATTCACTTAATTAATTTGGTTTAATTATGGTCTCATCTACTATGTGCATATTACTACGATATCATATAAAGTAAAACATACACAACATTCCGCGCATAAAATAACCGGTATGATCATGGACTTTTCTAAGTGCGGTTTGAATACAAACCGACGAAACCGCTGGTCACAAACTAAGGGTATCTCGCAACCGCTAATAGGATCTTTATTCTTGCAGACGCCAATGGGTTCTTTATTTCTCCTTGGTCTTGAACTTCTTGCTCCATTCTTGTTACATAATATTTAATTACACCCGCCGCACACTGCAGGGGACTCGAGGAATGGGATAAATGCAAAAAAGTAAACTAGGTCACGTTCTTCATAATGGCCTAGGACAATTTTTTTTTCAAAACCAACATAAAGAAAACATTCCCATCTATCCTATTGGTCGAGTCAGCGATCAATCGGGGTCCATATAATCACATTATATCTACACATCTAATCCATACAATTTTATCTTATGAAAAAGATTAAATTCTAATTTTAACTACTACTACTCATGCGTCTTTATTTTATCACGTCAAATAATTAAATAACTTTTAATTAATTATATGACTTAACTAAAATTAAAATTAACATTTAATTTTAAATCGATTTCAATTTTAATTAAATTTGAACTATTCAAATAAAATTAAAATTATAAAGTCTCCTATTTTTTCCTTTCCAAAACTAAATTTAGGCAGCCTCACTTTCCAAAATCAAAATTTTGGAAGTTTACTTAAGCAAGCTAAGCTATTCCAAATCAAATATTTGGAAAGGCCAAATTATTTTAGTTTAGGCGCCACTTTCCAAAATCAAAATTTTGGAAGTGGCGCAGCCTAAGCTATTCCAAATCAAATATTTGAAGCTATTCCAAATCAAAATTTGGAAAGGCTAATGTCCCATATGGTTTCCAAATGGTCCAAACTATTTGAACCATTGGTTGGCCATATGACACAACTAAACAAAGCGAGATATCTATGCACAATAAAATATCACAAAGCGAAAGGGTTGATCTCCCCATTGGAAGAGAGAGCCGACGGACGGCAACCTAGGGTTACCGCCGCCCGCCGCCGCCCAAGAAAAGGAGGGCGCGCCAATCGGCCGACCCCAAGAACCCTAATTTTTTTTTGTTTTAACGTTTCGTGATTTAAATCTTGCATCTATCGATTAAATACTACGCATTTAAATTATGCTTATTGCTTAAGCTCAAGTCCATCTCTCGATACCACCGTTAGGAAATCACTAGTTTAACGCAGTGAATTTAAAATTTTGATTTCTTTTCTAGATCGTTCTTCGTTTAATGCAATAAACACGTTAAGTAGTTTGACGGTTATACCTTAGATGATCTACAAGATCGTCGCTTTGACCGCCAACGGAGAGTAGTTCAATCGCGCAAGCCGCCCACGCGTCCGGCCTCTATCGCTAATCCACACGAACCCCCGCCGAATCCTCCTTGGATTGCTATCGGAAAAACTCCGGTCGCTAGATCGGACCTTTTCTTCCTCACAAACTCACTATGGAGAGCTCTCTATTTTTACACAAGAATTATGAACTTTGCAATTGTGTTGTATAAAAGAGCTTGACACCCACTTCCTTTTTATAGAGTAAGTGGCGCCACAGTGTGTAGTGTGGAGGAGAAGAAAATCTTTTCCAATAAAATAAGGAAAATCAATTAGATTGATTTATCTCTTTAATTATAATATTTTGTCAATATCATATATTGATTATAATTATCTTATTACCATAAATCTATTTTTCCAAAATCAATTAATATCCTATATTAATATTATGGCAATATTTATTAATTAAAGTGCACAATCCAAGTGTATCTCATACACTCAAAAGTGGCGCCCCATATCCCAAAAGATTGACTTCCGGAATATTCTTTAATTAATATAATTTATATATAATTAATATCTTGTATTTTATTTATTCATAATAAATAAATACCACCATATTAATTTACCACTATAACCTTTATAGTCTGAGATAAACTTTCCTTATTTGGTTATCAACTATAACCGCATTTTAATCCGACTCGATGTTCATATGTGTGTGACCCGATAGGCTTCGAATATGTTGGCCGTAGACACAAAGTGCAATTTACTAAAATGCCCTTCATACCTAACGATCACGGGATAGCGTCTAGCAACACACCGTGACCCCAATTATCGGAAGAGTCAAAAGCAATGACTACTACCTTTCATGTGAAGCAGTTACCGTGTAACTTACAATCCTATCGCTATAATAATATCCATACGATCGTATCTCGAGTGTCAATACATTGACGATCGTATCTTACAATCTGGATATCATGCTCTCTCGGAATAACACATTTACTCCCACTTTGCAAAGATTCTCGATAGCTAGACATTCCTTATAAGAAGGCCATTTCGGATATTCAATCCCAATCATAGGATACGCGATTCCCGGACGACCAATCATGTATACTCCGCATGCTTCAATATCATACCCAATCACTACCGCATGATCGCCCTGTGGTTAGGAGAAATCTCAATAGTGTCAAAGCATGACAATCCACACCGTGATGCCATGAAGACTCGGTCAAAAGGATAATTACACAACCGCCACATAGTGTGACACTTAATGTAAGTGGGGTCGGGTCACCTAACGACGCATTCTCTAATACACGCCCACGTCATGGTCCAAGTGTCCCTACACTTCGATAGACGAGATCTATCCCTACCTTCTAAAAGATAGAAGACATCCAATACGTCTTTAGTCCGATTATATCATCAATGTCCCATTTGATAATATGTAAGACTAGAGACATTTAAGTACCAACCTTGTTATAGTGATTAGAGATCTCATCAACCATAATCACTATCATGGTTTCTCTATCACAGATCGATACTAGGGACGTTACTATATATATACAACAAATAATATGAAGACAAACAATATATAATAACATAAGTGCTTTTATTAATCATAATAAAGTTATTACATGAACTAAATAGACTGTAAATGACCCGACCCGGTCGGATCCGGTCCGACCCGATTGGGTTTAGGACACCTTTCCAACACTAATGTACTTACCCCTTATCGTCCCCACCCTGAAAAGTTGATTGGTTGGTTGATATTTACGGATATGACGATGATTGATGGAAAATGATGTTTGAGCTCAAGATGTTATGATGATGTTGACATTTAAGTATGCATTTAACTTCAGTTTGGGAGATAAACATTATGTTTGAGAGTTAGATTTTATTCCTTTCTTTTCATTGGGATTGTAATAAGTTAAACAACGTTTATTTCGTTGTTTCTTGTCTTTTGGTTTTCCGTAGACGTAGAGTGGAACGGTTGATCCGTTTTGTTGTCTTTTAACATTTCCGAGCTGATCTTTAATATTAATTCTTCCGCTTTACTCTGATTGGATTGTTACGAGACTTACACATATATTACTTTTGTGATTTACATATTACTTTACTCTGATTGGATTGTTATAAGCCTTTTATGTCACCTCTAATGTTAGCTTTGAACTCTTATATCTATAAGAAGCCAAGAGGGTTTGTCCACAATTGGCCATGTGGCCACCCTCTTGGCTTGACACGTGACACCCCTTTTTTTTGTCAAATGTGTACCGTTAATAGTTTGTGAAGAAAAAGGGGGAAAAAAAGGCAAGACCGACGGATTATAAATCACTCTTCACAACAATTAAATGTTTTTATTTTTTTGAATAACATGACGTCGGTGGAGCCAAGAGGGTTTGTCCACAATTGGCCATGTGGCCACCCTCTTGGCTTGACACGTGATACCTTTTTTTTTGTCAAATGTGTACCGTTAGTAGTTTGTGAAGAAAAAAAAAAAAAAAGGCAAGACCGACGTATTATAAATCACTCTTCACACCACATTAAATGTTTTTATTATTTTGAACAACATAACGTCAGTGGAACCGACGTCCGTTTGCAATACGAGCGTCACTCTAATTGACGTTGTAATACCAAATCACTTTTTATATTCTTCAGACCGTTTGACTTTGGAACCGACGGCCATTTGCAATACGAGCGTCACCAAAATTGCCGTTGAAAAACCAAATCACTTTTTATATTCTTCAAGCCGTAACGTGGTTTTTTTTTTCCAACCAAATGAATGAGGGTTTGCCCCCAATTGGCCATGTGGTCACCCTCTTGGCTTGACACGTGGCATCTTTGTTTTTTTCTTTTGTGTTTTTTGTTAAATGTGTATCGTTAGTAGTTTATGAAGAAAAAGAGATAAAAAAAGGCAAGACCGACGTATTATAAATCACTCTCCACACCACATTAAATGCTTTTATTATTTTGAACAACATAACATAGGTAGACCCCACGTCCGTTTGCAATACGAGTGTCACTAAAATTGACGTTGGAATACCAAAACACTTTTTATATTCTTCAGACCGTTTGACCGTTTGACGTTGTAAACGACGGCCGTTTGCAATACGAGCGTCACCAAAATTACCGTTGGAATACCAAATCACTTTTTATATTCTTCAGACTTTTTGACACGTGGTTTTTTTCCATCAAATGAATGAACACGAGATCAATGACGTATTCATTAATGATAAAAAATAGAAATGTTGTATAGAAAATAAGTAAAACACATTTTCAAGCATATTAATGAGTGAAACACATTTTCGTGAGCCCTTAGGAGGCCACGCGGACACCCTCCTTGACCGTCACTTGTCCTTTTTTTTTATACCCTTTGTGTTTTTTTTATCAAACATGTACCGTTAATAGTTTGTGCAGAAAAGGAAAAAAAAAAAAAAAAGGCAAGACCGACAGATTATAAATCACTCTTGACACCACACTAAATGTTTTTATTAATTTGAACAACATAACGTCGGTTGAACAGTCGGCCGTTTGCAGTACGAGCGTTACTAAAATTAACGTTGGAATATCTAATCATTTTTTATATTCTTCATACTGTTTGACACGTGGTTTTTTTTTCCCACCAAATGAATGAACACTAGATCAATGACGTATTCATTAATGATAAAAATAGAAACGCTGTACAGAAAATGAGTGAAACACGTGGCGGGGTTAAGCTTACGCGATTTATTTCACGTTGGGATCTATTTTTTGGTATTATCGTTGATAACGATTTATTAGGGGCTCGCCGTACTTTGCACGGCTCACATTCACTAATATAAATATATATTTGAGTAGTGATACATACACTACTCAATTCACCACAACATCATACACAACACAATCAACACCATTCATTTTGTTGGGGCCATCACAATAAATAATTACCACTTTAATCAATGGTAATAGTGGATGTAGTGGTATGTGCACTACACAAATGTGTAGTGCACATACCATTTCCCTATTTATAATGTTTGCCAATAGTATATAAGGGGAAATTTTTAGGTGATGACTTCCTACGGCGAACACCCCGCTAGATTTGCGCCATGTGTACAAGAGGATAAAAAAAGCGCACACATGGCGCAAATCTAGCGATGTCTTCACCGTAGGAAGTCCTCACCTAAGAATTTCCCGTATATAAGCTATGCCTGTGGAGTTCTTGGGTGGCGTTCTATGTTTGTCTTATGTATGATGTTATGATGTGTTCATTTACCAACCAAAAACGAAAAGCCAAAAAAAATAAAAAAAATTCTATGGACTGACTCAAAAAAGATATGAAGTGATGGTTAAACTGTCAAAAAGGCTACCTAATGAGACTAGCTTGATAAAAAAATTTACACACGTTTTCTTGAAATAATTTACTATGTCGGATCATGAGTGATTAATAACAGATTATGCGATAATATTTTTTACGGTTTGGTTTGGTTTCAACCCAAATCGGATTACACTGAATTGGTTCTGGTTATAATAATATAAAAATGTGTTAACATAGGATTATTATAAAAATGATACAAGTGTGTATTAATCGTAATAAATGATACAAAAGTGTTATGTCGATACATCTTTTGTAACCAGTAATGAATCCAGAAATTTGGTTCAGCGGGATCCGTATATTAAAAGATAATGTCAAGATATTCAAAAATAATGATAAATGTCAAAATAAATAGATAAATTTACTATAGATATGATTCATATTTAAAATAAATCAATCAATCTTTATTTATTTATTTTTGAATTTATTTATTATCTTATTTATCTCCTATATGGAGGAAAGCGCGTTATCAGATCATTTTGATCAATTCAATAAAACAACGATTCATAGCTTTTACGCGTTTCATTACGTTTCGATTTTCTTTATGGTATCGGAGATGGGATGGGGTTAAATGGTTGCGTTAACATCGCTACTCTCAGATTCTTCTTCCGCTTTTAACAATGCCCATTCCCACAGAAATTTCTGTATACCCTTCGAAAAAAAAGAAAAAAAATTCCCGTATACCAGTTCTTCCATATATTGTTTATTTTTAAACCCACTATTTGTTTAATTAGTCCCATCATCCAAATTTTTTTTCCTTCAGTGTCTCCATCAAATAGTCGTCCCGTCCAGTACATCCATACCATGCCCTCATCATTGAGCCCAAAAAAAAAAACACATCCTGATTTTTTTTTTCAAATAAACATGGATACATTTCCATGATTCCCACTTCTCGTCTTTTTTTATACTTTATCTTTTTTCATTAAATAAATCACTACTACTTACTATGAATTTCCGGAAGAATCGCCAGGAGTGGAGATCTTACTCCAAAATCACTCTTAATGAACCGGAAGAGACTAGGAGTGTAGATGCCTCCATATACCACCAAATTATTATCACCAAAACAAACTCTACCGCAAACCCCGCCGTTTGAGGAGGGTAGTAGAAGATAATGTCAAGATATTCAAAAATAATGATAAATGTCAAAAGAAATAGATAAATTTACTATCCAACAAGCAATGCAAGTATGGTCTCATTTTCAAACTTTACTGCATTTCAAACCTCAGCAGGCTACTTGGAAAAAATTCATGGAATCCTGGTTTAAAAATCCTGTGGGTGGATCCTTCGGCAAGATACTGCAAATTCTATTTATCTTTATTTTGTGGGAACTTTGGAAACAAAGAAATTCAGCAATGTATGGAGACTCTACAGGTTCAGTGCAGCAATGTATTAACTTATTTGTTACACAACAAGTCCAGTTTGCTTCAAAAATCATGAGTTTGAATCAGAAGTCAGCAGAGGATCGAATCTTGGTGGAGAGTGGTTTGATACAAAATATGACAACTCCTCCCTCAAGAAGAGTTCAACTAGTTTCAAAATGTCTTCTTCAGTAACTTCAAAACTGATGTGTTTTCTCATGGTTTGTGGCTTCTTGCTTTTTTTCAAATCTAAACTAGGCTCATCTTTCTCTTTACAGGACTCTTTGGACTGAACTTCCCCAAAGCTGGTAATCCATCCTTCATAGTGGCGGGTTGCCAAAAAAGACCAATGCCGGTCTTGATTTTCAACTTTAGCATGTTGAATGATGAGCATTCAACACGGGACATAAAAGGAAACGATAGATCACTTTTATGAATAACTTCATAAACATTTCCAATGCATATCCTTCTACCATTCATCCAAGTGATTATAACACCCATCAAAAATACCAAAAGTTAAGTAATAATAGTTCAATTTCAAGAAAAAGCAAGTAGAGGCAACAATAAGTTTTAGATGATGATGATGATCATCAGCAACAAGGTTTTCACACGTTTGATCCCTTTTGTTACCAAACAAAGAAAAGAGAGACAGACAGTAGTAAGGCAACAACGAAACAAGTGTTAAGGTGCAGACGACGTTCAATTCTTCTGGACAATAACTGAATTGGCTAACCCTGCTTGCTCTATTGTCTGACTTGGATCGGTAAGGACTTTTGGAGGGAATCCAACGGTCTGCAACTGATATGACCTGTTGGCTCCAGGCCTAGAAGCATCAACGAAAGCACGGATATGACCAACAGTATGATGCAAGTTAAAATGAGCAACCATACGGGTTCCATCAGCCAATCTAAGTTGAATGGAAGTGGATGGCAATGACTTGTCTACAGCCAGACCCATCGAAGGTGATGGTGCAGTATTAAAAGCCGGCACAGAATCAGCCGTGTTTGAAGAAGAGCTGCTACCAAGAGTTCTACCAGCACCCTGAAATGCAACATGTTGTTTCTCTGGCTCCTGCATGAACGAACATCCAAGAAACTTAATGAAATACACAACATTATGTCATGTTGATACAAATATAATGCCGTAAATATGCATATATCCGTTCTCTGCATCTTTATTTATTTTATGTATTTGATTCCTGTTTAACTTTTATGCAAACTTACAGCCCCACAACTCTGATGTTGTCCATGAAGTATGATTCGTTACAAGTTTTAGTCGAGAAATACGTAAACTACATAGGTTATAAAGGGGGAGGGGAGGGGAGGGGGGGGGGAGAGAAAAGGGGTTGGAGGGATGCTAGTCAAATACTCACAGTAAAGTTCTCCTCTCTTCTGGTGAGATTGACATGAACAGATGACCTCCTATCAGCAGGCTCCAGCTCCTTTGGACACTCAGACTTTTTAATGCTCTGCAAAATGGGAAATTTGTCGCTGGTAATGTAATTAAATCCTAAGGATAAAAATTAAAATAACATGCTGATGACTAAAAATTAAATAATGCCGAAACGGAGAGTGAAAGGGGGGGAGAAGTATATAACAAGGAACATGTTTTAACTTGTATTTCTGAGGATAGAAAAGAAAGGGATCAGTTGCCTTCACAACTCTGATCCTAGGGAAGCCAGACGAAGACATTTCAAAAGGGGGACACATGATAAAAGCTAAAAGAGACCTAGAGACAGGAATGGGGTAAAAATGGAAAGAAGTGTTATACTGAACTGACTGCAAAACAATTGAAGAAAGCTACAAATGGGAATCAGAGTTAAACGTGAAGAAAGGGAAGAAGTTCTAGACTGAACTGATTGCACATGCATAGGAATAATATAATTAGGGAAAAGCTTTAAGAAAACTGGTGATACAGATACTACTTCTTTACAAGCTTCCATTTATTATGCAGCACCAACCTCAAGAAAAGAAGCATTTTCTGGATCATCCAACCTCCGCAATGGACCATCATTAACAGTGAAACCATTTCTCCAGAAGACGATGTTGTGTACTACAGCCTCAGGCTGTTGAGGAGCAGAGGGTAAACTTGCACCAGAAAGTAATCTTCCAGTGCCAGTAAAACCTCTTGAACTTGAAGATGGCTGGACATTGTCCATAGGACCCTGCAAGGCACCCATTTGCCTAGCTTGGTCAAAGATGGCATCTACATCGTCACGCTTCGTAGGATCTTGGACAAGCATACCACTGCAGGTAATGCCACAATTTATTCCAGTTACTCAGATCCATCACATTTAAAAAATAAAATTAAAGCAGTTCAAAACATCATTGCTTCCCAAGAGAGAAAAATATCATATTCCCTTATTAGCAAATAAGTTGTAAGAAAACCCATCAAACTCAGACTTTAAAGCAAAAGAACAATGATGAATCATGGACCAAAAAATAAATAAAAGACAGTTGCCAAACATCTTGCAAAAAGGGCCAGACAAAATCAGGCCCACAGGAACCAGTCTTATCAAGTACTCTAACAGTTGAAAGCAGTAAATAACTGTTCGGTTAGGTGGGACAAGGAATGACCAACCTTCAACACAGAAGTAAATATTACCTCTCTGACTTTCTAGGTCACCATACCTTGTCAGCTGTCCTGATTCCCACCTCTTCTAAAAGCATCACCATAATACTCAAGAGTACATATCTTATCTGTTACTACTAACATAATTCACTTCACATGTAAGCCATGACTTTTGAATACCAATCAAACATGAAGCTCTGAACTCAAGAAAATGGTTGTGCAAATATGTACCCGACATTAGCAAGGAGATAATTGGGGAAGGAATAACTTTTCTTATAATTTGATAGTTCCGACCAGGATGATACAAATACCAAGCCTTGAAAAAATAACTCCTATCTAAAAGATAAGTTTCCTGCTTATCCTAAATAACAAACATATAACAAACTAGTAGGATAGACACAAATATAAACTTAAAATAAGGGATTGCAATAAATAATGTGTTATGCGTTATTTGTTTTATATTATTCAACACTCCCCCTCAAGTTTAGCATAAATTTTTAATCACGCCCAACTTGGAAACAAATATATCGAAGTCTAGTCTCATCAACGCCTAGGTCATGCCATATGTTGCTAGTTGGGACGATGGCATAATAGGAACCCAAATTAGGCCACTTCCAATATTTTCATTTATAAAGTGTCTATCCACTTCAATGTGCTTGGTCTTATCATGTTGAACAGGGTCATTAACTATGGTTATAGTTGCTTTGTTGTCATAGTAAAGCTCGAATGGAGTAGAGTGGCAACTTGAGATCTTCACTCTCTTTAACCATAATTCTTCACACCCCCTAGTGTCATGACCCTATATTCTGCCTCCACAATGCTCCTAGCAGCATTAGGTCGCTTCTTATTCCTCCAAGTTACTAGGTTGCCCCAGAGATACGTAAGATAAACTTATGTGGATTGTCCGTCTTTGGCACCAGCCCAATCAACATCCGAATAGGCTTCAATCACAATGCGTTTGTTTTTTCTCGCCAGGTGTACCTTCTAAGATCTTCACTCTCTTTAACCATAATTCTTCACACCCCCTAGTGTCATGACCCTATATTCTGCCTCCACAATGCTCCTAGCGACATTAGGTCGCTTCTTATTCCTCCAAGTTACTAGGTTGCCCCAGAGATACGTAAGATAAACTTATGTGGATTGTCCGTCTTTGGCACCAGCCCAATCAACATCCGAATAGGCTTCAATCACAATGCGTTTGTTTTTTCTCGCCAGGTGTACCTTCTAAGATACCTCAAAATCATGAAAATAGCCTCTAAATAGGGTTTGAATGGTGCATTCATGAAATGACTCACCACACCAATTGAGAGAATATACCTAGTCTTGTGTGGGCCAAATATATGAGTTTTCCAACAAGCCTTTGGTTTTGCTCCTTGTCCACGGGCACTCCATCAACAACTTCAACAAGCTTCTAATTAAACTCAATTAATGAGGCAATCGGCTTACACCATGTCATTCCCGTCTTTTGGAGAAAGTATAACATGCATTTTCTTTAGTACAATACTATCTTTTGTTCAGATCTTGCCACATCCATTCCAAGAAAATACCTTAGCAATTCCAAGTCTTCTATCTCGAATTATGTGGCTAAATCATGCTTCACATGTTGGATCCCATTAGGTCAATACCTATTAAAATTCTGTCATCCTGAAGTAGTGAAGTGGATCTTCTTCTAAAATTCTAAATCTCCTAAGATTGACTCGGACACATGAAAAACCTCTACTCCTTATCCTAAGATTGACTCGGACACATGAAAAACCTCTACTCCTTATCCTAAGATTGACTCGGACACATGAAAAACCTCTACTCCTCATCTTCTTCTAAAATTCTGAATCAAAATTAGGATAAGGAGTAGAGGTTTTTCATGTGTCCAAGTCAATCTTAGGAGTTCTTGGATCAGAAGCTATAGACATATGCTAATGACATTGGCCTCTAGGATCATATTTCTTACCGGAATAAGTTTGCTTTGCTCTTTGAACTTATGAATTGGAGGATATGTGTCCTTTTTTAAATTCAACTCCCACTCTAAAATCATCATATTCACAAGTAGGAATAGCATGTTCCTCATTTCTTTTGATTCTAAGAAAAGAATGTTCATTAGAACTTAGAAGCGGTTGTATTATGTTAAACCAACCCTTACGTTTCCTTAGGAAGTCTAGAAAGTACATTACTAGTTAAATTGTGACTTAGACGAACATGTCATGTGATTTGTGGCTCATGAGTCTGTATTATCCATCCGGAGGTCATTCAAAAGTACTCCAAGGAAGGTTAGAACTGGACTACTACCTATTTCAATGAATGAGTAGTTTGGTTTCCCATGAAGATTCCAACACGTTTCTCTTCTATGACCTAGTATTTTAAGGAGATCGCACCACCACTCTCTTTGCTTCTTTCCCCATTTTTGTGTGTCTTCATTGTTTACTATGATGGTCGACCCTTCATAAATTCTTTAGGGTTGACATTCATCACCTTTCTACGTGCTTCTTTTCTTATGACTTCGGAGAAGACCTCTCTGAGTGTGGGTAGGGGTCTTCTTCCTAGAATTCTTCCATGTACCTCATCCAGGTCATGGTTCAGGCCAGCTAGAAAGGGATACACTCTATCACTCTCTTCACGTTTCTCAAACCGTACGCTATCATTAGGGAGCCCCGGATGTCTTCGGTACAAAGGTCTAATTCTTTCCATTATGTAACTTCTTCGTTGTAGTAAGTAGTTACATCACAACCATCTTGTTTTAATGTCCTCAACTTGGACTTTAATTACTAAATCTAAGATCTTAATTTAATGTCCACAATTTGGTCTTCAATTACTAAATCTAAGAATTGTTTACCATATCTAATTATATTTCTTTTACCGCATCCCGTATATCCATGCAGCTGTTAAAGACGTGTGTGGTCTGGCAATTGCAACCTTCATAGAAACAATCAATCATGCCATCACCATGGCGTTCTTTGATCTCAATTGGCTTAATTTTGGATCATGGTTGGCATGGTAGCTCCTCCGGTCAAGTATCCCAACTTTCCTTTGCCTCGTATGGCTAATTTGATGGTTTAACCCCACTTAAGATAATTTTTTCCAGTGAGTTTATAGGTTGTGAGAAGGATCGATGAAGCGGTTGGGTTTATCTCTCCTCTTCTTGATGAATCTAGTCCGACTCCAATATGTCCCAAGATCATAGCCTAGTGGTAAAGGGCTTGGGTGCTCTAAAAGGTAGCTGGACCTTAAGCTGGAGTGTGAAGGTTCGAACCCCGTAAAGGGGGCCTTCCTTCAGTTCTTTGGTATAATAGCAAGCCCATGACTCTGAGCCACTATGTTACCTAATTAACATCACTCATCCTACATCCCGTGGTATAGGGCAGTGAGGACCCTCATGGTTAGGATTTAACCAATTTTTAGTCTGACTCCAATATGAGAATGATCCCCCTTCCATGAAGTATTCCCAGTTTGGATAGTATCCCCAGATCCTGAGGAGATATTGCTCCTTTCTCCCGTTAGAGCAGGTCGGAAGTTCATTGTTGAGATGATTTTTTTCCAACAAGACTCTGATACCATGTTAAAAAAAAAGATATTCTGAAAGAAAGAAGTTAACTTTACTTATTATCTGATAAATCTGCACAGGATGATATACAGACTCGAGCCCTGAAAAAGATGACTCCTGATAAACTTCCTGCTTATTCAGACAGCGACTCATATCACAAGATTCTTATTCGAATAACAATTAACAAACTATCAAGATAGACACAAATATATATAAACTTAAAAAAAAAAAAAAGGACTAACAATAAATAACGCGTTATTAACTTTATGAGTTATTTATTTTACATTAGTATTCAAAATGTATAAATGCAAAAGGCCTTGACAACAAGATTAACTTTGCATAAATATATAAACAAATAACAAAAATAAAAAACCACATCTATGGAGTGTTCACATGAATTGATCAGAGTTCCTATTCGCAGTCAACTTCCACCTAACTCTGTCTCAACCAAACAATTTAGTATGTGGGATCGAAATACCAAGTGAAGTGCAAGTTTTACACTTGAACAGGTTGATGAAGATCGTATACCTAACCCTGATCAATAAATTAAGCACAGTAATCCACAATTTTAAGAGTTTAAAAGTTGCCTAACTAAACCGAGGGAAGAATCAAGCCAATTTACGAGTAGACACTTCAAAAACAGAATTTTATCAACAACAACAACAGCCAAAAAAAAAAAAGAAAAAAAAAAAGGGGGAGAAGTGAGTGGCACTATGTTATTCAGAATGATCAAAGGTTTCTAATTAACAGCCAAAGAAGGGTGTGCGGGGGGAGGGGGGTGAGCAAGTAAAGTAATTATTAGCTTAGGGTTGAGTGAGAGAGAGGGGGAGAGACCTCTTCTCACCGCCCGTGTAGTACTCTTGAGGAGCATCGGATTCGCTGTCGGAATCGTCGGCAGAAGGGCGATTCAAATCGGAGAGAGTGCGGATACGGCCGCTGTTTGTCCGACTGCTTGAAGGCTTCGAGGGTTTCTTGTCGCGAGATGACATGGTCAATTTTTCTTCTGGTTTAGACTGCCCTCTACACAATGATCCTCGGCGGAATAATTATCCACCGATTGATTGCGACTTTCCCGTGATTTTCAACCCTTATATATCTGTGAATAACAAGTAATAACCCTTATATATCTCACTAAAACACTACTATATAAAATAATTGTTATAAATATACCCGTAATATGTGGATGTCTATAAGATATGAAAATTTTTATGGTGCTGGCCCAGATTGTATAAAGGTTATGCAAAGTGACATCTTTCTGCTTTCATTTCTAGCATCTCACACGCCTAAAAGTGTATTATGTGAAAGAGAGTTAAAATGAATGATTTAAAAAGTATAATTGCAGTGATCTAACCTTTCTACAACAGATTAATGTAATAAAATCACTCATAAGATATACTCCTTCGCTTTTTTTTAACCGTCACGCGGCAGCGTTATTTTTGGATGAGCGCAGTCGACTTTTTTAACTTAAAGTTCGTTGTTTTATGGATGAACTTGGTATCCTCATGTGAGAGATAAAAAAAAACGGAGGGAGTAATATATATCTCCTCCATGAAAAGTATTAACCTAAAATTAGTTTCTTAATGGATAAGTATCAAAGCAAATATAAGACATATTGACGGATGATTCTACATCATAAAACCAGTGGCGGAAGCAGGGAAAAAATTTGGGATAGTCTTGGTGTAAAAAATTTGGGGTGGTCTGTAGTATATAGAAATTTCGGGGTGAGTCTTAGTCTTAGTAACATCAAAAAAAAGGCATATAACATCTTAATATACTTACACTCTTATTAAAAAAATTCAAAATTTGGGGTGGGCTTGAGACCACCCTTTCTAAAGTGGTTCGCACTGTATAAAAGCAGCGTATAATATATCGTGTCTTTATTAATCGGTCTTGCTTATTGGATATACACCAAGCTTGAGCTTATCTTAGACAGGATCAGAGGCAATGTTCAGCCGACATACATTTGCCTTTTATATATATAATATATGTAGATATGTAATAGATCTATTGTTCTTCGAACATGAATAAAAAGAAACTACTACTCTTCTTTTAAAGCTATAGTGGTAGCTTCACCTTCATTCTTTTGTTCCGTATTATATATTTTATAACAGCATTATCAATGAGTCTCTGGAGATTGGCGGTGTCGCAAAATTCTAATTCTTCTCCTCATATACTCTGCAACCCTCTCGACTACCATATCATAACTATACCGAAATGACGATCACGAATTTGGCTCCCGCGTGGAATAATGTGATTGGTCCAAATTTGTCACTGGAAAAGTCTATATTAAATACTGGTATCGGATCGTCACGATCGCACCCGCACTCACCGGCGAGATCCTTCAAGTGTCTCGCCTCGGGCACCCGTGTCAAGATATATCGAGTCGATCACGGAGGCTTTTTGTCCGGCTACCAGGCCCGTCATCCAAGTGGGTTGTTTGGCGGGAAGACAAAGGCCCATTTAAGGGTATTTATGCCAATGGACCAAACCGCCTAAGTTTAGAGAGGCGGAGGAAGGACATGTACTATAAATACATCATTCCGGGAACTACGTAAGGCTTGATTCTGGACATAAGGCGAGATCGTAGGCAATCCAAGATACATTCTTGGACTCGACCATAAACCACCTAAAAACACTACATTCCCTAAAAAGTTCAACCGTTCGACCGCTCAATTTCGCGCTTAGATTACACGTGGTACGATTAACGGTGGTGCGTAATTTAGCATCGTCATTTGGCGCTAGAAGGAGGGCCTTCTACCGGTGAGTTGGTAAAGATCTCGCAATGGTTCCACCAAAGAAGAAAGAAGATGACGAGCAGCAAGAACCCGCGGTCGAAGAACAGACGGACATGGACCCCAGCAGGGTTCCATCTCGATTCAAGAAGTCCTCTTTGGATCTAGACCCGCAGATCTGAGATCCACCAGGCCTCGGCTTCCTCCCCGGTGCAAGATATGGCGAGATCACTTAGCGTCTTTAGATGAAAGGCATGCACGAAAGAGTAGTGGCCGGCGTTCTTAGGTAAAGGAATCTGTAATCCCCGAAGAGCACCTTTTGGGCTCTACAGGTCGTAAAAAAGTCGATAATGCTAGGGAAGAGGCGGTCGAACCTCAAGAAGGATGTGAGGAAAGCGCGATTGAAATCGGCGTGAATAACGCCCACAAGCATCCTGGACAAGAAAGGCAAATGCATCAGTCGAAGAAAGTATCGAAAGCGAGTTCAATCGCATCGTAGGCAAGGAACCGGTCGCAGAATGGCTCGAATCACCATTTAGTCGAGATAGAGATATACACGATGCACGAGTCGTTCAAACCACCCAAGATGGAACCCTATGGCGGTACAATGGACCGAGGAGGATCATCTATATCGATACATATCTTTGATGAGATTGAGAAGCGCCAATGGCGCCATGAAGTGTCGAGCTTTCGACACGTTACTCTGAGTCGAGCCCGTGAATGGTTTCATAAGCTACGGCCCGGGTCGATTTCAAGCTTTTACTGATTGGGGATGAAGTTTAGAGGCGCTTTTATTGGGAACAAGAAGTTCCACCTTAGTGCTACCCACCTTATGAACATCAAGCGGGAGAAAGGAGAAACCACTATCGATTTTATGAGGCGTTTTAATCTCGAGGCCATGAAAGTGCATAATGCAAGTGATGCATTGCAAGTTAATGCTTTCGTTGGAGGTTTGCAGAATATGAAAGCTGTATGACAAGTTGTCTAAGAAGATGCCGAATGACATGGGCGAATGTGTGAACATAGTCCATAAGTTTTGCCAAGGTGAAGAGGCGGTGCGCTTGCACACCATTTCGATTGGCCTCAATTCGAGCGACTCGGCCGGACCAAGGAGTCGACCTAGGGGGTCGGAATGAAGAAAGCAAGACCAACGTGTTTGATCGATTGACGACTCCGATATCGGATCGGCTCGGAAAGAAAAGGGAATCTGAAAGATCGAGATTTTATACCCTCAATCGGTCTCGGGGTGAGGTGTTGGCAATTATGATCAAGAAAAATATTGCCCGAACACCGAGCCGATGTCAAGGACCCGGAGAAAAGGAAGAACACTCATAAGTATTGCGACTATCACAGAGGCGTGGGGCGCGACACGGAGGAATGTTTCGATCACGAAGAGGATATCGGCGCTTTGCATTCAAGAGGTCGATTGGATGAGGTAAATTGGTGGTCGAGAAAGGGCGAGCCAAAAGGCGTCGAGTACAAGAGGAAGACTTATAATGGAAAGAAGGATCGATCCCCACGTCGTGACAATCGAAATCGTCGAGACAGGTCGGCTGAGCCGGCATACCGAGATAATCGCCGTGATGACCATCGAGAAGATCAGAATCGAGACACCCACCGTGATAATCGCGCCGGGTATGACGTAAACACGATTGTTGCAGAGCATGAATCAGATAGACCTCGATCGAGTCGACATTCTTCAGATAGATCAAGAGAATCGAAGAAGCTGAGATTTACTACGGAAGTGGGCTACGGGCCAAAAGATGATATTCCGAGTTCCCATAGTCATAGCGAAGGGTTGGTGATCGAAGCAGTCATAAGTCGAGGTCGGATCAAAAGAGTTTGTGTCGACGAGTGGAGCGCCCGTAAATATCCTCTACTATTCGGCTTTTAAAGCTATGAAGGTGAAAGATGAAGACATTATACCGTTGTCTACTCGCTTTGTTTGGATTCACAGGCGAGGCCATCCACCTGTCGGATCGATTAATTTGTTGACTTGATTGGAGACGGAGAGAAAAGGCGGACAATGGAAATGACTTATGTCGTAGTAAAGGCCCCGCCGAGGTACAACGCGATATTAGGGCGACCGACTTTATATGACCTCGAGCCATCATCTCGACATTCCACAACAAAGCATGAAGTTCCCCCTTTGGTTCGGTACCCATGAAGTCAAAGGAGGCGTCGAGGTAGCCAGGGGTGTAGTGCAGTTACGATTAAAGGAAAGGAGTTGGACAGGTGTTGGTTGAGGAATTGATACGAGGAAGAGGAAGATCGAAGCTGGGTCTCCGCCGACCCGGCGGAGGAAGTTCGAGTGTGGAAAGAGGAAGAAGGCCAAGGGGTCCGGATCGGGAAGTGGATTCCACACTCCGACATGAAAGCCACAGTCGACCTCTAAATTGAGTATCGAGGCGTTTTTGCATGGAAAGCAGATGACATGCCTGGCCTATCGGCGAGACATAGCGATACATCGACTCAGCGTCGATCCCAAAAAGAGGCCGATCGACAAAGAAGAGAAACCTCGCTCACGAGAGGAAGGAGGTCACGTAAAGAAAGAAGTTGACAAGTTGTTAATTCTTTGGGATCGTGGAAGAAGTATTTTATCCGGATTGGTTAGCCAATCCGGTGTTGAATTAAAAAGCGGATCGGACTGGCGAATGTGCGTCGATTTCACCGATCTTAACAAAGCATGCCCCAAGATTCTTACCGCTACCAAAGATCGACCCGGTTAGTCGACTCGACACTAGGTTTCGAGGTTTTGGGTTTCTCGATGCGTCTGGGGATATTATCGGATCTTTATGGACCCCGGGACTCGAAAAAACGCTTTTATCACGAGTTTGGCACGTTTTGCCGTGACGATGCCGTTTGGGCTTAAAAATGCGAGGAGCAACCTACCCGGTAGGCGGTCAACAAGATTTTCAAAGGCGGATAGGTGAACATGGAAGTTTACGTAGATGATTTATTGATCAAGAAGCGAGTCCATGGGACGATTTCTTATCGATGTCGAGAGAGGTCTTGAGTCTTTGTGGCTGCGAACATGAAGCTAAATCGAAGAAATGCACGTTCGAATACGATCGGGAAAGTTTCTAGGGTATATGATATCGAGAGATTGGATTAGAGCTAATCCGGATAAGATCGAAGCCACGAAGAGCATGCCTACGCCTCGTAACGTAAAAAAGAAGTGCAACGTTTTGTGGTCGAATGGCGGCGCTCAATCGCTTTTTTGTCGATATCGGCTCAAAGGGCCTACCATTCTTCAAGATATTGAAGAAAGCGAGTCCTTTCGATTGGGACGAGAAGTGCCAAAAGGCATTCGATGATACGAAGGAGTACTGTCGATTTACCAACATTGTCTTCACCTCGAGAAGGAGAGAAACTCTGGTTTATCTTGCAATCTGTGAAGAAGCGGTAAGTGCCGTATTAGTTCGAGATGGAGACCAGAGACAAACCCCAGTATATTTTCGTAAGCAAGGCATTGCATGGGCGAGAGACCGAGATACGCCCGGTGAAAACTTGGCATTAAGTCTAGTTCATGCATCGAGGAAATTGAAACCCTATTTTCAAGCACACCCAGTATTTGTGGTCACCAACGACCTCTGAAGCGATTTTGGCAAAGCCGAGACATCGGGTCGATTGGCCAAGTGGGTTGTCGAGTTAAGTGAATACGATATTGAATTTACGCCTCAAATCTGACCATTAAGGGCCAAGCTCTAGCGGACTTCATAGCGAAGGTTTGTCGATTAATTTGGAACAAGATAAGCGATCATCGGATGAAGCGGTGGACCATTCATGTCGATGGTGCCTCGAGTAGAGAAGAGGCTGAAATTTGGTTTGGTTTGTTGTTGGTCGATCCTAAGGAGAAGAGTTTCCTTATGCGTTATGGTTGAATTCAAAGCTACAAACAACGAAGCCGAGTATGAAGCAATGATCACTGGTTTAAAGCTGGCATTAAAGTTGGGGGTCGAGAACCTCCTAGTATATAGTGACTCTCAGCTCGTCGTGAATCACATATGAGGCGATTATGAGGCCAAGGAAGAATCAATGAAAAGTTATCTAAAAGTTATGCGGGATTAATGTCGAAATTCAAAAAGCGATTCGCATTGAAGCGGTGCCTCGGGCGAAAACAAGCGAGCCGATGCTTTGTCTAAGCTCGCGTCAAATTTTAAATCTAAGAGGAAAGTTACGGTTGAGATGCTAGCGTAAGCGAAGCTACAACGAGGTCGACGTGCGGCCCGGTGGTTCAAGGATCGACATGGATGGATCCGATAGCATTATTCTTAAAGATAGAGTTCTCCCATCCGATAAGTCTCGAGGCCGAGAAAAATTAGGCGCAAGCCTCGAGGTATGCCCTATTCGACTATGTGCTTTATCGAAAATCGTTTGTAACACCTTGGTTGTGATGTGCGTCGGAAGATGAAGGATGTATCTACTCGAAGAAATACATCGAGGAATTTGTGGTAATCATTGCGGAGCTCGAATGTTGGCAAGAAAATGCAAGCGGCGAGGATATTTTGGCCCTACATGAAGAAGGATGCAAATCGGTTGGTGATGAGATGCGAGCACATCAAGTACATGATGTGGTGACTCACCGGCCAAGCACAAGAAATGGCGCCATCGAGTCGGTGTGGCCGTTCGATGAATGGGGATCGATATAGTCGGACCTCGCCTCGAGCTCGGGAAATTTCAAATACGTGGTCGTTGCGGTTGATTATTTTACTAAGTGGGTCGAAGCCAAAGCTCTTACTGACATCAGGGCTCAGACCATCAAAAAATTTCTTTGGGAGAATGTTTTGTGCAGGTTTGGGATCCCAAAGTATCTGATCTCGGACAACGGAACTCAGTTTCTAGATGACCGAGTGCAAGATTGGCTCAGAGAATTCAAGATCGAACATAGAACGACATCCGTGGCTCGACCTCAGTCCAATGGACAGGTCGAACAAACGAATAGACAAATCAAGTTTGGGTTGAAGAAGCGATTAGAAGATGAAGGTCGAGATTGGGTGGCTCAGTTGCCCAGCATTCTATGGTCGTATCGAACCGCACCCAATTCAGCTACCCACGAGACTCCATTTGCCATGGCGTATGGATGCGAAGCAGTGATACCTGCGGAGATCGGGCTAGCGTCACCTCGGGTTTTAGCTTACAATGTCGAAACCAATGCTGCTGGTCTGATGGAAGAAAAAGATAACGTCGAAGAGAAGAGAGAGATGGCGGCGTATCGAATGGCCAGTTATAAAAGGAAGATTTCACGATATTACAACGCAAGGTGAAATACAAATACTTCCAAGTAGGAGACCTCGTGTTGAGGAAAAGCGAAGCGACAAGCGAGGACCCAATAGGCAAGCTCGAGCGGTGGGAAGGTCCGTATAAAGTTTTAAAGGTGCATCCAAAAGGGTCGTATCAGTTGGGGAGATCGGACGGCAGCACAGTGCCTCGGACATGGCACGCCACCAATCTCAGGAAATACTACGTTTAAGCTGTTTACTCAATTTATGACATTTGCAATTTCAAATTTTTGAGTTATTTGTAATAGGTCGATGTGACGTTGGATTTCAATGCCTTTTATTCACGCAATTTTCTTTTTTACATTGTACTTAATACACACGCTCATGCACAAAAGAAAAGGCGGCTGGAACAAAAGGAACCAAAAATCGACTCCAACAAAAGACATCGACACGACCAAATCAAAGCAGTACGGTGAGTAAAGCCAAGTCACTGACAATGCTTACACCACCTCCGAGCTTCTCTCCATCGACTTGATGGAGTTATAGCAAAATAGTGAAAAAAACCAAGTCACTGACAGCGCTTATATCACCCCCGACATGCCCATAAGCCACGATGCGAGGTGGTCGGAAGATCCCACGACGGATGCCTAACCCGACCAGATCGAAAGCACCACGATGTGCGACAGTCGAGTAAGGGTTTCTTAATTCGATATCCAATAAGCCTGACGAGGCGGGAAAGTCGAATCGAGCTCCGACCAAATAGCCAAGTCAAGCCAATAAGGCCATACAATGCTAGGTCGACTCATATTCAAGTGTGCTCTGAGTTGTGTACTCATACTACACTTGAGGGCCAACGAGGGAATTAAGTCAATTAGACTACACCCCATAAAGCGGTGTTTGCAAAGGATTAAGTCGAAGACTACACACTGAACAAATGATCAATAAAAGACAAGACATTCAAATGCAAAACCACGATTCGAATTGAAAAAGACATTCAAATGAAAAGTTTACAAGATCGGATCGAGAAAATGCAAGTTCAGGCAAGTAAAAAATATCAAAGTTATTACAATCAAATCAAATCAAATTGTTTTAAAAGACAACAAGGGAAGAGCATCAGGCAGAAGGCTGGTTTGAAGTCGAAGCATTGGGATCGACCTGTTCTTCCGACTCGGCGATCCCCTCACCGGCTCCCTCCAGGGCAGGAACCACATACTTGTCATAGAGAGACACGCCAGCCTTGAAATCGGTGATATATCGGCCATATCTGGGGATGGACTCTGGGTCATACAAATAGGCTTTGTCGATGCTCTTAACCTCGAAGTCAGGGATGACCATCTTGACTTGATCCAGTGCGTTCGAGATTCCCCCCTTCATGGCCTGACTCATCAGAAGTGCCAGGTCATTATCGAACTCTTGAGGCGTCAAGAAGTCCTTCTTAGCGGCTTCCAAGCGGTCGTGGAATTTATCGACCTCGGTGAAGATCGTCTCGAGCCTTGGTAGATGCAGCCAGCTCGGCTTTAGTTTGGTCCAACTCCGACTTTACCGCCGCCAGCTCAGCATCTCTGTCAAATAGGTCTTTCTATGCTCTAGACAGATCCGACTCCAGTTTCAAGCGTCGATCGTCCAGCTTGTTGGCCTTGGCTTTCAGCTTCTCGAGATCCGAGGTCAGCTTAGCAATTGTCTCCTTCTGCTCCTCCAAAGCTGCTGCGGGAGACTCAATTCTATTCAGAGCTACTTTAGTACCGAGTCGGGCCTGCAAGGAAGAATGCCGTTAATGTCGAAAACAGACGAAACATCATGTAACTACAAAGGAAATAAAAAGAGACTCACGACTCGATAGCCCTTCATGATAAGGTCGTGCAGCTCCTCCGGGGTCATACCCTCCATCTCTGCCACGCTTGTCTCTGGGATCGCATCGGTGGAATTTGGTGGGGCAAGGTTACGGGCCTCCTTCCCGATCCCGTGCCTCACCTCAGTCGTTTTCTGGCGTTTCCTTGGGACGAGGTCGACCTCGATGCGCTCTACCACCCTAGCCTCGTCGGGTTGACCCTTAAAATTTCAGGATGTTGATACGGGGTAGGAGCTCGACTCGACCCTCTCTGTCCCGAATCGCGGCACGACATCGGCTTTTCGATTTGATGCGGCCAATTCTTGGATTTTCTTGGGATCCGTCTTCTTGGGATCGGGCATCTTACCTAATGCCTCCAACTTTGAAAAATGTTCCACCGCAAGCGAGAGACAAATCGGCGTTAATGCATTACAAGAAACACGAAAGCGTATTAAAAAACAAAAGTGTAACGGCTCGACAATGCGAAAGGAAAAATATCCTACGTAAAACTCGAACATCCTCATCGAGTTCCAGATAGGCGCCGGGTCCAGCAGTCTCGATGTCAAGCAAAGGATACAAGAGTGCGATTTGAGTCGAGGCGTCGGGATGGATACTCTCGATAATCCCGCACCCATTGGGGATGTCCGAGTCGAGTCGGTCATGCCATTTCTGCGACCTTTGGAACCAAGTGTGTATGTCAATATCAATCAGCCCGTGTCGGATAAAGAAAAATTGGGCTTCCAATCGCCTTGAGGCAGCGTCACCTTTCTCACGAATTCCGATGCGGAGGCGCTTCAAATGTATACCACCCCACGTCCCGCAAGCTCGCCAAGGCATAATCTCGACGGAATAGTCGAACCGAGAACTCAACCTTGGCGATTCGACACGCCAAAGACGAAACCCATTACACTCTCGACCCGTTGGGAGCGAAATTTGGGTGATCTGAGATCTTGTAGTGTTGGAGGGCGGCGATTAGGCACGGGTCGAAAGAAACCGAAGCCCCTCGCTTTAATTGCGCCGTAAATGGCGCAGAACCGAGAGGGAGGGTCGCGAGCGAACCGACATCGACCGTGTGATACTTTGATATGTTCGGGAGAGTAAGGAATGCCGTATCGAAGGCAAATAACTTTGGCCTTTGCGGGAGAGATTCGACATGCAACCGTATGGCCCTTGGCCCTTCATCCTAGTTTGGCGTCGGCCACGGGTCGTGAAGATCCAGGTGGGTCGAGCAGGCGTTTCTTCCTCTCCTCCTCTTCCCTCTCCTCCGCGAGATCTTTCACGAAGCGGTAGGACGCTCTGAAACCGTTTCTTCCGTCGATTCTTCTTCAATTTCGATAAGTTCCTCTCTGTTTTGGGAGTCACTATCGCTACTAGACATGGGCTTGAGGAGAGGGTGCAAGAAACAAAAATAAGAAGAAAAATTTAAGAAAGATTAGGGCTTACTTGAGTTTTCGGCTAAGAGACTGAGATTTGCAGAAGCTTATAATGGCAAATGAGAAACGTCAAGGTCTTGGACTCCTTTTATGCGTGTAAATCTTGCAAATGATTTGAAAGGGTGGAGTTTAAGGGCGGTTATAGAATACATAACGCGAGAATCAAGGGTAGTGGGCGGATAAAGCGCCGTTTCCTCGCCCATTAATGCTAGTCGAGATAGCGTCATCCTACGACAGCCTAGGTCGGGTAGATAGGACAGCTGTATTCCCGCTTAAAGAAGATCACGTGTCGAAAAGATTATTCAAATTTTCAGATCCGACATCAGCACTCGAGATGAGCTTCCCTCCGATCTGGGGGGCTTATGACGATACGGAATTTCACCCCTCCACGTGGAATAATGTGATTGGTCCAGCTGTCACCTGGAAAAGTCTATATTAAGTACAGCGGTATCGGATCGATACGATACGCACCCGCACTCACCGGCAGATCCTTCAAGTGTCTCGCCTCGGGCACCCATGTCAGCATATATCGAGTCGATACGGAGGCTTTTTGTCCAGCTACCCAGGCCCATCATCCAGTAGGTTGCTTGGGCAGGAAGACAAGGCCCATTTAAGGGTATTTATGCCAATGGACCAAACCGCCCTAAGTTTAGGGCAGAGGAAGGACATGTACCTATAAATACATCATTCCAGGAACTACGTAAGGCTTGATTCCTGGACATAAGATAGGATACGTAGGCAATCCAAGATACATTCTTGGACTCAGCCATAAACCACCTAAAAACACTACATTCCCTAAAAAGTTCAACCGTTCGACCCCTTTACAGCTCACCCTTAGATTACACGTGGCCCTGATTAACCGGTGGTGCGTAATTTAGCATCGTCACGAAATCTTCTTCGTCTAATTCCCAACTCTTTGATGACAATATCTCTTTAAACTTTTAAGTACTAAGAGCTGATACAGTAGGAGCAAGGCAACTCTACCACTTGAATGGCTCAAGATATCTTCGGTTGCTGCAAGTCTTTGACCCAAACAAAACTCAAGAAGATTATCATCATGACGAGGCTCTCTCAATGATGATGAAGAAGTTTTTTTGGTATCAATATTTTAAAGCACAAAAGTTCATCTGAGAACGGGGTGTAGGATGTAATATCACCGGATGGATCAAGATCCACCCGATTACGCAGCGGAATAGTATAAATCTAGATCTAGTCAACCAAAATACATAAAATAATAGATCTAAACCTACGAGCGGGTTTAGATTGCTTACCGGTTTATTGTGAATAAACACCAAGAACAATCTTCAATCCGAGCTATATGAGAGCCTAGTTGAGAAGCCAAAGTCTTCCAACGTGTATCTCCAAGCACCACCAGGTGGATGGTGTTTCAAGCTGCCGGACCTCCTCGATATGCTACCTTAGAAAAACCCGAAGTTTTTCTAAAACTCGAACCCTAAGTAAATAGCCGAAAAATCCAAGCTAATTTACTCCCAATTTTCGAAAAATACTTGTGTGTCATAAGGCTTGGGAGAACTCTCTTTATATAGGAGAGTAATCCTTGTCCTCCAAGAATTTAATAATTAAGAGATATTATTAGATTAATCCTTATTCCAAATAAAAGATAAATAAAATAATTATCCCAAACAAATTAGGATAAATAATATTATTGTCTAATATTTCATTAATTATCATTTAACAAATAAAAGATAAATCACACATTAAATAATTATCCAAGAAAACTAATTCCTTAATAATCATTTAATCACAAAATGCGCCCCACCCTAATTAAATAAGGTCCATGCGCATTTTTTTGACACATTGGGCTGAGTCCACGAAAAAATTTCTTTTCCATTTATTTAATTATCTAGTCCAACTAAACAATTAATCCACATATTAATTAAATAGTCAATCCAACTATTTAATTATAATTGAGTGAAACGACAAGAAAGCGTATATGCTATATTAGGAGCCACGTCGGGGACCATGGATCCATATTCGATTAATTACAATAAATTAAATAAAATTATTCGTCGGACCGAACAATAATATTCAATCTATTAATTCGGGATTACACCATCATAAACCCGGCCGAACTCTGCGAATATAGATAACTTATACTCAACTATGAGTTGATAAGCGTCCACTGATATATAATCATTACATACGGATAAATCCTCCATAGACTGTTCATTTCGATTCGGGATATCTCCGTAAACCCTTCTCAAAACATATTATCCTTATTTACCATTAACCCCATAGTGACCAATTAGTTCATAATATGAATTGAGCTCATCGATCGGTTTAGGATTAACAAATAAGGAGGCTGTCTGTCTACTTCCGAGGAAGGAATGGATTCCATATCTCGTGATAGCACGACTACTCACTCATCCTGAATAGAGCCAACGAGAAGCGTTGGACCACATCTTCTGGAGTGATCTTTACTAACACATCAAACACTACCCTAGTCTAAGCGTTAAATGCATGTGATCACCTCGAGATTGAGATTAATCCATATATAATTATCTTGTGATTCGATAGGACTTCTCGACACGGAATTATATCGAGAACTCAAATCAAATCGGTCCAAATTACTATATGATTATCATCATATATAAATGCCCCACTAGGTACTCCTATTACCGGCAGTCCGGATAAGGCTGTCACACTAAAGTGTTCAGGCGCATTATTAGCAAATTAATCATGAGACCCGCACTCAGTTAATAAGCGCTCACGGACTAAGTTAATTTTAAGTACATCTCACTAACTCAATCCTCTTGTGTATAGCCATACACTGAGTTATGTGATCACATAAACGAGGTACTTAGGGTTTTCAGTAGTGTCTTAATTATAAGCATACATGCATATAATAAGATGAATTATTAATTCTGTCCTAAAACAATTAGATAATTGTCTTTTGGGCACTGCACCTAACAATCTCCCACTTGCACGAAAGGCAAGTGGATTAATTGTTTTAGAGCACACCATTTATATCTATATCTACAACATTCTCCCACTTGCTCAAAACAAGTGAGACATATCCCCAAGATGCATACCCTCCAAGCGCATCTTAGTAATTCATCCTTCCAAGCACGACCGGAGTGTGCCTTGAGCAGGTAGGTCAGTGACCCGGCGCGTACTTAGAATC
Source organism: Gentiana macrophylla (assembly GCA_026214975.1). Classification (NCBI taxonomy): domain Eukaryota; kingdom Viridiplantae; phylum Streptophyta; class Magnoliopsida; order Gentianales; family Gentianaceae; genus Gentiana; species Gentiana macrophylla. The sequence goes on from JAOBSW010000361.1 coordinate 213,998, forward strand.
CGAATACCATGTGACTTGGTACACTGATCAGGTAGGTTGGCGGCTTGAGTCAATCTTTGGGATCGAAACATCGCATTTCCATCTAAACCGGTGGTACGAATGCAATATGCTTATGACCTCTAGTGATTGCAAAATCCTTATGAGCTACCTCTCTAATGTTTTCACAATGAAGTGGCATCGGCTTACTGGATAATACTTTATCACATGAGTAAACACTGAGACCGAGATCGATTAACGATCATCCTCAATCTGACCTAAAGCCAGAATTAGTGTTATCACTTATATTCTAGTTTGCACCTGAATATACTAGCATATTATTCCTCATTCTCCCGAAGAGACTTGAGGATTCACTAAACACCCCATTTAGTATTCATCTGCCAGGTTTAGACAAGCATTCACGATAGGTATGGTAGACTACATCGTTGAATGCTGCATAAATGCAAGAATGTCTTAACCAGGTGAATGGATGGGATTGCCAATGATCGATTCTCATGAATTGGAGCGAATCAAATCCTTTAGAATGAATCCCGATGGCATGTCAGACTCTGACTTCAGATAACACACCCATGTTGCTTCCAACTGTTTCAGTGTTACCATTCACAAACACTAATCTACATACTACTTTACTAATATTGATGCCCAATCTATGAAAGACTTATCAACATTCTGGTCAAGTCCACATATTAAAATATATGACTTTGAAATGACCTAGAGGTTTGCTTTGATCCCCAAAGGATATAAGCTATGGCAGGCATCCTGCCAAAGGTTCTATTAAGATACCATTAGTCTCACAAAAAGGTCTTAAGGAATCACCTCTATTTTCTGCTTTGTAACGAATCCGTTATTTGTTCTTAGCTAAAACCCTTATGTTCTGAATGAATTCAGATTCCGTTGTTCGGCAAGGAAGTCTTAGGGAATCACCCCTATTTCCACCTTTACGACGAAATCAAGCAAGGCCGAGTGGTAAGAGATCACGGCCTGGTTAACTCTCTACCTTTTAGGGAATCACCCCTAAATTACTCAGCTTTGCATTGAAAGTTTAAACTTTCCTATTCATTCGACTCTTCTCCGTGTAGTTCCAATTACTCCCACTGGGCCTGAGATACTCAGGTGGTTCTACAAGAGTTTCAATGTAACCTGAGTATCAAACTCCATTCTGGGTTATGGCTTTTAAACCAACCTCTATGATCAGGATCCTATACAGCCCACGAAGGACTATAGGTCATCAATCTACCCTATAGACCGTACTAGGGATGCAAAGGCAGAAGCAGAAGCGGCAGTTGAGCGTGAGCTGCAAAGAAGGGCTGAAGAAATACATTGGTGGTAGCATTAAAATGTCTTCCTGCTGCTGCAGTCTAGCAATATTGTTTTATTTTCTGCCTTAATTTCCTTGTGATTTTATGCTAAGCCCCTCAAGTGACAACAGTATAATAAAATTGATATTAAACCTTTACAAATCTCATTTTAATCACTATTTTTGTGATGGTGAATAGTTTACTTTGATTTTTTTAAATGCGTGTGGAGTCCTCATACATATACCTATTGAATCCTGGTGTTTTCCGCTCATAATCATGAATGAATATTAATATTAAGTCTAATGTATGGTAGTTGCCAATGAGACTTACATATCAGGAGGCCATGGGTTCAGTCCCATGATATGCATTTGTAAGTAATAATCCTTTAAACGAGGTAATTTCGTTTTGATGAAACAAAAAAAAATGTAAGGTAGTTGAAAATTTACGCGATGCATTTGTATGTACACGAGACGATATTTGGTTGCTTCGGCTAAGTATAGAGACACTATGGAGAGCTTTCGGGTACAGGCTCAGGACCGCCACCAATTTATGCGGTCTGGCTTCTAGTCGGGGCCTAGTCGGCCTCTTGGCGGAAAAGTCGGGCTCAAATCGGGCTAGTTGGGTTCAAGTCCGGAAAATCGGCCTAGTCGGGTAGTATAATATCCTAATCCCTAAAAACAAACCCAAAAAATCATCTCTCTTCCAAAAAAGAGCAGTTGTTTTCTTCAGCCTCCTAGCTCCCCTTCGATCGACCACCACACAACCCAGCCCCATCGCTGGCCTCCACTCTCCATCAGAGCCAACCATCGCCGACCACCGGCCAGCAGGCACCAACATTTTCGGTGGTATTTTTTTTTTCAAACTATCATTATTTTTTGGGGTTTGTACTTTATGATAGCCGACCCGAACTGCGCCACGTGTCGTCCCAGGAGGACATATAATAAATGATTAGTCCTTAAACATAAGGCATTAAGGGCCGGGAGCCCCAGAAACATACCTAAGGGCAGGTCCCTTACCCCAGGTGGGAGATCGGCATAAATTCCTCCTCCAGCCACCGCAGGTCGGTCAAGGTCTGGAGAAGAGGAATTGCCTAGTTCGGCCATAGTGGCCTCAGGGGCTGAACGCAGGACGCTCAGATCAACCCGGCTGTTATTCCCCACGTGGGATAACTGAATACAATTAAGAAAAGAATCCTAAGTCATAAAAACTGTAATCTTGACATTAGATATGTCCATAATTATCCCTAAGTCATGGGGATTAATACGTGTTTATCCTTAGGGAATAATAATAAATCATAATACTTGCAGAGAAAGAAAGAGGGCGAGATGCCTCCTATATAAACAACCCTAAGGAAATACGAAAGACTTGATTCCAATTCAACTATTGGATACGTGATGAGAGATAAATTTATGATCGTTTTTATGATATTTCGCCCCATTTCTGATACCATTTTGAACATTATTATATCAAATCAAGTCATAAATACTAAGTTTTATCTAAATGTATAAGTAGTAGTTATTATATAAATTATCGTATTTTTATAAGTTTTTTTTATTAGTTTTTGTACCGGTTTAGTAACCGGAGTGTAAATGTCGGATTTACGTTTGGTATTTTGGTGGTTCATTGCAGGATTATACATTGACCAAGATTCCAAGTAACGACATGTTTTGAGTCTAAAAGATGTGTTTAGAGGATTAGAAGAAGATGCCACAAGTTTATAAGTTCAACGGAGCAAATTTTCTAAGTACTTAAATCGTTACATATTTTCGACGGAGATTTGACCCATCTTAGAGGCATTTTCAGGGGATGACTTCTTAATTAAAGTTGTAGATCTTCACATAAGCTTTCCAAAGCACTTTGAATCACGTCAATTGGAGTTCTACAACTCAAGTTATGGTCAATTGACTAATCAATTCGGATTAGTAGAAATCCCGTAAAAGACTCGACATACGAATGACTCATCAAAACGACATTTTATGAAGAAGTTTCCTTCATAAAAGTTGTATATCTTCAAGAAATATTTCCAATGGATTTTGAATCAAGTCAATCGGACTTCTAAAACTCAAATGGTGGTCAAGTGGCTAATTGATTTGTATTAAGGAAAATGTCGCAAAACGACACGTAATGGGAATGACCCATCAAAAAGGCGTTTTCTGAAGAAGAGTCCTTCATGAAAGTTGAAGAATTTTCCGAGAGCTTAATTTTGACGTTTGAATCATAATTTTTGGAGGTCTACAACTCAAGATATAAATTTTAGAAGTTTTATTCCAATAATTATAATTATAACCAAAGGATCGAGAATCAAGCTGAGTCATTTTGCAATGATGACACCGGACCGATCCGGCACTAATCGGACCGGTCCGGCCTCAACATTTGCTTATATATACAGAGCCATCAAAGGTAAGCAGCAGATGCTCCTCTTTTCTCCCCTCTTTCTGCTTCTTCTCGTTTCTGTTCTTTTCTTTTTTATTTTATTTTTTTATATGATATAAATATATATATAGTAGATCATGTATGTATATATATATATATTCTATGTATGAATATATATGATATGTATAAATATATATGTGATATATATATATAGATAAGTGATCTACTATCTTTTCATCTCTTTCTCTTTTTATTTTATTTTATTTTAGTATATACATATATATGTCGATGTATGTATGTATATATGTTTTTCACATATATAAATAAAATGGTTATAATATCGTTGTAATGACGGAATAATTATCGAAGATTGTTGATTTGAAGCTTTGGCATGTTAGATCCGGTGGAAACGACCCGATTCGATAGTCATGCTTAGGTAATATATTCTAAAATTGTTATGTTTATTATTTCTATTTCTATTTATATATGATATTAAACTAAAAATATATCTAGCCAAGATATGAATCTGAATTAGTTAATCTTTTGGTAAAATGAATGATCGACTACGGTAATAATGATTAAAATCAATTATGATGAATCTCTTTCTTTTCTGCGCTTAATGAAACGTTAAAATTGAAAGACCGGAGGGTAAAATTGGCGAGTGAAAGCGTGACAACGGAACCATTTCCTACCCGAGCGATTTGTCTTGGGAAAGATAAATTTTATTGACATTTGTACTTTCGAGATCGTAATAATGTTAAATCATCAGTTTAATTGAAACTTAAACCGGAAAGTTGAATCGTCCGGCTTTGACAACCGGAGCCTTTTAAATAAAATTGACCGTTTGATTGAACGGAATGACTCCTTTTATCCCAAAAGGTAGATTTTCACTCGGGGCGCATTCGTAAAAACCGTAATGATTGTGGACGCTTGTGTTGTGTAAAATGCCCCGATTTGCTATTTATATATTTGATTAATTATCAAAATAGTATCTATTTACGTGTAATAATATTTTTGTCACACTAATGGCCATGAAACTTTAACGTTTACATCGTATGGCAATATTCTTGTGCTTTATTTTTTCAGTTTTATAATTAATTAAATTAGTTAATTAATCAATTTAATTGATTACTTAATTATTTAATATAGGACTAATTCGGCTGATGGATTATGTAACTTTTGCTGGACCATCCTTTATTTTTAGTCTGCTACAATAATCCCTTTTTAATGTCCAGGCCCTTTTATCTTTTATTTTCGTCAAAATTCGGCCGGGTGACTATTTTATCTATTTACCCTACAACCCAAAGCCTCCTTATCATCTTGCTACCGTTTTCATCCAAAGACCAAAACCCTAGCTTCTCTCAAATGCCGTTTCTCCTCACCTAGTAAACTCTCCGAAGAATCCTTTCAATCCCCACAAAATCGGCTTTTTATTTTGGGATAATCATTCAATTTGAGCTTTATGGCTGCGAGAGTCCTCGTTTGATCAACTAGTCGCTCCGCTCTTCAAGAGCGAGAAGTCTTAGACTTGGGCTTGAATCTCGGCCTGAAATGGGTTAAATCATTCTATCTCTCTCTTGTCTGTTTATACATGATACTGAATTTTGCCATTAACGTTCGATTTGTGTGGAGATAATGATAAAAATTTGAAATTTGTCTGTCTTGGTCAATTCGAGCCATTAAAGGGTCGAGTTCATCACCACGATTCTTCGGTGGTCGTTCAATGCGAAAAAGACTCGGTCTTTGAACTTGATTTGGTGATATCTCTCTTATCTCTACACTTTCTGCTTTCGATTTTGAAATAATCTTTGTCATTAACAACTTTTATTTGCGAGATAATGGTCCTTCGGTTTAGTGGCTCGAGTGCGGTTTGGTGAGTCACATGCCCGCCGATGCCTGTCCCATTCGGTTTAATAGTTGTGTTTTAATCTAAAAACCATGATTAAATCATAACTCGGTTGGCTATACGGTTTAAAGGTCGATCTTGGGTATTTATACCATTATTTTAAACTATATAATTTTATAAGTTTACAGTATATATATTTTTTGCAGGTTCGTATGTATATATATATATATATATCTTTCAGGGAAATTTTTGGTTTGATATTATATATAGTAGTTCTAATTATGCTAACTTAAAGTTATTGGCTCGTTTATTCTTTTGGGTTTGAAAAGATATTATATTATTATTAAGTAAAAAAAAATTTCAAAGAATGACCCACAGCTTTTGATAAGTTTTTTTTTGTCAAAAAAAAAAAAAAAAAAAAAAATCCCTGAAATTTTGCAAAATCAGTTTGTTAAAATTCAAAATTTTGGAGCTATCTTCTCCAAATTTTGACTATAAATACCCAGTATACATCAACTGGATTGCAACAACTCAGAAAGCACTTTCTTGAGCAATCCTACATTCCATTACACTTTTAATTCTCTTTTCTAGTTCTTTTCAAAAGTTTAGAAGTTGAGGATTCTGATTTGGAGAAGTGCCAAGTTCGATTTTGTGGAAGGCTATTGAAAAGTGAGGTACTCCTCAATAGCACTCACAGAATCCTGGATTGAGGTCTTTAGTGGTTTCCTTGTCAAGGTAACACTTTTGACTCGATTCATTTATTTTGTGTTTTGGTTTGGTTATTTGCTTATTGATTAGCTTGATAGCGATCAGTGATACTAGTCTTGCTTGTGTTGTTTCGTGTTGGTTACGAGTTTTGTAGTCACGATTTTGGACATTGATCATCTTGACCCGATTACGGGTCACAAGGTTGCTTGGTTTGGCGTGCGGGACATCCCGCTAGTGAGGCTTCGTGGACTATTTTACGATTGCTCAAGAAGGATCAATATCCTTAAGTCTTGACCTCGACCGGCTGAAGTCTAGTTTAGATCTCAGTCTGTTTTGGTCTGTTTTTGATTCATACAATATTTAGAAGTCATTCATTCAAGGCCCTTGTAAGTGTTGACTACATTGAGTTGTAGGTCTTCACTCACCGTAAGAGGTTTGTCCGAGTTGATTCCAAGTATTATGTGATTCGGTGTTTGTTTGATCCCGTAAAGCTGTTGGTTCTGTTTTTGAGCATCAGTATACACTTGTGTATTGCTGTTATTCAATTTCGGAACACCCCCGTATTTGTCCTTTAAATCTGCAAGTTCTGTGTTGCATCTTGTTCTTGTGTGCATCCTGTACTTGCCTCGATCACTTTGAAAAATCTGCACTTTTGGAATACCTTGTAATAGCTTTAGGTCAGTAATCTTGGAGAAGCCGAACTTGTATTTCAAACATTCGTGACATTAGGATTAATAATCCAGTCTTTTCACCAGATTATTATTTACGGTGTTGGTGAGTGTTGACTTTATTTTGTTCGATCTTGTATTGCACTATTAAATTTCTTTGTGCACTGTGTACTTGCTGATTTTTTTTTTTTTACTTGTAGCTGCAAAACTTGTTTCGTAAATTGTAATAATATAGTTATATATTTGCTGAACCCTTGATTATAACCTGCACATTTGTTTTGTGATTAATACCTTTTAAAGTTCAGCATTTACTTTATTCTTTTTCGGCAAGTTTCATATATTTGTAATCGAACCTGAACATCTTCTTCAGCTGCCTGCTTATTCATTTCATGATAAGTTTAATGTTAGTTCCCAGCTCTGAATCTGATATTTGCATACTTATATAACTTACACCTAATATCGAGTGTATTAATCTGTGCTTTAAACTGTTTTATAAACTTGATCTAGGTATAATAGTTAACACATATAACTTAGATTTAAGTCTGCTGCCAGATTATTTCCAAGTGTGTTAATTATTTTATAAACTCGATTTTGTGATATATATTTGCTGGAAATTTGTTGAAGTGCTAAAAATTTAAAAGGCAATTTTTACCCACACTCTATTCACCCCCCCTCTAGAGTGTGTCTGCGCATTATCGATCCAACAATTGGTAGCAGAGCGAAGGTCACCTAGTGATCAAGTTTCAAATAATGATAGTTTGATTGATTTATTTATTTTATACCTCGATTTTACACTTGGTCTTGTTGAGCTTTTGAGAATTTAATTCGATCAAGTTCAATCGTCTTACAATTTATATCTACGTGCTAAGGGTTCGATTTAAATTCAGATTTATCTGTGTTACAATCCCCCCTTACGTAATTACATTTAATTAAGGCTGTAATAATAAATTGATTTAGGAACTCTCACACACTTCACTACGTTAATCCTTTGTCCTACTAATAAGTGTTTTTGAGATTCCATAGATCATAACATATTTGCATTGTAATCACTACATATTTATATTGAGCATATATATTGCATTGTAATTACATATCATATAGATTAGATCATTTTTAAAAATTAAAAAAAAAAAATGCATAATTCCATGTCATCTACCATGACCCCACGGGAGGGCTTGTCTTTGGCAAGGCCCCCATACTTTGATGGATCAGGGTATATGGAATGGAAGAACTCGATGCGACTACATATCGAATCAATGGACTATCAACTATGGCGGATTATTAAAAATGGTCCATTGCTTCCTATGAAGTGCATCCTTGTGGTGGGATTACTACACGGGTTCCCAAGCGGGACCATGATCTCGATGAAGATGACTTTAAAATGTTGTCTTTAAATTGAAGGCCATGGCCATACTTGTGAACTCTCTCGATCTGGAGAAACTCAGTTGTGAACTCATGTAAGTCGCCAAAGAAATTTGGGAGACTCTTGCCCAACGGCATGAGGGCACATCCCGAGTCAAACGCTCCAAAATAAATGGTTTTCTACGTGCATTCGAAATGTTTAGGATGGAATCTAATGAAACAGATTAAGCAGATGGACACTAGATTCAACGATATTGTAAATGCACTAGAAGCGTCACGGTAAGCTTTGTCTCTAATGAGGACCAAATCCTCAAGATTCTTAGGAGTCTTCCTCCCGAATGGGATTCAAGGCGTATGCCATTGAGAGGGTAAGGATCTTTGAGGTTCTTACAAAAGATGAGCTTATCGGCATCTTGATCGCTCACGAGATGCACTTAGAAGCTCGTAGCGTGATAGAGGCACTCCCGTAACACTTTGCTCTCAAAGCAAATGAATCTGAATCTGAACCTGAATCTGAGGCTCCTGAGAGTGAAAGTGAAGACGAGGACTATGCAATGGCGGTTCGAAACTTCAAAAAGTTTTACAAGTTTCAACGACAAAATTCCAAGAACGCAAAGAGACATAGTGGAAAGACTCGAAGTAGTAAAGAAAAGGATTGGACTACTCTTGCACAATGCTTCGAGTGTAAACAATATGGGCACATTGCAAATGCACCCCAAACGTGAATAGTGACAAGGCGAAACGAAGCTCTGGATCTAAATCCAAGTCAAAATCAAAGTCAAAGTCTAAGTCATAGTCAAAGTCAAACTCTGGCAACTCAAACTCCCAAGGAAGCTCAAAGACAAAAACAAAGAAAGCCTTGGTTACATGGGAAGACAGCTCGGAATCAGACAATGACAATAACTCTGAGTCTTCCGAACAAGCGAACTTCTGTCTCATGGGTTACTCGCAACCCACCAATGACACAGAAGATGAGGTATCAAGCCCATCACCATTCACAAATGACGAGTTGCATGCACTTAACGAGTCCCTAGCCAAAGAAAACTTAGAACTTAAGGCTAGACTCGAAGATATAAACGAACTTAGGATGCATCACGACGACGAAGTCGTCTCACTTATAAACACACTAAGTCGTTTAGAGCTAAACCATCAAGATACGGAAATTGAGAATACATATTTGAAACAGGAGGTTGTCACCTTAAAACAAGTCATCTCAGGACTTGAAGTGGAAAATTCCTATCTCCACAGACAACTCTCCTCTATCAAAGAAAAAGGGATACAAGCAAGTGGTTCGGGGTCTAAACCCAAACCAGCTACTCCCGCCTCAACTCCCGAATCTTTGACACCTAGACCTATCGCCTTAGAGCACACAAAGAAAAAGAATACACCTAAGGCACCTACACCCAAAGCACCCACTCAAAAGAACGCTTCATCTACAAAAGCACACACTTCACAGCGTTCTTCACCTCATCACACATTCAAGTATGAAAAGAAAGGTTCAAGGAGATCATCTCAACAGAACCATTCTTCTCACACTTCGAATCCCTCTAGTTTCTACCAAACTGCACATCATGATCCATTCATACACCAAGCACCCAACTACACATTTCGGTACCCCTGTTTTGACCCCTTCCTTGCACAGTTGTTGTTCTGGCAACATCAGTTTGGCGGGTTCCAGCCAAACACATACCAGTCCGATCCACGTCACTTTGGCGGCCCACAAGTCCACCCGGACCAAGAAGGCTGCACATAAACCAAGGTAAGACAGGTATGGGTTGAAAGGACTCCTCCGACACGAAACTAACTCCGAAGGACCCAAGAACTAAAGGGTACCTACCAACTTTGTATTGCGGTGTGCTTCAAGTCTCGAATCGAAACAAAGACAATACAACATGGTGCTTGGATAGCGGTTGCTCAGGCATATGACGGAAACAAGGCCTCTTCCACAACTACAAAGCTAAATCCAAGGGTGAGTGCGGTCACATATGGAGACAACTCGAAAGGTAGAATCATTGGTGAAGGCTCGTCGGTAATCCAAATTCTCTTGTTGTTAATAAAGTCTTTCATGTAGAGAATTTAGAGCATAACTATTGAGCATTTCACAACTATGTATGATTTGGCATGGATATTGCATTTGATAAGGGTACTTGTAAGATAATTGATAGTCACGGGAAGGTTGTTCTAACCGGTCATCGTACGCTGAATATTTATACGATCGAACTGAACAACCTGATTGACTGTTCAATTGCCTGCCTTGTATCTAAACATGATAATGCAAATCTCTGGCATCGTCGCCTAGGACATGTAGGTATGTCCACTATTCAGAAGCTGTGCAAACGGAATCTGATTCGTGGATTGCCTAAGTTCGATTTAGAAGAATTCGAAGTTTGCGAGCCTTGTATTCATGGCAAACAAGCTAGAAATTCTTTTAAATCTAAGCATGGTGTCACATCCACTCGCATACTAGAGATGTTGCACATAGACTTATTTGGTCCTAGTAGAGTTAGAAGTCTTCTTTGGGAAACATTACGCTCTGGTAGTGGTAGTGGGCGACTATTCGAGATATACATGGGTTACATTTACGTCTCACAAAAGTGATAGTCTTTGACGCATTTTCTACTTTGGTGAAACAACTACTGTAACACCTTTGATATATCCGTCGTTCATTAGAAGTGATAGGGGTGGTGAATTCGTGGATCCGAACTTATTAAGTTACGTGATTATTTGGGTATTAAATCACGAATTTTTCGCACCTAAAACTCCTCAATGAAGCGGCGTAGTCGGCGTAAAAATCGTACCTTGCAAGAATCATTTCGAACTATGCTAAACGAGTTTAAAGTGCCTCGTTTTCTTTTGAAATTTTGAAGCGGTAGCTTGTGCTTGTTATGTAGTTAATAGAGTCTCTATCAGACGTCTATTGCACAAGACCCCTTACGAAGTCCTTAGAAATCGGCCTCCGAAAGTTGATTACTTTCACGTCTTTGGTTGCAAGTGTTTTGTACTGAATGATAGGGAAAACCGTGATAAATTTGCATCTAAGTCCATCGAATGTATATTCGTTGGTTATTCGTAAACATCTAGGGCTTATAGATGCTATGATCCGGTATCCGGTGCATTCTCGAGTCCATTCATGTTTCATTTATGAAGTCCGCTTCCATGGTGACCCGTGTGCTAGTGTGAAAGATATTACTACATCCTTAGAAAGGTCGAGTCTGAGCGATGACGAGGACTTGCTACCTCACGTGCAAAATGAAACACCAAATCAAAGCAAGTAGCATCTCACGAACTTCTTTGTTGAGTCAACAAACATTGATGGTGACATCTTAGCAAATGATGCCCACAATGGAAATGATGAGATGGCTGATCCTGCTGGACAACAAGAGGAACGCATGCAACGTTGGAATCGCTTTCATCCGCCTGATCTAATCATAGGAGATCCCAATGCAGGTGTTAGCACCCGGAGGTCCACTCTTAATCCCTCTCTCTCATCATTGCATGCACTAGTTTCACGCATAGAACCTAAGAATATAGATGAGGCTCTCTCTGACTCTGAATGGGTCGTGGCCATGCAAGAGGAGCTTCATCAGTTCAAAAGGAACGATGTATGGGATCTAGTCCCCCTACCTAAGGAGAAATCCTCGGTAGGAACACGCTGGGTCTTTAGAAATAAGATGGATGAAAACGGAACAGTCGTTCGGAATAAAGCTCGATTGGTGGCACAAGGTTATACCCAGGAGGAGGGTATCGATTATGATGAGACCTATGCCCCAGTTGCTCGGCTAGAAGCCATTCGACTGTTGATTGCTTTCGCATCCGCCTTAGGACTAAAGTTGTACCAGATGGACGTCAAGAGTGCCTTCTTGAACGGTTTCATTGATAAGGAAGTGTATGTTCGGCAACCCCCGGGTTTCGAGGATACACAACATCCTCATTATGTTTATCGTCTCAAGAAAGCCCTCTACGGACTCAAACAAGCACCTAGAGCTTGGTATGATCGATTGTCATCAGTGTTGCTTGAGAACGGTTTCGTTAGAAGGCGGGGTAGATAATACCTTGTTCATAAAGAAATCGGGATCTGACATCCTGGTTGTCCAGGTTTATGTCGATGACATCATCTTTGGTTCTACCGACCCTGCTCTTTGTACTCAGTTTGAGACGTTGATGTCTTCTCAGTTTGAGATGTCTGCTATGGGAGAGTTAAACTTCTTCCTTGGCTTACAAATCAAACAAACACCGTCCGGCACACACATTAGTCAAACTAAATACATTAGAGATATGTTGACCAAGTTCAAGTTTGACGGCCTTAAACCGACCCACTACTCTCCTATGAGTACATCCGTCAAGCTTGACTTGATGAACATGGTGAGCCGTTTGACTCTCACCTATACCGATCTATGATTGGGTCTCTCTTGTATATCGACCGCATCGAGACCGGACATTCGGTATCTTTGTAGGCTTATGTGCACGTTTTCAATCAAATCCTAAGATATCGCATTATAATATTTGTTAAGCACATATTCCGATATCTTAGACACACACCCATACTAAGCCTTTGGTACTCTCGGGCTTCCACCCTCGCACTTTTTGCGTACAGTGATGCTGATTATGATGGCTGTCGTGTTGAACGAAAGAGCACTAGTGGCACTTGCCAATTCTTAGGTGATAGGCTCATCTCATGGTTCTCTAAGAAACAACCTAGTGTTGCTCTTAGTACCACCGAGGCTGAGTATGTTGCCCTGAGTAATTGTGTAGATCAGCTCCTTTGGCTCAAACAACAGTTAGCAGATTTTGGCGTCCCTGTAGATTGTGTGCCTGTTTATTGTGATAGTATCAGCGCGATAAACTTGTCACACAACACAGTATTGCACACCCGGGCCAAACATATTGATATTCGGTATCATTTTATACGTGACCACGTGCAAAATGGTAGTGTCTCAGTAGAGTTTGTCCCCACTGCGCAACAGGTAGCTGATATTTTCACGAAGCCCTTACCCCAGGCCTCGTTTGAAAAACTGCGTAGTGACCTACATCTCATACCTTTATGATCCCTTTTGTTTAGTTTTCAAACTAAGGGGGAGAGTATGTATGTAGGGGGAGCTGCAATCAAGAGGGATCGATGATATATTTTGAAACTTAATCAAAAGGGGGAGAATGTTGTGTAAAATGCCCCAGTTGCTATTTATATATTTGATTAATTATCAAAATAGTATCTATTTACGTGTAATAATATTTTTGTCACACTAATGGCCATGAAACTTTAACGTTTACATCGTATGGCAATATTCTTGTGCTTTATTTTTTTCAGGTTTTATAATTAATTAAATTAGTTAATTAATCAATTTAATTGATTACTTAATTATTTAATATAGGACTAATTAATTTGATGGATTATGTAACTTTTGCTGGACCATCCTTTATTTTTAGTCTGCTACAATAATCCCTTTTTAATGTCCAGCCCTTTTATCTTTTTTATTTTCGTCAAAATTCGGCCGGGTGACTATTTTATCTATTTACCATACAACCCAAAGCCTCCTTATCATCTTGCTACCGTTTTTCATCCAAAGACCAAAACCCTAGCTTCTCTCAAATGCCGTTTCTCCTCACCTAGTAAACTCTCCGAAGAATCCTTTCAATCCCCCACAAAATCGGCTTTTATTTTGGGATAATCATTCAATTTGAGCTTTATGGCTCCGAGAGTCCTCGTTTCGATCAACTAGTCGCTCCGCTCTTCAAGAACGAGAAGTCTTAGACTTGGGCTTGAATCTCGGCCTGAAATGGGTTAAATCATTCTATCTCTCTCTTGTCTGTTTATACATGATACGAATTTTGCCATTAACGTTCGATTTGTGTGGAGATAATGATAAAAATTTGGGGCTGTCTGTCTTGGTCAATTCGAGCCATTAAAGGGTCCCAGAGTTCATCACCCTGATTCTTCGGTGGTCGTTCAATGCGAAAAAGACTCGATCTTTGAACTGATTTGGTGATATCTCTCTTATCTCTACACTTTCTGCTTCGATTTTGAAATAATCTTTGTCATTAACAACTTTTTATTTGCGAGATAATGGTCCTTCGGTTTAGTGGCTCGAGTGCGGTTTGGTGAGTCACATGCCCTTCGGTGCCTGTCCCATTCGGTTTAATAGTTGTGTTTTAATCTAAAAACCATGATTAAATCATAACTCGGTTGGCTATACGGTTTAAGTGGTCGATCTTTGGGTATTTATACCATTATTTTAAACTATATAATTTTATAAGTTTACAGATATATATATTTTTGCAGGTTCGTATGTATATATATATATATATATATATCTTTCAGGGAAATTTTTGGTTTGATATTATATATAGTAGTTCTAATTATGCTAACTTAAAGTTATTGGCTCGTTTATTCTTTTGGGTTTGAAAAGATATTATATTATTATTAAGTAAAAAAAAATTTCAAAGAATGACCCACAGCTTTTGATAAGTTTTTTTTTGTCAAAAAAAAAAAAAAAAAAAAAAATCCCTGAAATTTTGCAAAATCAGTTTGTTAAAATTCAAAATTTTGGAGCTATCTTCTCCAAATTTTGACTATAAATACCAAAGATATACATCAACTGGATTGCAACAACTCAGAAAGCACTTTCTTGAGCAATCCTACATTCCATTACACTTTTAATTCTCTTTTCTAGTTCTTTTCAAAAGTTTAGAAGTTGAGGATTCTGATTTGGAGGTCTGCCAAGTTCTGATTTTGTGGAAGGCTATTGAAAAGTGAGGTACTCCTCAATAGCACTCACAGAATCCCTGGATTGAGGTCTTTAGTGGTTTCCTTGTCAAGGTAACACTTTTGACTCAGTTCATTTATTTTGTGTTTTGGTTTGGTTATTTGCTTATTGATTAGCTTGATAGCAGTCTAGTGATACTAGTCTTGCTTGTGTTGTTTCTGTGTTGGTTCTGAGTTTTGAAGTCCTGATTTTGGACATTGATCATCTTCAGCCAGATTACGGGTCACAAGGTTGCTTGGTTTGACGTGCCAGGACATCCCGCCTAGTGGAGGCTTTCGTGGACTATTTTTCGATCGCTCAAGAAGGATCAATATCCTTAAGTCTCGACCTCGACCTCGGCGTAAGTCTAGTTTAGATTTCAGTCTGTTTTGGTCTGCTTTTTTGATTCATACAATATTTAGAAGTCATTCATTCAAGGCCCTTGTAAGTGTTGACTACATTGAGTTGTAGGTCTTCACTCACCGTAAGAGGTTTGTCTGAGTTGATTCCAAGTATTATGTGATTCAGTGTTTGTTTGATCCCCGTAAACTGTTGGTTCTGTTTTTGAGCATCAGTATACACTTGTGTATTGCTGTTATTCAATTTCGGAACACCCCCGTATTTGTCCTTTAAATCTGCAAGTTCTGTGTTGCATCTTGTTCTTGTGTGCATCCTGTACTTGCCTCTGATCAGCCTGAAAAATCTGCACTTTTGGAATACCTTGTAATAGCTTTAGGCTGTAATCTTGGAGAACTGAACTTGTATTTCAGCATCTGTGACATTAGGATTAATAATCCAGTCTTTTTCGACCAGATTATTATTTCTGGTGTTGGCTGAGTGTTCAGCTTTATTTTGTTCAGTCTTGTATTGCACTATTAAATTTGTTGTACCTGTGTACTTGCTGTTTTTTTTTTTTTTTTTTTTACTTGTAGCTGCAAAACTTGTTTCGTAAATTGTAATAATATAGTTATATATTTGCTGAACCCTTGATTATAACCTGCACATTTGTTTTGTGATTAATACCTTTTAAAGTTCAGCATTTACTTTATTCTTTTTCGGCAAGTTTCATATATTTGTAATCGAACCTGAACATCTTCTTCAGCTGCCTGCTTATTCATTTCATGATAAGTTTAATGTTAGTTCCCAGCTCTGAATCTGATATTTGCATACTTATATAACTTACACCTAATATCGAGTGTATTAATCTGTGCTTTAAACTGTTTTATAAACTTGATCTAGGTATAATAGTTAACACATATAACTTAGATTTAAGTCCTGCTTCCAGATTATTTCCAAGTGTGTTAATTATTTTATAAACTCTGATTTTGTGATATATATTTGCCTGGAAATTTGTTGAAGTGCTAAAAATTTAAAAAGGCAATTTTTTACCCACACTCTATTCACCCCCCCTCTAGAGTGTGTCTGCGCATTATCGATCCAACACCTTGGACTGATGCAATGGAAATATGACAGTTTCATACGCTCGTGTGAGAAGGAACTGTTGAGCTGAGGAGTGCACCGATTCATACATAATTTACACCTTGAATAAAGGAAGATCTGTCTCATTTATTTCTACTAAAAAGAGATTGTAATTCAGTAACGTATTATTGGCTAGATTCCAAATATATATATATATTATATTAGTATTTATTTACTTATTTTACTTTATGCACTACTCACAATCTAACTACTAACATAATCTAACCCGAGGAAAATGATAAACCTGCGACTTAGATCGAGTTAATAATAGCTTCTTGGTGTTTAACCCCACTTAAAAGAGTTACCATGTTTTCCCGAGAATACGACTGACTCACCGGACTAGCACTACAATTTGACCCGGTACACTGCCGGTTAGGATCTGTATAGCCTAGGTAATGTCCGTCAGCTTTCTGGCGCCGTTTCCAAGGTTAGGTTTAGGTCTGTCAGAATTTTGGCGCCGTTGCCGGGGAAAACGTCGCTAATTTCTTTCTTTGTGTCTAGGGTTACTACTTGTATTAGCTCAAAATTTTTCGAGGATAAGTCAACACTCTTCTTATCACATTTCTATTTTTATTTTCCGTTGGTATCTACCTTCTTTTAGTTACCAATTTTCTTCTTCTACCAAATTCGAGTTATTTTCTATTTTCGATAGTAGAAAGTAAACGTGGTCATAACAACCGAGGATAAGTCAATACATTTCTCAATCTCATTTGTATTTTTATTTTCATTGGTACCTACCTATTTGGTAAGATATCAATTTTTTTATAAAAATACTCGATAAATAATGAGTGGCTTCGTAATTACCGAGAGAGAGAAAAAAAAAAAAAAAAAAAACTACTCGGTAATTACGAGAGAAAAAAATGTGGTTTTTTATCGATTTTGTGTTATTTTCTATTCGATATTTTCTATTCCACAAGAATTGTCAAATCGAGTTACACGAAAATGGCGAAACCGTTGGTGAAACACCTGAACAAGGGATTGCTCATGCTCGAGGTATAGCCAAAACCTTAATCGAATTTACCTCAACCTAATAACCGTAATCGAATAATAGAAATAATCGAATCGAATAAGCATAATCGTAATAATCGAAACCAAATTTAACCCGAGACCTATATGTGATCGGACCGCAAGAAGGTACAGATTAATAATCCAATTCGTTTACCCAATAAAGGAGCAAATAATTTGAAATAAAATCTCATCTTTTGGTTTAATTGACACAAGAGCCCAATTTCTAGGAGAAGATGATGAGGATCCACATCATCACCTCTATCTTTCAAGAATTGTGTAATCTGACAAAAGTCATGGTGCTCATCGGGAATTAACGAGGATGTCTATGTTTCCTTTTTCTTTAAAAGGAAGAGCACGAGATTGGTTTTGTCACTTCCACATCAATCACCGACTAGTTGGGAGGAGATTCAATCCGAGTTCTTAAAGCAATATTTTACTCTGGTAGAAAATTGGAATTAATAGTCGAAATTGCCAACTTTAAACAAGGATCTCAAGAAATGCTTGGGAATGCTTGGGAAAGGTTTAAAAGGTTATTAAGAGCTTGTCCCGATCATGGTTATTCCTTAGAAATGCAAATTCAACTTTTTCGTCAGAATTAAGGAAAGACTCACGTGCGAGATGTAGATCATGCATGTGGTGGTTCGTTAATGATGAGTGAAGCCCAAATAGTTTACGATGCTATAGAAAAGATTTCCAAAAATAATCGTATGTGGGAAACCGGTTCTAGCACAAGAAAAGTAGCCTTTGCAGGAGAATGTACATCGAATGCAGAAGTTCTTGCACACTTGGAGAATTTGAGTAGGAAATTTGACGGCTTATTAGCCAGTAAAAAGATAAACTCAGAAAATATCTTACCAAATGAATACTCAAGTCATGATAATGTGTCATTAGGGATGGAAGAACCAAAAGGATATTCAAGGGAAAAGGTGAGTTTTTTACAGCATAGGAATTTGAACAATGCATATTCAAACTCGTTTAATGCTATAAGAAGAGATCACCCTACTTTTCATTGGTCTGAAACCCCTAGTAAGCAAGGACAACCACCGTATCCAATCCAATATAAGAATCCAAATCTAGTTTATCAAGGAGATACCTCGAATCAGAATCTACAATCATTACCTAGATCGTATCCACAACATACCACTCAAAGCATACCAGTCACCCAAAGTTCAACTCAACCTGAAGGAGTTGATAAATGGGAGAAATTAATGGAAAATCTGATAGGTATGATATCTACTCAAGCTCAAAATATGGAAATTATGATAACTTCTATAGGTACAGTCACTAAGGATATGAGTACGTTGAAAACATCTATGAGTGGACATGATACCAGAATGAGAATTATAGAAGCTTCATTGAGGAATCTGGAATATCACTTGAGTAGAGAAGTAGAACGTAAAAACAATAAACCCTCAGAAGGATTGCCAAGTAATACCGAAAGAAACCCGGGAGAGGTAAATGCTGTTATTACTAGAAGTGGAAGGATCTGTGGAAGTAATGGATTAGAAAAATTCGGGAATAATGAAGTAGATGATGATTTAGATGGTAAATATAAGAAGAATATGGAATCTAAAGGGCCATTTCAAACCGAACCTTATCCGGCTCAATCCAAATTCATCTCGGTTCAACCAGATAGGACAACACCATATCCAGTGCATATTTTGAAGAAAAAGGTACTGAATGATGACACACAATGTCCTCAAAAGGCACAATCATTCAAGGAAGCTTTACCATCTTCGTTTAACGATGAGAAGTATGCATGTTTTCTCGACACTTTTCGGTGCTTAAATATTAATATCCCTTTCATCGATGTTTGTAAGGGAGAGTTTAGTTTGGGAGTTAATCATGAGAGCGTTGTCTTCAACATTTACAATTCATTGAAATATCCATACATTACACTAGAATCTAGTTCTTGTGTAGACACTTTGTGTTCCCTTGTTGTGGATTGTACTAAACACGCAGTAATTGAAGAAGATGACTTTAGCAATAATATGAAGGCTCGCAAACCTAAAGCTCGAAAATCAAAGGAAAAGTTCAAG
Source organism: Gentiana macrophylla (assembly GCA_026214975.1). Classification (NCBI taxonomy): domain Eukaryota; kingdom Viridiplantae; phylum Streptophyta; class Magnoliopsida; order Gentianales; family Gentianaceae; genus Gentiana; species Gentiana macrophylla. The sequence continues at coordinate 233,516 of JAOBSW010000361.1, forward strand.
AATCGTGTGGATTGGTGGAAATTGTCTAACCTCTCGTTGGAAACCAAGATTGAAGAAGGATGCGGTGCGTGAGGATGACCCACCACGAAGACATTAGAAAACTAAAGCACGATAAAGTCGGCTATAGACTATAAATGTAGTCAATGACGGGTACTATCCTTCCTTTTTACTCCTTAAGTATTTATTTTTAGTGGATTATGTGCTTAATTGTTACGTGCTTTTGTGAGTAATTGTTAAAAGTATCCCGTTTTGTGTAGTATATTATATTAGTTAATCATTATCATTTTGGTCGAGCAAACGACGTTAACCAAAAGCGCTACCGGGAGGCAGCCCGAAAAAAATGTTAAATATAATAATTACTCATACTTTGGATGATACTTTGGTAATACTTCGGATTGATTTTCATTTTGTTTCACCAAGTCTTAGGATGAATGTTTGAATGACATTAAACGGGAACGATTAGGTGGTTATCCGAAAATCCCGATGGAGAAAAAAAAGAGAAAATTCAAATGCATCATTTCTTAGACTTAGGTTGTTAGAACGATTTGAAATAACCCTTGAGGATCTGGGTATAAAAGACTCAGAGTTAATACTTTGCTATACGTTACATTTCATGATCTAGTCTGTTTTAAATTTCAAATAACGTGTGACATGTATTAGTTCACATACTATGGAAGTGAGGAGGTCATAACTTTAACCCACCCACCCACCCTTTTTTTATCATCCGAGTATTTGTTTTGACTTGTTTTAGTGCACCATTGCTTTCCCAACAACTTATTTACACTCACTTTACATTGAGGACAATGTAAGTTCGTAAGTGGGGAGTGGAGTCGTTGGTCTAGCACTGGAATTAATGTTTATTTTGTATCAATAAATCTCTTAGTTTTCGATCTTTTTCGAGCATTATTTAGTTGATTAAAATAAATCGTATAAGGTATATATATTTCATGGATTTGAAGATATAATGATCAATTTGGATGTGTATAACCAATGTGAACCGTAAGTGCATTGTAATTCCAAATATATTTGTGTAACATGAATTCCTTCACGTAAGCCTTTGATATTGAAGCGAAAATTTTTAAATCAGATCAATTCAAGATCCTAGTGGTTATTCTAGAGAAATAGCGGTAATTTAGTACCTAATTTTTGAACGTGTACTGTGAATATCTGAAGGTTTGAATGTGATAGAAAGGATATAAGTTAAGTTTATGAAAAGAAAAATAAATAAATAAATAAAGATGAACTATCTATATGTTGGTTGTAGCTACCAATGATTTGAGTGCGAGAGGGCGTTATCACTTAAACGCCCTATATCAATATGAGGTTTAAAAGCTCCCGATCGCTCGATGATATTAGTCCGGCTAGGGTGTTATCACGAAACGTCCTATTGCTGAGAATGAAGGCATATGCTACACATGTGAAATTAAGTTCATCAGAAGAAAAAAAAAAAAATTTAAGCGTGGTTGAAAACTTAGTTATCTTCTGACTATCCCCAGTATAAACTGAATGATATGCTTTAGGGATTATCCTAATAAGTACTCGGAAGAACTTTGTGTGGAACTGTTACTGCTTATACCTAGGAAAGTCATTAGGACTGTCTGAATGGATATTTGTGCGTTTGCTTGAATTATTCAAGAGAGGATAGTGGAAATTGAAAAGGCTTGTCACACACACTCTGTTATACATTTATATTGAGGTTAAAGCCTGGTTATAATTCTAAAGGTTGTATTATCTGGTTGTTCCTTATACCTTCTATCTTCATGAATTTATCTCTTATTCATTTTGTTTTATCGCTTGTTTTGATCGAGGACGACCAAAAGCTAAGTAGGGGGTTGTGATGAGAGATAAATTTATGATCGTTTTTATGATATTTCGCCCCATTTCTGATACCATTTTGAACATTATTATATCAAATCAAGTCATAAATACTAAGTTTTATCTAAATGTATAAGTAGTAGTTATTATATAAATTATCGTATTTTTATAAGTTTTTTTTATTAGTTTTTGTACCGGTTTAGTAACCGGAGTGTCGTGTCGGATTTACGTTTGGTATTTTGGTGGTTCATTGCAGGATTATACATTGACCAAGATTCCAAGTAACGACATGTTTTGAGTCTAAAAGATGTGTTTAGAGGATTAGAAGAAGATGCCACAAGTTTATAAGTTCAACGGAGCAAATTTTCTAAGTACTTAAATCGTTACATATTTTCGACGGAGATTTGACCCATCTTAGAGGCATTTTCAGGGGATGACTTCTTAATTAAAGTTGTAGATCTTCACATAAGCTTTCCAACGCACTTTGAATCACGTCAATTGGAGTTTTACAACTCAAGTTATGGTCAATTGACTAATCAATTCGGATTAGTAGAAATCCCGTAAAAGACTCGACATACGAATGGCTCATCAAAACGACATTTTATGAAGAAGTTTCCTTCATAAAAGTTGTATATCTTCAAGAAATATTTCCAATGGATTTTGAATCAAGTCAATCGGACTTCTAAAACTCAAATGGTGGTCAAGTGGCTAATTGATTTGTATTAAGGAAAATGTCGCAAAAGCGACACGTAATGGGAATGACCCATCAAAGGCGTTTTCTGAAGAAGAGTCCTTCATGAAAGTTGAAGAATTTTCCGAGAGCTTAATTTTGACGTTTGAATCATAATTTTTGGAGGTCTACAACTCAAGATATGAATTTTAAGTTTTATTCCAATAATTATAATTATAACCAAAGGATCGAGAATCGTTGAGTCATTTTGCAATGATGACACCGGACCGATCCGGCACTAATCCGACCGGTCCGGCCTCAACATTTGCTTATATATACAGAGCCATCAGCAGCAGCAGATGCCCCTCTTTTCTCCCCTCTTTCTGCTTCTTCTCATTTCTGTTCTTTTCTTTTTTTATTTTATTTTTTTTATATGATATAAATATATATATAGTAGATCATGTATGTATATATATATATTCTATGTATGAATATATATGATATGTATAAATATATATGTGATATATATATATATATAGATCGTGATCTACTATCTTTTTCATCTCTTTTCTCTTTTTATTTTATTTTGGTAAAGTATATATATATATATATGTCGATGTATGTATGTATATATGTTTTTCACATATATAAATAAAATGGTTATAGTATCGTTGTAATGACGGAATAATTATCGAAGATTGTTGATTTGAAGCTTTGGCATGTTAGATCCGTGGAAACGACTCGATTCGATAGTCATAACCTGTAATATATTCTAAAATTGTTATGTTTATTATTTCTATTTCTATTTATATATGATATTAAACTAAAAATATATCTAGCCAAGATATGAATCAATTAGTTAATCTTTTGGTAAAATGAATGATCGACTCGTAATAATGATTAAAATCAATTATGATGAATCTCTTTCTTTCTTTGCGCTTAATGAAACGTTAAAATTGAAAGACCGGAGGGTAAAATTGGCCGAGTGAAAGCGTGACAACGGAACCCGCTTTCTACCCGAAGCAGATTTGTCTTGGGAAAGATAAATTTTATTGACATTTGTACTCGAGATCGTAATAATGTTAAATCATCGTTTAATTGAAACTTAAACCGGAAAGTTGAATCGTCCGGCTTTGACAACCGGAGCCTTTTAAATAAAATTGACCGTTTGACGAACGGAATGACTCCTTTTTATCTAAAGGTAGATTTGTACTCGGGACCTGTTCAGAAAAACCGTAACAGTTGTGGACCTTGTGTTGTGTAAAATGCCCCAGTTGCTATTTATATATTTGATTAATTATCAAAATAGTATCTATTTACGTGTAATAATATTTTTGTCACACTAATGGCCATGAAACTTTAACGTTTACATCGTATGGCAATATTCTTGTGCTTTATTTTTTTCAGGTTTTATAATTAATTAAATTAGTTAATTAATCAATTTAATTGATTACTTAATTATTTAATATAGGACTAATTCGGCTGATGGATTATGTAACTTTTGCTGGACCATCCTTTATTTTTAGTCTGCTACAATAATCCCTTTTTAATGTCCAGGCCCTTTTATCTTTTTATTTTCGTCAAAATTCGGCCGGGTGACTATTTTATCTATTTACCCTACAACCCAAAGCCTCCTTATCATCTTGCTACCGTTTTTCATCCAAAGACCAAAACCCTAGCTTCTCTCAAATGCCGTTTCTCCTCACCTAGTAAACTCTCCGAAGAATCCTTTCAATCCCCCACAAAATCGGCTTTTATTTTGGGATAACTACATTCAATTTCAGAGCTTTATGGCTGCTGAGAGTCCTCTCGTTTCGATCAACTAGTCGCTCCGCTCTTCAAGAACGAGAAGTCTTAGACTTCGGGCTTGAATCTCGGCCTGAAATGGGTTAAATCATTCTATCTCTCTCTTGTCTGTTTATACATGATACGAATTTTGCCATTAACGTTCGATTTGTGTGGAGATAATGATAAAAATTTGGGGCTGTCTGTCTTGGTCAATTCGAGCCATTAAAGGGTCAGAGTTCATCACCCTGATTCTTCGGTGGTCGTTCAATGCGAAAAAGACTCAGTCTTTGAACCTGATTTGGTGATATCTCTCTTATCTCTACACTTTCTGTTTCGATTTTGAAATAATCTTTGTCATTAACAACTTTTTATTTGCAGATAATGGTCCTTCGGTTTAGTGGCTCAGTGCCGGTTTGACTGAGTCACATGCCCGCTCGGTGCCTGTCCCATTCGGTTTAATAGTTGTGTTTTAATCTAAAAACCATGATTAAATCATAACTCGGTTGGCTATACGGTTTATGGTCAAGATCTGGGTATTTATACCATTATTTTAAACTATATAATTTTATAAGTTTACATGATATATATTTTTTTGTGTGTTCAGTATGTATATATATATATATATCTTTCAGGAAATTTTGGTTTGATATTATATATAGTAGTTCTAATTATGCTAACTTAAAGTTATTGGCTCGTTTATTCTTTTGGGTTTGAAAAGATATTATATTATTATTAAGTAAAAAAAAATTTCAAAGAATGACCCACAGCTTTTGATAAGTTTTTTTTTGTCAAAAAAAAAAAAAAAAAAAAAAAAAATCCCTGAAATTTTGCAAAATCAGTTTGTTAAAATTCAAAATTTTGGAGCTATCTTCTCCAAATTTTGACTATAAATACCCAGTATACATCAACTGGATTGCAACAACTCAGAAAGCACTTTCTTGAGCAATCCTACATTCCATTACACTTTTAATTCTCTTTTCTAGTTCTTTTCAAAAGTTTAGAAGTTGAGGATTCTAATTTGGAGGTCTGCCAAGTTCTGATTTTGTGGAAGGCTATTGAAAAGTGAGGTACTCCTCAATAGCACTCATGAGAATCCCTGGATTGAGGTCTTTAGTGGTTTTTCTGTCAAGGTAACACTTTTGACTCGATTCATTTATTTTGTGTTTTGGTTTGGTTATTTGCTTATTGATTAGCTTGATAGCGATCTAGTGATACTAGTCTTGCTTGTGTTGTTTCGTGTTGGTTTACGAGTTTTGAAGTCCGATTTTGGACATTGATCATCTTCACCTGATTACGGGTCACAAGGTTGCTTGGTTTGACGTGCCGGGACATCCGCCCAGTGAGGCTTCGTGGACTATTATTTTCGATCGCTCAAGAAGGATCAATATCCTTAAGTCTCGACCTCGACCTCCGACGTAAGTCTAGTTTAGATTCTCGGTCTGCATTTGGTCTGCTTTTTTGATTCATACAATATTTAAGTCATTCATTCAAGGCCCTTGTAAGTGTTGACTACATTGAGTTGTAGGTCTTCACTCACCGTAAGAGGTTTGTCCGAGTTGATTCCAAGTATTATGTGATTCAAAGTGTTTGTTTGATCCCGTAAACTGTTGGTTCTGTTTTTGAGCATCGTGATACACTTGTGTATTCTTTGTTATTCAATTTCGAACACCCCGTATTTGTCCTTTAAATCTGCAAGTTTACGTGTTGCATCTTGTTCTTGTGTGCATCCTGTGCCTCCTCGATCACTGAAAAATCTGCACTTTTGGAATACCTTGTAATAGCTTTAGGTCAGAATCTTGGAGAACCGAACTTGTATTTCAAAGATTCGTGACATTAGGATTAATAATCCAGTCTTTTTCGACCAGATTATTATTTACGGTGTTGGTGAGTGTTCAGCTTTATTTTGTTCAGTCTTGTATTGCACTATTAAATTTGCTGTACCTGTGTACTTGCTGATTTTTTTTTTTTTTTTACTTGTAGCTGCAAAACTTGTTTCGTAAATTGTAATAATATAGTTATATATTTGCTGAACCCTTGATTATAACCTGCACATTTGTTTTGTGATTAATACCTTTTAAAGTTCAGCATTTACTTTATTCTTTTTCGCAAGTTTCATATATTTGTAATCGAACCTGAACATCTTCTTCAGCTGCCTGCTTATTCATTTCATGATAAGTTTAATGTTAGTTCCCAACTCTGAATCTGATATTTGCATACTTATATAACTTACACCTAATATCGAGTGTATTAATCTGTGCTTTAAACTGTTTTATAAACTTGATCTAGGTATAATAGTTAACACATATAACTTAGATTTAAGTCCCGCTTCAGATTATTTCCAAGTGTGTTAATTATTTTATAAACTCGATTTTGTGATATATATTTGCTGGAAATTTGTTGAAGTGCTAAAAATTTAAAAGGCAATTTTTACCCACACTCTATTCACCCCTCTGTAGAGTGTGTCTCAAGATTATCGATCCAACACCTTGGGTGATGCAATGGAAATATGACAGTTTCATACGCTCGTGTGAGAAGGAACATTGAGTGAGGAGTGCACCGATTCATACATAATTTACACCTTGAATAAAGGAAGATCTCATCTCATTTATTTCTACTAAAAGAGATTGTAATTGATAACGTATTATTGGCTAGATTCCAAATATATATATATATTATATTAGTATTTATTTACTTATTTTACTTTATGCACTACTCACAATCTAACTACTAACATAATCTAACCCGAGGAAAATGATAAACTCGCGACTTAGATCGAGTTAATAATAGCTTCTTGGTGTTTAACCCCACTTAAAAGAGTTACCATGTTTTTCACGAGGAATACGACGACTCACGGACTAGCACTACAATTTGACCGGTACATTTGCCGGTTAGGATCTCAGATAGCCTAGGTAATGTCCGTCGACTTTCCGGCGCCGTTTCCAAGGTTAGGTTTAGGTCTGTGTTGAATTTTGGCGCCGTTGCCGGGAAAACGTCGCTAATTTCTTTCTTTGTGTCTAGGGTTACTACTTGTATTAGCTCAAAATTTTTCGAGGATAAGTCAACACTCTTCTTATCACATTTCTATTTTTATTTTCCGTTGGTATCTACCTTCTTTTAGTTACCAATTTTCTTCTTCTACCAAATTCGAGTTATTTTCTATTTTCGATAGTAGAAAGTAAACGTGGTCATAACAGCCGAGGATAAGTCAATACATTTCTCAATCTCATTTGTATTTTTATTTTCATTGGTACCTACCTATTTGGTAAGATATCAATTTTTTTATAAAAATACTCGATAAATACGAGTGGCTTCGTAATTACCGAGAGAGAGAAAAAAAAAAAAAAAAAAAAAAAAAAACTACTCGGTAATTACCGAGAGAAAAAAAAAATGTGGTTTTTTTATCGATTTTGTGTTATTTTCTATTCGATATTTTCTATTCCACAAGAATTGTCAAATCGAGTTACGAAAATGGCCGAAACCGTTGGTGAAACACCTGAACAAGGGATTGCTCATGCTCGAGGTATAGCCAAAACCTTAATCGAATTTACCTCAACCTAATAACCAGAATCAGAATAATAGAAATAATCAGAATCGGAATAAGCATAATCGTAATAATCGAAACCAGCCTAACCCGAGACCTATATGTGATCAGACCGTAAGAAGGTACCAGATTAATAATCCAATTCGTTTACCCAATAAAGGAGCAAATAATTTCGAAATAAAATCTCATCTTTTTGGTTTAATTGACACAAGAGCCCAATTTCTAGGAGAAGATGATGAGGATCCACATCATCACCTCTATCTTTTCGAAGAATTGTGTAATACAGCCAAAAGTCATGGTGCTCATCGGGAATTAACGAGGATGTCTATGTTTCCTTTTTCTTTAAAAGGAAGAGCACGAGATTGGTTTTTGTCACTTCCACATCAATCACTGACTAGTTGGGAGGAGATTCAATCCGAGTTCTTAAAGCAATATTTTACTCCTGGTAGAAAATTGGAATTAATAGTCGAAATTGCCAACTTTAAACAAGGATCTGAAGAAATGCTTGGGAATGCTTGGGAAAGGTTTAAAAGGTTATTAAGAGCTTGTCCCGATCATGGTTATTCCTTAGAAATGCAAATTCAACTTTTCTGTCGTAAATTAAGGAAAGACTCACGTGCAGATGTAGATCATGCATGTGGTGGTTCGTTAATGATGAGTGAAGCCCAAATAGTTTACGATGCTATAGAAAAGATTTCCAAAAATAATCGTATGTGGGAAACCGGTTCTAGCACAAGAAAAGTAGCCTTTGCAGGAGAATGTACATCGAATGCAGAAGTTCTTGCACACTTGGAGAATTTGAGTAGGAAATTTGACGGCTTATTAGCCAGTAAAAAGATAAACTCAGAAAATATCTTACCAAATGAATACTCAAGTCATGATAATGTGTCATTAGGGATGGAAGAACCAAAAGGATATTCAAAGGAAAAGGTGAGTTTTTACAAAGATAGAATTTGAACAATGCATATTCAAACTCGTTTAATGCTATAAGAAGAGATCACCCTACTTTTCATTGGTCCAAACCCCTAGTAAGCAAGGACAACCACCGTATCCAATCCAATATAAGAATCCAAATCTAGTTTATCAAGGAGATACCTCGAATCGAATCTACAATCATTACCTAGATCGTATCCACAACATACCACTCAAAGCATACCAGTCACCCAAAGTTCAACTCAACCTGAAGGAGTTGATAAATGGGAGAAATTAATGGAAAATCTGATAGGTATGATATCTACTCAAGCTCAAAATATGGAAATTATGATAACTTCTATAGTGCAATACCACTAAGGATATGAGTACGTTGAAAACATCTATGAGTGGACATGATACGTAATGAGAATTATAGAAGCTTCATTGAGGAATGGAATATCACTTGAGTAGAGAAGTAGAACGTAAAAACAATAAAACCTCGGAAGGATTGCCAAGTAATACCGAAAAGAAACCGGGAGAGGTAATGTTGTTATTACTAGAAGTGGAAGGATCTCGTGGAAGTAATGGATTAGAAAAATTCGGGAATAATGAAGTAGATGATGATTTAGATGGTAAATATAAGAAGAATATGGAATCTAAAGGGCCATTTCAAACCGAACCTTATCCGGCTCAATCCAAATTCATCTCGGTTCAACCAGATAGGACAACACCATATCCAAGTGCATATTTTGAAAAAAAGGTCTTGAATGATGACACACAATGTCCTCAAAAGGCACAATCATTCAAGGAAGCTTTACCATCTTCGTTTAACGATGAGAAGTATGCATGTTTTCTCGACACTTTTCGGTGCTTAAATATTAATATCCCTTTCATCGATGTTTGTAAGGGAGAGTTTAGTTTGGGAGTTAATCATGAGAGCGTTGTCTTCAACATTTACAATTCATTGAAATATCCATACATTACACTAGAATCTAGTTCTTGTGTAGACACTTTGTGTTCCCTTGTTGTGGATTGTACTAACACGCAGGTAATTGAAGAAGATGACTTTAGCAATAATATGAAGGCTCGCAAACCTAAAGCTCGAAAATCAAAGGAAAAGTTCAAGAATCGTGTGGATTGGTGGAAATTGTCTAACCTCTCGTTGGAAACCAAGATTATTGAAGAAGGATGCGGTGCGTGAGGATGACCCACCACCAGTACATTAGAAAACTAAAGCACGATAAAGTCTGGCTATAGACTATAAATGTAGTCAATGACGGGTACTATCCTTCCTTTTTACTCCTTAAGTATTTATTTTTAGTGGATTATGTGCTTAATTGTTACGTGCTTTTGTGAGTAATTGTTAAAAGTATCCCGTTTTGTTTAGTATATTATATTAGTTAATCATTATCATTTTGGTCGAGCAAACGACGTTAACCAAAAGCGCTACCGGGAGGCAGCCCGCAAAAATGTTAAATATAATAATTACTCATACTTTGGATGATACTTTGGTAATACTTCGGATTGATTTTCATTTTGTTTCACCAAGTCTTAGGATGAATGTTTGAATGACATTAAACGGGAACGATTAGGTGGTTATCCGAAAATCCCGATGGAGAAAAAAAAGAGAAAATTCAAATGCATCATTTCTTAGACTTAGGTTGTTAGAACGATTTGAAATAACCCTTGAGGATCTGGGTATAAAAGACTCAGAGTTAATACTTTGCTATACGTTACATTTCATGATCTAGTCTGTTTTAAATTTCAAATAACGTGTGACATGTATTAGTTCACATACTATGGAAGTGAGGAGGTCATAACTTTAACCCACCCACCCACCCTTTTTTTATCATCCGAGTATTTGTTTTGACTTGTTTTAGTGCACCATTGCTTTCCCAACAACTTATTTACACTCACTTTACATTGAGGACAATGTAAGTTCGTAAGTGGGGAGTGGAGTCGTTGGTCTAGCAATGGAATTAATGTTTATTTTGTATCAATAAATCTCTTAGTTTTCGATCTTTTTCGAGCATTATTTAGTTGATTAAAATAAACTGTATAAGGTATATATTTCATGGATTTGAAGATATAATGATCAATTTGGATGTGTATAACCAATGTGAACCGTAAGTGCATTGTAATTCCAAATATATTTGTGTAACATGAATTCCTTCACGTAAGCCTTTGATATTGAAGCGAAAATTTTTAAACTGTATCAATTCAGTATCCTAGTGGTTATTCTAGAGAAATAGCAGTAATTTAGTACCTAATTTTTGAACGTGTACTGTGAATATCTGAAGGTTTGAATGTGATAGAAAGGATATAAGTTAAGTTTATGAAAAGAAAAATAAATAAATAAATAAAGATGAACTATCTATATGTTGGTTGTAGCTACCAATGATTTGAGTGCAGTAGGGCGTTATCACGAAACGTCCTATATCAATATGAGGTTTAAAAGCTCCCGATCGCTCGATGATATTAGTCCGGCTAAGGTGTTATCACTAAACGCCCTATTCTTTGAGAATGAAGGCATATGCTACACATGTGAAATTAAGTTCATCGAAGAAAAAAAAAAAAATTTAAGCGTGGTTGAAAACTTAGTTATCTTCGACTATCCCCAAGTATAACCGAATGATATGCTTTAGGGATTATCCTAATAAGTACTCGGAAGAACTTTGTGTGGAATCATTATCGCTTATACCTAGGAAAGTCATTAGGATTTGTCTGAATGGATATTTGTGCGTTTGCTTGAATTATTCAAGAGAGGATAGTGGAAATTGAAAAGGCTTGTCACACACACACTGTTATACATTTATATTGAGGTTAAAGCTGGTTATAATTCTAAAGGTTGTATTATATCGGTTGTTCCTTATACCTTCTATCTTCATGAATTTATCTCTTATTCATTTTGTTTTATCGCTTGTTTTGATCGAGGACGCCACCAAAAGCTAAGTAGGGGTTGTGATGAGAGATAAATTTATGATCGCTTTTATGATATTTCGCCCCATTTTCGATACCATTTTGAACATTATTATATCAAATCAAGTCATAAATACTAAGTTTTATCTAAATGTATAAGTAGTAGTTATTATATAAATTATCGTATTTTTATAAGTTTTTTTTATTAGTTTTTGTACCGGTTTAGTAACCGGAGTGTCGTGTCGGATTTACGTTTGGTATTTTGGTGGTTCATTGCAGGATTATACATTGACCAAGATTCCAAGTAACGACATGTTTTGAGTCTAAAAGATGTGTTTAGAGGATTAGAAGAAGATGCCACAAGTTTATAAGTTCAACGGAGCAAATTTTCTAAGTACTTAAATCGTTACATATTTTCGACGGAGATTTGACCCATCTTAGAGGCATTTTCAGGGGATGACTTCTTAATTAAAGTTGTAGATCTTCACATAAGCTTTCCAAAGCACTTTGAATCACGTCAATTGGAGTTCTACAACTCAAGTTATGGTCAATTGACTAATCAATTCGGATTAGTAGAAATCCCGTAAAAGACTCGACATACGAATGACTCATCAAAACGACATTTTATGAAGAAGTTTCCTTCATAAAAGTTGTATATCTTCAAGAAATATTTCCAATGGATTTTGAATCAAGTCAATCGGACTTTTAAAACTCAAATGGTGGTCAAGTGGCTAATTGATTTGTATTAAGGAAAATGTCGCAAAACGACACGTAATGGGAATGACCCATCAAAAAGGCGTTTTCTGAAGAAGAGTCCTTCATGAAAGTTGAAGAATTTTCCGAGAGCTTAATTTTGACGTTTGAATCATAATTTTTGGAGGTCTACAACTCAAGATATGAATTTTAGAAGTTTTATTCCAATAATTATAATTATAACCAAAGGATCGAGAATCAAGCTGAGTCATTTTGCAATGATGACACCGGACCGATCCGGCACCAATCCGGACCGGTCCGGCCTCAACATTTGCTTATATATACAGAGCCATCAGCAGCAGCAGATGCCCCTCTTTTCTCCCCTCTTTCTGCTTCTTCTCGTTTCTGTTCTTTTCTTTTTTTATTTTATTTTTTTTATATGATATAAATATATATATAGTAGATCATGTATGTATATATATATATTCTATGTATGAATATATATGATATGTATAAATATATATGTGATATATATATATATAGATCGTGATCTACTATCTTTTTCATCTCTTTCTCTTTTTATTTTTATTTTCTACTGTATATACATATATATGTCGATGTATGTATGTATATATGTTTTTCACATATATAAATAAAATGGTTATAGTATCGTTGTAATGACGGAATAATTATCGAAGATTGTTGATTTGAAGCTTTGGCATGTTAGATCCGTGGAAAGCGATTGATTCGATATATAATAACGGTAATATATTCTAAAATTGTTATGTTTATTATTTCTATTTCTATTTATATATGATATTAAACTAAAAATATATCTAGCCAAGATATGAATCAATTAGTTAATCTTTTGGTAAAATGAATGATCGACTCGTAATAATGATTAAAATCAATTATGATGAATCTCTTTCTTTCTGCGCTTAATGAAACGTTAAAATTGAAAGACCGGAGGGTAAAATTGGCCGAGTGAAAGCGTGACAACGGAACCCGATTTCTACCGGGGCGATTTGTCTTGGGAAAGATAAATTTTATTGACATTTGTACTCGAGATCGTAATAATGTTAAATCATCGTTTAATTGAAACTTAAACCGAAAGTTGAATCGTCCGGCTTTGACAACCGGAGCCTTTTAAATAAAATTGACCGTTTGTGAACGGAATGACTCCTTTTATCTAAAGGTAGATTTGTACTCGGGACCATTCGTAAAAACCGTAATGATTGTGGACCTTGGATCGATGCAATGGACATATGACGATTTCATACGCTCGTGTGAAGAAAGCTGTTGGTGAGGAGTGCACCGATTCATACATAATTTACACCTTGAATAAAGGAAGACTGCCTCATTTATTTCTACTAAAAAGAGATTGTAATTCAAGAACGTATTCTTGGCTAGATTCCAAATATATATATATTATATTAGTATTTATTTACTTATTTTACTTTATGCACTACTAACAATCTAACTACTAACATAATCTAACCCGAGGAAAATGATAAACTGCGACTTAGATCGAGTTAATAATAGCTTCTGGTGTTTAACCCCACTTAAAAGAGTTACCATGTTTTCCCGAGAATACGACCGACTCACCAGACTAGCACTACAATTTGACCCGGTACATCTGCCGGTTAGGATCTCAGATAGCTCAGGTAATGTCCGTCGCCTTTTCGGCGCCGTTTCCAAGGTTAGGTTTAGGTCTATCAGATACGTAGACAACTCAAGAGAAATAACTCGAGAGCTCAGTCTAAATACACAACAAAACACGTCCATCTTTATAAGAATTAGAGTTCTAGGGGTTCAAGATCTTTATCACAAAGGGAATCGACCCGGATTGAATAATAGACGGTTTCAAAGATCGTCGAGATTTAGTATTTGTTTTTTATTTTTATTTTTGTCAATTCCAGTACAATTTTAATAATTAAAAAAAATCTAAAACTGCCTAGTCCCTGAATAGTCCCCGCCTGGCCGACTAGTCCGTAGTCTCCATCCGGCCGCCGGACTAGCACCTAGCAATTTTTAGAACACTTTCTAATCAAATTTTCCATTTCCGCATGAAACATGTTGTCACTGAGTACCACACTCTCTTCACGAAGATGGGCGTTTCTGCGTTGCTCATGTATATAGCACGAATTAACTTGCCAATGCTCTCACTAAACCATTGTCTCGTACACAGTTTCATTTATGCATTGCTCATGTCTATAGTGCGAATTAAGTTGCCAATGCTCTCACTAAACCATTGTCTCGTACGCAGTTTCATTTATGCATTGCTCATGTTTATAGTGTGAATTAGGTTGGCAATGCTCTCACTAAACCATTGTCTCGTACATGGTCTCAACCTCTCCTCACTGTTCATGTTGGATCTGTTAGGTTACCTGATTAACCTCTCATCACTTTTCTGTGGGATCGGGGGTGAGGGGATCCTTAATGGTAGGGTTTACCATTTTTTCGTACACGGTCTCAACACTTTAAAGTCAAGTTAGACTTTGTACGCCCCGCCTAGCTTGAGACTTGAGTGGCGTCATAGTGTAATATTGACAAAATATAATTTCTATTATGAGGTGATCGTCTGTTTTTCATTATTTTTGTGAGACTTGAGTGGCGTCATAGTGTAATATTGACAAAACGTAATTTCTATTATGAGGTGATAGTCTGTTTTTCATTACTTTTGTGATTCTAGAATAATTGTACTAATATCTTTCAATGAACAAGAGATTGTTGAGTCAACACAGAATTTACTCACTTTCGATCTCATTTTCTTTTGTTAGCTGCAACTTGTTAATGCATGTCCTTTAATATTTTGTAAGTAGTACTCTTTTTCTTTTTTTTTTTCTTTTTTCCGACCGAAACGAAATATGTACGCACTTATTCTAAACTAAATTACGCTTAAAAGCGAACTCGAACTCTCAGATCTCCACCTGAGCCTTCGCAGTTAGCGCAGTGGCAAACTACTAGGACATGTATCTGAGTACTGTAAGTAGTACTTCAAACTTAATAGACACTTACAATTTATTCTAAAATTCACGAAACGACCATATTGTTTTAGGTTAAAGGACCAGAGATCACAGGCCACTCCTATATTAGTAGAGAGATCATGGCCTTAAAGCTCAACAATGTCGTTTTAAGCACCCAACTGCATACGTGTTTCGCTAAAAAGAAAAATTCGTGTAGATTCAATCCGATCCAACATAATATAATATGTTTTTTTATTTTTATTTTTATAAAGGCCCAAATTTTTTATCTGATGATGCTTTCAAACTTGTGTAAAATTCAAATGCATACTATGCTTTTTTATAAGTGAAGGAAGTTTCAATTCGAATCGGTGTTCTTCTCACACGAAAAGGTAAGTGTTATCACCATTCGCGATGCAGAGAGTGCATCGTTCAAATTCAGAATCTGAAAAGGAGCATGGATTAAAACGATATCCTCGTGAATCGATCGATTTATTAGTTTAGGTTTTGGGCAAGTCGAACCCGCTTTCGTTGTGATACCATTAATTCAGACGGCAAGAATCAGATCTGAAACGATAATCAAAACATTTATTTATAAAAAATATCTAATAGTTTGTGTATACGTATTTAATTTGGTTTTTGTTTCAAAATACGCTTTAGAAAATTACTTTGTAGATATGTTTTGAAATTTATCAATAGATTGAATTTCAGATTACAGATATTAAAAACGCGATAAGTATGTTTTTATAAATAAAAAAACTTCAACTAAAAGCACCCAATTCGTAAACTCGACATTAACACGAAAAAAAAAAAAAAAACGCCAAGACCGGCCGTGGGCATCTATAACAAGCCGGTGTTTACAATAGGTAAAGATATTATAGTCTAATATACCGAACAACCTTTACTAAAGTGTGTAAAAGCTCTAAAATAATTCCTATGGCGGACAAAATAACACTTTAAAAATAATTTATATGGAGGGATGCGTACTTATATTTATATCAGCAATTATACTCATAAAAAGGTGGGTAAAATAAATCAGGATCCATCAAGATTTGTACGTACAAAAAGTAATTGTAATAGTTAATGCACTTTCTTGGTAAAGAGGTTCCTGATATTAAATAAATTGCTGCCACGTGCCCCCTCTTCGGATTCAGACCCAGCTCCGCCACCACAGGCGGCGGTCGGCACCGCTACCATTGCCTTTTCATCACTTCTACAGCCTAGAGGATGCCTGTAACCTATACACATGGGAACATTCAAATGCAAGGTCTTCGCTTTGGTCCCTTCACCTCCACCACCAGGTACGGCGGCTGTAGGCTGTTCCCGGCGACCTTTGTTGGTATTCTTTTTGACACCTTTTTCATCATTCTTCACCGTAGTAACGGGGTCAGCAGTGGCCCTCCGACCAGAACCGCTGCGCCGGACATGCCATACAGGGCTGTTCCGGCCCAAGTTGACTCCACCTCGGTTGGGACTACTAGGCAATTTCCTAGATTTAGACTCACCTCTTGAGTTGCTGCGGGAACAGGGTGCACTACTCACCTTTCGAGCACCGGCAACCGCCATTTTGGGTCTACTTCCACCGTTCCCGGCAGATCTGCTTCTTGAAAATGGCCAAATATTTATATTAAGCTCCGCCGCTCTGATCCCATTACCATTATTCCCTGCCCCACCGCCATTCTTCTTCTCTTTCTTCTTCTCCTTCTCTCTTTCCTTGCTGCTATCACTTTTCTTGAAAATATCTTTCCATCGTTTGGAAGCTGCAAACGACGTCGGAGCTGACAAGCCGTCCAAACCACTAGAAACCTCACTAGATCCATGTTCTGGTGCAGGTTGGTTCGACCCAAAATTTTCTTGATTCAGGTCAGGTGGGTCTTCAGGGGAGAGTTCGAGAAGATGCAGAGGGAGTAGAACACCATCGGAGAAAAGCTCATCAGCAGATAGGAGGTTTGGTTGTGGCAAAGTCGGGTTCCGGACCATCCAGAATTCGAATTCAGGTGATTTTGAATCACTACTGGATCTTCTTCCACTGCTACATGGAGAGAGAACAGAAGGGCTGATCTGCAACTCAGGTTCTTCCATGAACGTGGTAAGAGGAGTTACCAGGAGGAGACTTCTTTAACTTGTAGTTGAGATGTGTGAAGGATTTTGTTTGCTTTAAGTTTGTTGAGGAAGAAGGAAGTAAACAAATTAAGGGGACAAACACACACTACACATGCAAAGGAAGAATAGGAAATTATTTATCTCTGAACCAAAATAATGTGACATAGATAACATGAAAAGGTTGGTCGTGTGCATTATAGTCCATTGGAATCGGAGAAATTAAGGATAAGCTTGAAAAAGGTTATTTCACCCTTGTGCAAAACACAATATCTTCCTCCACAAATCTCATCCATCTCGATCCGACAGAATGGTAGGGATGTTAACTATGGTGACTCAACAGCCATTATGGTGTGAGGGTCAGGATCCAGTCTCCACATAAAGTCACCCTTAATTCAGAGCTTACTCCTACGCTGCAGTTGTCGGGATTCGATCACGTGTTCTTTGGTGCAATTTGCTAGTTGGGAACCAACTGCACTTTCCATGACGATGCTGGATCTCGTCTATGAATAAATCTGAACGGTATTTTCTTAGTGACAATCTGCTCAAGACTAAAAACTGTAGTAAAAGATGAAACGGGGTGGTTGACGATGACAAATTATGTCACCTAGGTAAATTGGGTCTGAATGGATCTAGTGATGAATACTCAAAACCCTAATGCCTTAAGAATGTGATGGTTGGTTTTATGGTTTGTCGCTGAGTCTAAGAACTTGCCTTAGATTGCCAACGTATCCTGTAATTGTCCAGGAATCAAGTCTTACGTAGTTCCTGGAACGTGGTATTTATAATGGTAACGCCTGCCCTAACCCTAATATTAGGTCGGTTTAGGCTATTGTCATATTTAACCTTCATGGGCCTTACCCCTTACCCAAGTTACCATGCTGATAATGGGCCTTCGTAGCTGGTGTGGACTCTGTCCTTTATGCCGACTTAACCGACTTGCGGTGGTCGAGATGGGACCTTCGTCCTACACTGCTTAGCCATCGATTTTCGTAGCCCCGAGTCTGGAACTCGACATGCATGCCTTGACATTTATTTGTGTTACGGGGACCAACTGTATGACGACACGTGGAGGGGTGAAACCCGGTATCGTCATAAGCCCCCCAGACTTGAGAGAGGCGACTCTCGTTGTCCGAGGTCAAATCTGCCATTTGAAATCGTCTTCGAGTTGGGTCGTCGTTTGGGCGGGAAAAAGCCCGCCACCTGTAACCCTAACCGATTATAGCGTCGTGGCGTGACATCATGGCGCACTAACGCCGTATCTTCAGCACAAGGAACGATGCGTCCTTTTTCATTAACCGTAACGCCATCACATTGATTATCGCGATTTGTGTGGGATTATAACCCCCTCAAATCACGTCTTTTCAAATCATTTCACAATCTTTGCAAGCATAAAAGGGGAGAAAAAGTCGGAGCAGAGCCTATTTCGCCATTTCCTCTGCATATCCTCCAAATTCCAAGTAAGCATCTTTCTTGCGTTCTTCCTCTTTTTTTCTGCATTTACAAATGTCAAGTAGTGCTACAGAATCAGATAGGGGTAGTGAATCACCGGCACATAACCAAGCTTCACCGTCTACCTATTCTGATCTTCCTCTCTAGCCACTTTCCGGTGAAGCCGTAGGTTCATCCCCTTCTGTCCCTAGGGAACCCAAGAAACTAGTGACTAGGATGGACGGAAAGGGTCCTAAAGGTTGTCTCACTGCCTATTCTTCTGATGATATTGATAAAATCCGTCAAAAGTTTGGTATTGCCAGCCCTCAGTTTGAAATCCGACTCCCCTCCGGCCAACATCAATACGCCGACGAGCCTCCGGAATTGTTTTGCTCAGTCTACAAAGCCCAACTTTCAAGCGGGTTGAGGTTTCCATTGTACCCGGCTGTCACATCGGTTCTACGTCACTATGAGATAAGTGTATCTCAACTAGGCCTCAATGCCATTAGGATTCTAATGGGGTTCATAATAGCTTGTCGAGTGGCAAGAGTATGCTTCTCGATCCCTCTCTTTCGCTACTACTATAAGATTGCAAGCGTGCCGGACAAGCTGTGGTACACCTTTCAACGAAGGACAAACCGACACGAGTTTGTGTCCAAGGGGCCTTCATCACATGGCGACTGGAAACCACGATTCTTCTTCCTCCGTCACGGCTCGGACAATCCTTACATAGGGCAGTGGAGGTCGAGGGGCAAAAAGACGGATAAATTGGGTGATGATCCCGCCCCTCGAGAGGCCCGTACGATGGACAACCTCAGTTTCGAGGTGTCGACCCGAGATCTGAGCCTTCTGTACGAGTTGGCCAGACTGGAGGATGCGGGTCCGATGCCCTACTCGACACTCCATGCAGTAGACCAAGAGAACTGTAGGATATTTCCTGTTGTTGTTTCTGTTCTTTATTTTTGTTTTTGTCGAGATCTATGACTTGGCATTATTGATGATATTAATCTGTCTTTTCTTTTTGCAGTGAGAAAGTTCTCGATCATCACCGATCCCACCAAAGTCCCCAAGCCGAAGGGCCAGCTCGCTCCGCCGCTCGAGGGTCAGACGGCTTCTTCTGTTGGGGTTGTCGAGAAGAGGACAACTCCTAGTACTGGAGGTGGGAGCTCTTCCAGGCTCGAGGCACAGCCGTCGGAAAGACGTACCGCGGACGTCGAGACGACGATTCCCGCTCGCTCCCCTGCCCCGCCTCACTCGGATTTTCCATTTTCTCGCTAAGGCTTCCTGCGAGATGAGGATGATGAGGCCCTAGTCGTAGTGACACAACCGGCCGGTGAGGAGGTCGAGAATATCGCTCGACAACCGAGAAAGAGGTCAACTCTGCCCGACTTGGTGAGAGATCAGCGGAAAAAGGCCGAAGTCGGTGAGGCCCCTACCGAACATAAGATTGATATGAACTGGGTTGCTGAAGAAAGCGCAACCATGGAGAACAAGGTTCTATCGTCTGCACTCCGGAATCTGTGTCGCATGGTAAGTCACTTCATTTTCGTACTTTTATCATGGCTCGTCCTTTATGCCTGCTAGATGACGCGTTTCTTTTATCGACAGACAAACCACCTCAGCAATGAGGCTGCTAAGAGATTGGTTGCGCCAGTCGAGGTAGAAGACGACTTGAAGAGGACAATTCGGAAGTTGATGGACGAGAGTGCCAAGAGGGGTGCCGCTATAGCCGGATTGGAGTCCTAATTGGAAACTCATGCGAGGGAGGCGGACGCCGAGATAAGAAAGTTGAAGGGCGAGCTGGCCGAATCTGCCAATGACCTGACCAGGGCACAAAGCGACTCGCATGTCCTGAAGAAAAAGATGGCCGATCTAGCAGTGGACTTCGAGAAGCTGCAGGCAGCGCACAACGCTTCTTTGACCGAGAGGGATGCTCTGAAGATCGAGCTGGAGAAAGTTCCCTCCAAAGTTGAGGCATCCAAGAGAGATGCAGTCCTGGAGTTTCAGAAGTCGAGGGAGCTTGACGACGACGTGACCGTGCTGATGCGCACAGCTATGATGGGCGTCTTTACACTAGCGGTGGATCAGGCTTCGGAGGCTTATCCAGAGTTCGACGTGTCCAAGCTTGCAGCGCCGCAATTTTATAACCCTGAGTCAAAGAAGTTGTATGACCAGTACAGTGAGGAGTTCCAGCGAGGGGAATCTCTAGCTCTGAAGTATGGTTCCTCGACCTCCGCTCAAGCCGCCGACAGCGCCGACTCCGGGCCGACTCCCTACGCTGCTTCATAATTGTTGTTCTTTAAACTTTACCTTTGTTGAATTTTCATTCAAACCTGGTTATGTACAATTTAACTTTAGTCTGTGTAACTTTTCCGATCATACTTTGTTTTGGCTGGTCTTGTCGACCTGACCTTATTTTGCTTTGATTTTTGTAGTATTTTGTTTCCTTTTTGATATACCCGGATTGGAATGGGGCCCTGTTCATCCATATTGGGCCTACAATCTCAGCCCATCAACACAGATAATGGGCTCTCTATCTCATTGGCCGCCGCCATCAAGCTTCTACGGCCGCTAGCTATAAATCGGCACTGTCCGCCGACATTAAGCGGACCCATTCTCTCCGTGTGATTCCTACCTATATACTTAAGGCAAAAACGAGTCCGCTGAAGGCAAAAACGAGTCCGCTGTTCGACCATACTACTCGCTGCTCGCCATGCTTATCCAGCTGGCCAATCCAGCTGGCAACACTTTACAGCTGGCTAGGACACTTGTATTGCATGCATGCTTAACTTAGCTATATACTCTCAGATTGTCTTGTCGATGAACAGAAAACCGACTTACTTTTTAGCCTATATATATATGGGATCACATTGTAATAAGAGGACTCTCTCTCTCTCAAGCTTTAACTAAAAATCTAATACAAGCAGAAACTCTGCCAATTTGTCGACAGATTAACTTGTTCATCTTGTAAACTGATCCGACAGCCTTGTTCTTATTCGCCACCCTAACCACACCGGAGAAATCATTCATTTGACCTCATATCCTCAAGATAAACAACATTACCAAAATCGGTGTTGGCGCAACATCGATTGGCTCCGTTACGGGAAAATCATTATCATTCAAAGATTCGAGGCTACTTATTCCACCACAAAGACAATTTCACGGTGTCTCGGCGAAGTCATCATCATCTACTGACTGTCGATCAACACCAGAGGAGATCATCAACTTCATTGCAAACTCACACTTGAGTCCATTTAAAATACCAGGTTGGTTTATACATCTTTTCATCGGTTTGAGATCTTCAAGTAAGGAAAGTTTGGTCATCTTTTCGTTGCAAACCGCCCATAAATCATAAGTCATGGTGGCGGGAAAAACATGAACCTGCAACAACACCGGCTAAAGCATCCAATCGAGGGGCGCCACGTGGAGCGAGCACACCCCGTGGAGAAGTTAGTCGAAGGGTTATGTCGGATGGGGCGGATGTCAACCCCGCCTCACAACCGACATGCAGCTGAGCATACATACGGGAAAGAGCTAAAGCCCGCGAAATACATGAGGAGGCGGTTAGGAAAAACAAAGGAAAGGAATCGCCGGGACATCTAACCCAAATAACGAAACAAGAATTTGTTTCAACTGGGGGGCGTCCCCACAAACAAGATATATACAAAATAGCTCTACAGGCACACATGCAGTATGTAGAGGAGATGCGGATAGGAAATACACTGTTAATTGCCGAAGGACTACCACCCCAACCTATCCGCAAATTCACCCCTCTCTCAACCCGCACAAACAGAGCTACAACCAACTTTCAATCCTCCAAAAGTAGTCCAACATCGATCGAGTTAGAAGGAAGCGGCCATCGACCTCCCAACCAAGAGAAAATAGAAAATCAGCACTTGGTCGGCTGGGGCCCGTGGTCGACGATCGCGGTGCAGCCTCAGGGCGACCTAGGAATCCTCGACAGGTTCGTACTCGTACCGAAGGACATGGGGACTCGCAAGATCTGGGGGGACATATCGCGTTCCCGCATATTCCCCCGAATCAAGAGGAAATGGGAATAATGAAAAAAAAGCGATTGAGGAATTACGAGAAAGGAACAAAGGGTGTTAAAGCGGTTCCGACATGGGGAACAAGTGTGCTTCATCCCAAAGATATCGAAAGCGGCTCAAGAGAGGGAACTCATTACCCTAATTTTATCAATTACCATGGAGCGGCGGATCCTTTGGATTGGCTATCCGCTTTTCAAAGCGAGAATCGGTTTGTGTACATCTAGCGAGGAGGCTTGGTGTATAGCATTTGTGGGATCAATGCAAGATAGAGGCGACATCATGGATCGCATGATCTTCCTCCCGGTTCGATTTTATCATGGGATGATCGATCAACAAGTTTTATAGCTGAATTTAGGTCGAGAGGAGGACCAAAAAAGCGCACATTGACTGCATGAGGTCCGACGCAGGCGACAATGAGGCTACCCGCGCTCTACTATGAGCGGTTTTATAAAGTGTCACGAGCTAACCAGGGCATAGCGAGATAACGTCGTCATGACTAGCTTCAAAGCAGGGTTGAAGCCGGGTATTTGAAATCTTATTTCGCGCTTTATCGCCACCAGCGAACCTACAAGAGATGTTGAGCTCAACGGAAAATACATTGCAAGCTGCGGGGAAGCGAAGGGCGTCTTCGTCCAACAAAGGCAAGCAGAGAATTTGAGCGAAGCCCGCCAAGAGACACCAGCAGAGAGGCGGATAGGAGATCAAGAAACTGAAAGATTTAAGGAAGAGCATTTCACGCCGCTCGAGAATTTCCTATTCCCAAGTGTTGAATGAAATCGAGGCGAAATACGAACCATACCCAATGGTTCACGACACACCCGCGATGCATCCAAATTTTGTGGCTATCACAGGATAAGGGTCACACTACCGATGAATGTATCCAATTCAAGCGAGCAATAGAGAGGTTGCTCGCTCGCGGACACCATGATCACCTCAAACTTGATACCGGAGGTCGGATAGGAGGAATCAGCAAGCTCGTCAATTCGATAGGAACATTAGAATGATAACCGAGCCTCCTCCCACCAATAATCAGATTAAGAATCGCATCAGCTCCATCAACAAACATGTAGAGAAGCCTGTAGTTTTGCGAGGAGTGAAACGACCCCTTGCCTTTACTCGAAGTGGTGGTGACTTCAACCAATACAGAGGATATGTGCCTTTGCATCTCGGTGGTTGTCAATCGGGCTGTGTCAATAGAGTGATGGTTGATCGAGGAGCTTGCCGCGATATCTATATTACAAGCCGCTTCAAAGAGTTGGGATCAAAGCGACTCTAATTTGAGACCGCATAATGGCACCGCCGAGGGCTTTACCAATCATAAGATCTGAGTCAAAGGGCCATCGACCTCGATGTTCGGGATGGGAGATTATGCACCCTTTTCGCACGGAAAAGGTGATGTTTTTAGTTGTCGATCTTGATCCAATTATAACATGATAATTGGAACACCCGCTTTAAAGCGATTTGGATGGTAGCTTCCATTCCGCATCGGTGAGCAAAGTTTTATGTTGGGGACAGGATCGGGCGTCGATCGGTGAACACGCCATTGCCCTAACATACATACATGAGATGAGAGCAGGGAATAAGAGGATTGAATCGAACGACCATATAACATGGAAAACATCGACATGATCGAGTCGTTGTTGATCTGAACCAATCAAAATAGAGTGTGAAACATTGCAAGTCGAGAGATGAGCAGATTTTTACGGCGGAAGATGAGTTGATCGAGGTGGTCATCAATGAGGAATATCCCGAGCAAAAGATAAAGATAGGGGCTCGACGTGAGTCTATCGAAAGGAAAAATTGATACAATTACTCAAAGAGAATTTGAGTGCCTTTGCAGGTGGTTACCGACATGCGAGTCGAACCAGGCGTCGCCGCCGCACCATCTTAACGTCGACCCTACTTTCAAGCCGATACAACGGCAATGAGCGCGTCGATTCTCAGCGAGAAAAGAGGCGGCGGTGAAAGTAGAGGTCGGAAAGCTTCTACAAGCGGGAATCATAAAGAGCTTGCCTACCCTACTTGGTTGGCAAATGTGGTTATGGTAAAGAAGCACAACGGCAAGTGGAGAATGTGCGTCGACTTCACGGACATCAACAAAGCATGTCCGAAGGATCCTTATCGGCTACCACGAATTGACCGGTTAGTTGACTCTCATTTACGGCTTTGAGGTTTTAAGTTTCTTGAGCGCGCATATGCAGGTATCATCAAATACGGATGGTTTGAGTCGACAAAGAAAAAGCGGCTTTCAGAGCATTTGGAGGATTGTATTATTATGAAATGATGCCATTTGAAATTTGAAGAATGCGGGTTCGACTTATCGTGAATGGTCAGCATGAGGTCTTGATTCATGATTAAGCGAGAAATATGGAGGCTTACATAGATGACATGGTTGTTAAGTCCGGCTGAGGCAGTCACGCTGGCGACCTTCAAGAAACTTTCAATAATGTCCGAAAACACTCGATGAAAGTGAATCCGGCCAAGTGTACTTTTGGTGTCAGCGAGGCAAATTTACGGGGTTTATGGTTAGTCGTCGTGGCATCGAGGCTAATCCGGGGAAAAATTCAAGCTTTGATTGACATGAGAGAGCCTACTACCATCAAAGAAGTCTGAGAGGCTCAGCGGCCGCATCATTGCGCTAGGTCGCTTCATATCGAAATCGGCGGAAAGGTGTCTCCCTTCTTCAAAATTCTCGAGGCGACAAAACTTTTTCATGGAGCGCAGAGTGTTCGCGAGAGCATTTCAAGCTTTAAAAGAATATCTAGAAACCACCTCTTTTGGTTAGCCCGTAGAGAGAGCGTTTTGTTTTTGTACTTAGCGGCGGATCGGTACATTGCCGCCGTTTCTTGTCAAGGAGGCGGAACCTCCAAAATCCCGTCTATTATGTAAGCAAAGCTCGATCCGGTGGAGAGCCGCTATTTTAATATTGAAAAATTAGCCTACTCGCTTGTCATTCTTTGCCCGCAAACTCGGGGCTTACTTTACCTCACACACGATAGTGGTCTTAACGGATAGTCCCGCTGCGTCAAATATTGCATAAACCGGACCTTTACGGTCGACTTCTCGAGATGGGCAATCGAAATCACCGAGTTCGACATACAATATCGACCCGGAAAAGCTATTAAGGGTCAAGCGTTTGCGATTTTATTATAGAGACAAGCTTTAGCTCGCCACAACTTGATTCGCCGTTAGCCCGGCGAGCCCGTTGCGGCAAGGAATAAGCCCAATCAATGTTGGCATTTGTATGTGGATGGGGCATCTAGTCGAAATGGCTGTGGGGCCGGAGTAATCTTGATGGAGCCCGGAACAACGGAGGAAATCGAAAAAGCTTTGAGGTTCGAATTTCCGGCCACGAATAATCAAGCCGAGTATGAAGCAGTAATTGCCGGGCTCAAATTAGCCAAAGAGTTAAAAGTGGAAAATGTTGAAGTATTCTGTGATTCCCAACTCATTGTCAACCAAATCTCAAGGGATTATGACACGCACTGTGGTATTCTAGAGAAGTATGGTGAGATTGTTCGACAACTGAAAAGCAACTTTAACTATTGCGAGTTCATCAGAATTGGAAGAGAGGACAACGAGCGAGCAGACTACCTCTCCAAGCTATCACTTAAAGAAGAAATTGCAGATCCCTCGATAATAATCGAGTATCTAGCCGTACCCGCTATTGAGGAAGCACAAATCATGGAAATTGATATACCAGCACCAACTACATGTTGGATTGATGAAGTTCAAGCTTACATAGAAACAGGCCTGCTACCCGAGGGAGCGGACAAAGCTCGCGCTCTTAAGAAAAGAGCAGCCAGGTATATTTTAAACAATGGAATACTCTATAGAAGGTCCGCTACTAGACCTCTTTTACGATGTGTTCGAAAGGAAGAGAGCAAGACAATCCTTATCGAACTTCACCAAGGGGTGTGTGGGGGCCACCCCGCTAGCCGTTCTTTATACGAGAAGGTCATAACCGCGAGGTATTATTGGCCAACCATCCTTAAAGACTCGAGAAAAATTTGGTAAGAGAATGCCGGAGTGTCAAAAGCATGCGGACATCCCCCGCATACCATCTGTCGAACAGAGCATCATAACCACGCCTTGGCCTTTCGACATGTGGGGGCTCGATCTCATCGGACCATTTCCGCCAGGAAGAGGGGGATGCAAAGTTATCATAGTAGCTGTGGATTATTTCACAAAATGGATCGAAGCAAAACCCATGGTTAAAATTACCGCAAAAGCCATGAGTTATTTCTTACACGATCAAATTTTTCACGTTTTGGCATTCCGCGGCGGTAGTATCGAGATCACGGCCCACAATTCGGGAAAGACTTTTCGGACCTTTGTGAGGAATTCAAAGTTAAACACCGGCGATCGTCCGTGGCTTATCCTCGAGAAGCGGCGGTGAGGCCGGCAATAAACAAATAATCAAAATGCTTAAGAAAAGCGTAGATGACAAGGTGAAAGCGGAGGGTGGGTCGATGAGCTACCCGCCATTCTCTGGTCACCGCACCACGATCAAAACACCCACGGGAGAAACACCTTTTGCCTTGCGCACATGGATCGGAGGCTATGATTTCGATCGAAATGGCACTACCGGCATCGTGGTCGCATTATACGAATCGGTGAATAATCTTTTAAGCAGCGGATCGACTTGGATCGGTGGAGGAAAAAGAATAGCGACTTATCATCGATTAGCGAACTACAAACAAATCGCTAAACAACAACACGACAAGCGAATCCGCGACCACTCACTTAAAGTCGGGGATTTCGTTCTTCGGAACAGAAAGGCCACGGGTATGGAGCCTGATAAAGGGAAGCTAACAGCAAATTGGGAAGGCCCTTATCAAGTCGCAAGAGAGATCAAGAAAGGGACTTATGTCCTCAGAAATCAGCAAGGCTACGAGCTCAATAGACCTTGGCATGCGGACAACCTCAAAAGGTACTACATGTAATAAATCGGCTAGGGATGTGGCTATCCCCTCGTTTCACGACTTGAGTGGTTAGGCTTTCTTATTTTGCTTGTAATCTTTACTCATCTAGCGGGATGAGTCAAAATTAATAAAGCCCGACTTTACATTCTCTTTTTATATGCAAATTATTACAAGTATGCATGGGTAAGAAAGAATTGTGCTCGAAGAATTTTCAACAAAACTTCGGCTGGACTTTAGAGTTGTTAAAAATAGGGGCAATATTTGGGAAATTTTAACGCGGGCACAGGCACAACTTCCTAGCAAACAAGTTATTTGAGATAAGATTCGGAGGGACAGATGTTATCTCATACAGGAGTCCGCACAAGATCGACCTAGAATCTTATCTAAAACAAGGGGGACGGATGTTGTTATCATCGGATGTTGTTATCATCGGACTCAATTTAGACAGTAAATTCGAGCAAAAAGCAAGCATACATAAAAAACGGGCAGGAAACAAACTTGTGAATAAAATTATAAGCAGGACATTACAAAGACAAATGTGCGGACAAAAGTGCAGAAAAAGAAAAGAGTTATACATATACGAGCACAGAATAATGTTTTACAAAAGCAGAGCCAAAAATCTAGAACCCCGGGCGCATCTCTTCGTTATGGACATTCTCTTCACGGAGAGAATGATGCAGCATCTGATCAACATTTGTCTCAGATACGGAGGGCTCTACCAACGGCTCAGCGGTTTGCTCCACCTCACCCCCAACCTGCTCGCCCTCTTGACCGCTCCTCTCTTATTCGTAGCCAGCGCACACGCTCTCTCAGATTCGCCTCAATCACAGCGGGGGCCACCCAATCAGGATCACACTCTGGAACATAGCGCTGAAGCTCAATATCAGAAAAAGGTATGCGATCATGAAATTCTCTTAGATAATCTGAGAAGGGATGGGTGAGAATCCATTCCTCTAGGACGTCAAGGTCGGGTTTACTGCCGTCATGAGCCAGGACGCACCTCGCGATATGATAAAACCCTTGATCATATCCCATCATAAAGCCGTCATCAGAAGCGGCCTTGAGCTGACCTTCAACACTTGAGCCTAGATCCTTCAGCTGTGCCCGCAGATCCGTACACACTGCTTGCTCGGCTTCCCAATGAGCTTGGGCCTCGTTAACTTTAAGCTTCATCTCTGCATGGCCCGATCATGATTTACCACGCTCCACGAGGTCGAGTTAACTTGCGGGTCTCGGTCACCGCGCCTTCGATTTCTCAATCTCGCATCATTTTGCGGTTAACCGCCCACGAAGCCCAGCGGACACATCATTTGCGGCCCCCAGAGCTTTCTGAGTTTCAACCAGCTCTTTCCTGACATTGACACTTTCAGCTATGGTGCTTCTATAATCATTGATGAATTGTGCCAAGCCAGTACCAACCTAATGGAAGAAAAACCAATAGCGGAGTCAATATTGACTTGAGGAAAACGACAATAAAAGGAATGAAAAACAAAAACAAGAAATGAGGTTTACCATGCTCACCGTGGCGCCGTATAAGCCCCACAAATCTTCAATACTCCCCAGAAAGGCACGGCGGGGATCAACTTGATCCGCCAGCACAACCCTGTCCGCTATCCCGCGGCCTACCTCCATCTGGATATCATTAGGGATACCCCATCTGAAATGTCTCAGCGGGGGCACATCAGCGATACCCCTTGAAATTGTGCGCGCCATGGCCAGGTCGAGAGGTTGTTGCCGCATGAACTCTTTGTCCAACCAGGCAGCGGGACAACCTCTGGGCCCGATAGGGACTCCGGCAAAGGGCACTACCACCGCCGTACCCTTGAGATACCACGTCATCGGCCACAGGTTTGCCTTTATCAGTTTTGGATTTCTTAAGAGGAGGGACCTCCTGCAAGCTGCTATCGTCTCCATCGGGCTCAATCTCTTCAACCGCAGCCCTCTTCTTCTTATCACCAGCAGGCGGCTTTGTAAGAGTGGTCTGCTTCATAGTTTTGCCCGCCGCGGTTTTTTCTATTACTGGCGGCTGGGATGATTTTGTGACCTTAGCCCCAGAGGCTCCGGCCGCCGACGTCTGCAAATCGACCATGGGAAGGGTTGTCTTAATCCCTTTTAGTTCAGCGCCCCTTTTCACCTCACCAACGGTCTTTTGCTTGGACAATTGGCTGCGACGAACTAATCTATCCATGGTACCTGCGGGGAACAAATATATATTAGCGACTAGAACATATGAAAAGAGACATATTATGAAAAGAAGCAAGAAGAATGCAAGTAAAAATCCTACTCGGTGCTCGCATATTAGGATAACCGCCGCATATTTCACACTGAGAAGGCATAAACCTCCCATGGTGACACTCGCCGTACCAATCAGGATGGGTCGGCAGCGAGTCGACTACAACTAAAGGTTCACCAACTTTTGCTCCGGGAAGTCCGGCCTATCTAAGATAGATTTGAGCGACGTCAAGCAACAACCTCCGGTTAAATGCCTAGCACGAGGTTCATTTTTACGAGTATAGCCCGGATCGTCTTTAAGCTCGGAGATAAACTCATCATCATCGTCATATTGGGTTTTATCTTATTCAAGTGATCGATCTTGACCGAATTCTCCGCTAGCTTCTCAAGCGGCCCGACCTACCGGGACTCTACCTTCATACATCTTTTGTCCCAATCCGCCACCTTGTCGGGAAGATCAAATAACAAGCGGGGTCTACCATGACTCGATCGACTACGCGGTTGGATTTGGCGGCGCCGCTTCTTCCGGGAGAAACTATAAAAATATAAAAGCACCGGCATCGGCGGTTCGCGCCCGCTCAACCTGCGATTATAATAAAGGACATTACCACGCGAACAACTCCCAAACTCGGTCGCAAGGCATCACTTTTAGCTCTTCCATAAAAGTAACAAAGAATGGATCAAAGGAAGTGCGAGTCCGGCCGCAAAATGATCATAATGCAGCCACAGATAGTCTTCTTTGGTCTCGACCCACGAGTCCATGGCATCTTTGGTCGGCGCCCATACTAACAAAAGCGATAGTCCGCCGAGATATCGTGACGTTTGCTAACGCCGAAGTATAATCTTCTCGATCCTTAAACTCCCTCCATCGGGCTACAAGTTCACTATCCGCCCGTTTACGCTCTGCGAGTTCATTTTCAACGCGGCGGACCTTCTCTTGGCGCCTCTTCTTTTTCGCGGGTTTCTCGTGGCGGTTTTCTTGCGTACAACAATTTTTGGAGATTTTTGGGCTTCTCCGATACCACAGCCCGGTTTCCACGGCTTCCTTGATCTTGCCGCTACTTTTGCGGCTCCAGGTTTTAAAACTCTCTCCATCTGGTGAGAGATTGCTTAGTGCCATTTGGTCGTCATCTTCAACCTCGCCCTCCATGGCGCCCTCACCAATAAGCGTGACCTCTGGGTCGATTCTATGTTAATGGATCCGGGGTTTGGATTGTCTTCCATCTCCTCCTCATCACCGCTAGAGCTAGCATCCTCCATGCTCACCTCCTCGACCCATAACCAGCTGCGGCCCTAGCCTCTTCGTCGATTGTGTGTGCTCGATGACATTGCGGAAAGAAAAAGGGCAAGGTGGATCGGTTTATCACCCAGACATGGAAATCGGGTCGAGGTGAGAGCAATCGCACCCCGACACCTCGCCCTTCCATCTTCCTTAAACAGATACAAAATTCCCAAAAAACCCCAAACATCTGCCCAGAAAACCCCCAAGTTCTCAGAAATACCCTAAATTCAAAACCAGATAAACCCTAAAATGCATATTCAAAAGCATAGACACAAATACTTGAACAAATAGCAAGAAACCATAATCAAAGCATGCCACATCGATGGATCTTACGAGAGAAAGAGCCATAAATGGCAGAAAAACATAAACGGCTTGGGCTCATGGCATTCATCAAAAAGAGGTAAAATTGCAGAGGCAAGAATCACAGCATTCATGAATTTTGTAAGAAGAATGGGAGAAATAAAAAGCATAATCAAATCGACAAACAATAAAAAGGGTGAAATTTACTTTGATTGATAATAAAGGTGATAAAGTGTTGAGCTTTGGTGAAAAGAGCACTCGCGAATCGCTTGCAATCGCGGAATTTCCTTGCTTTATCGCGGAGGGATTTATTAGAAGTAAAAAGGGAAAAGCGTAAGTGTTGGGGTGACTCCTCTATTTATAGAGGAGAATTGAGGGGAACGACGCTTGGGATTCAAAATTCAAATGTAATGATAGCGAGAGCGGTTACCGATTTCTCTCCACCAATCGAGCAAGGGGCGGTTCATCCCAACCGCCGTGTCGAGAACACGTGGCGAGACATGGCGTTTCGTGTACCGATACATCCGTTTACATTTTCTAACCGTTCAAATTTCTTTCGGCGAGCATCACATCACGCGGCATAAGCGACTTGGCGTATTACTATCTCCCAACATTATTTCAAGCGACTAGCATCAATCAATGCCCGCTTTGGCTTACACAACAAAACACCTTTGATGAAGCGTTATCATTTGAGTAAGTCCGGCCGAGCGTTGTCGGCAATCAATCAATCATTTGCAATACGAGGCATATAATCGGTAATTTCGCTCACGCGATACTAACTGCGATTCAAGCCCGATAGAACATTATCGGCGATCAAGCACATTCGCTACAAATGCACACGACACATAGCTAGTGGTTTTCACCAACACTGGTTCAAGCCCGATAGAGCAATATCGGCAAACCTCTATCACGGCGACTACAAAAGAGCTTCACCTAAAGTTCTTCTTCAAGTTCTACTCTCCGCCTTGGCGGACACGCGAGCACGCAGTAGGGGCCATTGATATACCCGGATTGGAATGGGGCCTGTTCATCCATATTGGGCCTACAATCTTGGCCCATCAACACGAGATAATGGCCTCTATCTCCGCCGGGCCGCCGCCATCAAGCTTCTTCGGCCGCTAGCTACAAATCGGGGCTGTCCGCCGACATTAAGCGGACCCATTCTCTCCGTGTGATTCCTACCTATATACTTAAGGCAAAAACGAGTCGATGAAGGCAAAATCGAGTCCATACTTTCGACCTACTACTCATTTGCTCGCCATGCTTATCCGGTGGCCAATCCGGTGGCAACACTTTCTGGTGGCTAGGACATTGTATTGCATGCATGCTTAACTTAGCTATATACTCGATTGTCTTGTCGATGAACGAAAACCGACTTACTTTTTAGCCTATATATATATGGGATCACATTGTAATAAGAGGACTCTCTCTCTCAAGCTTTAACTATAAAATCTAATACAAGCGAAACTCGCCAATTTGTCGACAGATTAACTTGTTCATCTTGTAAAGCGATCCGGCGACCTTGTTCTTATTCGCCACCCTAACCACACCGGAGAAATCATTCATTTCAGACCTCATATCCTCAAGATATCCTCAAGATAAACATATTAAACATGGCCATAGGGGTCTTATTTTGCATTTTGATCCATATCTCCAAGTACTACCATCGAGTTGCCCTTACAAATCATTATGCCATACATAGGATTTTAAGAATAAAAAAAAGCAAAAAAACAGTTGCCGGTTCGACCACCGGTTTTACGGGTCTCGAGCGGTTACCTTACATGGGCGGGCCAATACATGACCCAAACCGGTTCCGTGACCGGGTCACAGGTTCAAACGGTTCGACCGCCGGGCCGGGCCAGGTCTGACAACTATAACCCTGAGTAAGAGTCAGACTCTACATGCACGACCCGGGCCGAACTCCGGATTAGTCGGACCAATGGGTTCCGGATACCGGAGGCTTTAAGCAAAAAAAAAAAAATATTGATAGGAAATCACAAATTGTCTCGTAACAATAAATGATAATATATGTAATATATTAGTATTATTATGTCAGTAAATCGAATGAGATTATTTAACAAATGTTTTATATTTAACTAAAATCTACTGGGGCGGATGCGCGCCGAGTCGGTGTTATGACGGATCTGGCGCGCCAAAGTCGGATCTTTGGGTGGATGCGTCGCCCTTAATATACTTTTGGACTTTTTGGCATAACACCATTGTTGTCAACTGATATGCAAATATGTTTGAACCCTTCCTAACCAGTTCTTTCAAAACTAAAACTGCTTGCCAAATCTGTCACAAAAACGTTAGTCATTAATGCAAAATATTTTCAAACGACCGTTCATAATTTGGCTTTCTTCTTTTACCTAAACTTGAGTAATCATAAATCAAAATCAACTGGGTATCTATTTTTGAGTGGCCTACCTCTACCAATCCAGTATTCAAATGGATTTCAGGAACATCGAAAAGGAGCTTTTTCACTTTAGAAGGCTGCCTATTTGGATATGTACTGATAGTACGTCTGTGAACCCCAACTATTCTAAGAAGCACTTATAATGGCTTAAAGATCTATCACATAGAGTAAAAGAAAAAACCCCGGCTATTCTAAGAAGCACTTATACTGGCTTAAAGATCCATCACATAGATTAAAAGAAAAACCTATTGTCTGATAAAACAGCTGGCAGAATAAATTAATTTACACTAAAGCTTACCTAAATAGAAAAAGTCATGTTGGACCAGATAATATATCAGGATGAACAGGAAATAATTCCCATTTAAAATGAGTAAACAAAGCTCAAATTAGGTGGTTTACTCTTAAAATTAACCATAAAGTGTATGGATTTTCAACTTATCCAATCGACCAACAGATACTAGGCGAGAGCATGATTTTTTTTTTTTTACTTTTTTATTTCGGCAAGGCATCTTTATTTCATGCCCTATTGATCGCTTATGACAGAACCATCAAGTTCAGTTCTTTACCCGGTAGTAAATATTACTAATATTCATACTTTCAGCAAATATATTAACCAGCAAATTACACTAGTAAATATTACTAATAATCATACCATACGACGTCATTTTGCCTAACCCAAAAATGTTACCGTACAAAATCATACGACGTCGTTTTACCTTTCCCAAAAATCATACGTTGTCGTTTTACCTAAAAAAAAAAGGAAAGAAGCGTATATAGCGACAAAAATTTGATAAATGGTCAGTGCGAGACAAAAGAATATTTTCGTGATTATAAAGGACAAAAATCACAAATGTTACTTTAAAAATGTTCTTCATGTGTTAATGTTTCTTTATATTTCACAATTGTTACTTCATATTACTTTATCTCGCATATGTTACTTCATATATGTTCTTCATAAATATTCTTTTTTCTTATTAAATTACAATGTCTTCTATCCCTTTTTATGATAATTTTGTCCTTCGGACAAAAAACTAAAAAAATGTATGCTGCGCTCACTTTTTTATACATTGGTTATAGCTTTTTTATACATCAATTTATAGTTTTATATCTCGCAATAAATTAACTTTAGTAAAAATTAAAAAAAAATATGAACCAATTTCAATGCTTAGAAAAGTATTTAAACCCTAGTGAAGATCGAAATGCACCCTAGTGATAAACACGTTATTGTGATAACACCGTACCAAACCATACGACGTCATTTTGCCTAACCCAAAAATGTTACCGTACAAAATCATACGACGTCGTTTTACCTAAAAAAAAAAAAATGTACGCGCTCACTTTTTTTATACATTGGTTATAGCCCTCACTTTTTTATACATCGGCTATAGTTTTTATATCTGCAATAAATTAACTTTAGTAAAAATAAAAAAAAAAATATGAACCAATTTCAATGCTTAGAAAAGCATTTAAACCCTAGTGAAGATCGAAATGCACCCTAGTGATAAACACGTTATTGTGATAACACCGTACCAAATCATACGACGTCATTTTGCCTAGCCCAAAAATGTTACCGTACAAAATTATACGACGTCGTTTTACCTTTCCCAAAAAAAGAAATTAACAAAAAAGATGAAGGATTGATACGACGTCGTTTTGTCTAAGCCCGAAAAAAAAAAAAAAAAAAAAAAGACAAAACGACAAAATGGTCGTCCATATGCACAATTAATAAGTACTACTACTAGCGGGTGTGTTCCGTGCGTTGCACGGTGTTTGCCCTCTGATATAGTGTTCTTGCTTCTTTTACGTGGGTGGTTTTGAAGCGGTGTATGTTACTTTGTTGTTGGCAGCGCGTTGTGTGTGACTATTACATTACATATAGAGTAAATGGGTAAGTGGTTGTATCCTACAAATATATACGTTATGTGGTCGTGAACCTATTTCGTTGAGCCTTTATTTCTGCTATTATCTTGCGGTTTTTTAACCATTCCTCTGTTTCGTTGAGTAATTCTGTAAACCCCTGTTAATTTAGAAAGAAGAGAATAATATCAGCAATAAGGTCTGTATGTGTTATTTGTTAATGGATTTCTTTTTACTGTGGTAGTTACCTGATCTTGCATTGCATGCAGTTCTAGTGTTGTGCGATGCAGCAAAGTCTATGCACTTCGGTCGAAGAAAATAGCTCTTAGGGTTCCTGATTCGTCGGAGAGTCGTGCAACAACTTTGCAGCTATTTGACATTATGTGTTAGTTCTTAGTTTTAAAGTTCAGCAACTTCTCACGGTGGTTAGCTATCTGTCAAACAAACAGAAAATTAATCACCAGGAAACAACAAGAGAACGTACAGTACCTTAAAGTAAAGCCTAGGTAAAAAATACCTCAGCCTGGAAAAATCTCAACTTTTTAGGCCACAGCCAGGTAACTGTAGGCCTGCCAATTAGTTTAGACAAAAAATAGCACGATGATGCACTGGCAGCTGCATTAAATATAACCAAGAAAATGCCTCTAATGACACCAAAGAGTGCTCATATCGAACAATAACCGAGAATGAACCTTGCTGGCCATGCTGGGTAAACTTCCGCCACGTAAGTTGGAAAATGATCTCTGGAATAAAATTAGAAAGATTCACATGAAAAGGAAAGTGAACTCAGAATAACTTACTTGTTATCACTTGGACCAAAATGTAAGCTAGGAGAAGAGAGATATAGAAGATCAATACTAACATTAAGGTAACTTTTGACTACCCTAATGCCAATGTAAGCATGAATGCAAGAAACATAACACAAAAAACAATTTTGGATAAAATCTGTAGTGGCAAGGACTTTCTTAACATTATCGTATATATTTGACTTTCAACAAAAATAATCCAGTATATTTTTTAGGGAAACTGATGTACCATATTGTTCTACTCATCATAGTCATACACTATGATGACCTAATGAACCATAAACAACTACTGATGGTAGCAATACACAGTGAGAAGAGCTAAAATAAGGCCAGAGTAAGACGTTGGAAGATCTAACAAACTCCACAATACTGACACTTCCTTAGGTAACTATACAAATCTACTAAACAGCAGCCTGATGCATGGAATCATCTCGACTCTTCTGGGTCCACAAAAGACCTGAACATTTACGTCTAATGTACACACAAATATTTACATTTCTTATTAGGTTGTTTACAGATTGAAACATTTTACTGTTGCGTAAAGGAGGAACTTCTAATTCAAAATTCACAAAGGCATTTTTGGAAACTAATTACACACCCAAGTCTCCAGTATTAGAAATGTTTTACGATTCTTTAGACTTCAGGAAGCTTGCCCTTCATCAAACCACAAGCCTCTTGTAACATAACACTAAACACAGAACTTAACAACATTCCAATCCATAAATGAAGCTAAAAGAGCACAGAAAATTCAATAAGCCAAAACTTGACAAATAAAAACTCAAGAAATTTCCGTAACATGGGATTCAACACACATCCATTTTATCTGGTGTTATCAACCATTGTTAAATATTTCCCACAAGAATCCTATAAGATATGACATTGTGCATAGAAGCCACTATAATGTTTTCCACACCAATCGAGCGAAATACCCTTTACTCCAACCACCTATCCCCGAGGAGGCCAATAACACTTTTGCACTTCTGAAGCGTTCAATGACAGGTAATGCATAAACACTTAACTACACGCTGTCTTGGCTTATTCAGATCCCAAAAGGAAGTCCAGAAACAATTAATTTGTTCTTGTATTTAGAGGAAAACAAAAACACATCCAGGTTTGATTTCATGACCGCAAACCTGTTTTCTTTTCAGAAGACATTGAATGTTCAACTTTAACACTCTTCTTGTGAGGACGAAACATTCAACTTTGATTTCATGGCACTCTTGAAACAACATCATGTTTGTTTTCATATTCAGAAGACATTTTAATTTTTTTTTTTTTTTCAGAGACACGAATTTTAAGCTTTGATTCGTTAATATTCGGTAAAGGAATAGCAAATTTCTTTTTCCTTATCGTCATCATTAATTTTGTGAGCAAAGAATGTTAGGAACTACTCCACATAATTGAGGTATTGCTAAAAACAGGATTTTAATAAAAACTTTACAGAATGATGGTGCTAATTTACTTATTTTGCAAAAGTTTCAAACATAAAACACAATTAAATAAATAAAACTCACTTGAGCATTCTGATATCGGGAAGGGTACAAGGAAATTCACTGACCCTTCAATCAAAGCTCTACCTTTCATCCCCAAGGTGTAACAACAATTAACAGAATCGGAACATTAACAAGAATATTAACAACAGTTAGTATCATTCAAAGTAAAAGTATTAGCAATCACAGAAAGCACCCAAAAGAATTAGATGCGAAACCAATTTCTGGGTAGAGAAAAACCTGAGGCTTGCATCTTGTGTAGGTTAGGATGTAATAGCCAAACCCACCGTTCTCAGATATGTATGGAAAGTTGCTCAGTCACCATCATCATGCTATAAGAATATCAAGTTAGTGTAATATGTATTCTGTAGAAAAGTATGTAATTTAGCCTTGAGTTTGCAAAAAAGTGAATGAAAAATCCCCATGCACTCTAACCACTATTGTCTTCCTCACATCAATAAGCCAAGTTTAATTCTTTCTCATAAGTTAATTGATTCCAATATACTCTTCAATTGGGGGGAAAAGAAGGAGTGCAATGAAAACTAAAAAATGCAAAGCTGAGACCGGAGACAACAATGAACACCACCAAAAAGCACTTACTGTATGATCAAATGCCTCTAGAATAATACAGCTTCTGCGTGTAGAAATCCATATGTAATTACCCTCGTACCTCCATTGTAGAAGCCAATAATTCCATTCTAACTGTAACTTCTGCAACCTCTGCCTTTTCATATCCACTCTTTCCACTGCAAGAAAACCTCTAAGTTAATTGATTAATAAAAGTAAACATCATATGAAATTAGGAAGCATGAAAAAAGCAGCAAACAATCATAGAAGCAAAGCCAAGCATTGAAATTTGAAGAGACAACTTACCTAATCATTATGGACGGACTTATGTCATCTGCAGAAGACCAAAAAGAAGAATCGATAATGAGCAACAATTGTTTCAAGATTACCCCTGAAACCATTTCCGGATGAACAACCCATTTCTCAGGCCTTTACGAGCAGCCAGAACATTATTAACCACAATTGAAATTGAAATAAAAAAATAAAACCACACAATTATTAGCAATCACAGCAAGAAGACGAAGAAATCCAAGTAGAACCAAACCTGAATCGGTTTGAATGTAGCTGCGAAATCCAACCAAATGGAAGTATATCAAAGTAGAAGAAATGTTGAGCTGTCACCCTCATCACAGTCGTCGTTGCTGTAGACGCCACGGAGGCAAGCAATTGGATCGAAGAGGTGACAGAGAAGCTAGAGCAAGCCACGTATCCGGTACGCCGGTAAGTGTAAAGGCTACTGAAATGATTTCCATCAGCCACGTACCAAGCCTATGCAAAGTGATGTGGCGTAAGAACCGAACGGAATCACCTCGGAGCATTACGACGTCGTTTGGCTGCACCACCAACAGGCGAAGAAGAAAGCACAGAGGTGAAAGCACAGAGGTGAAAGCACAGAGGAGAAGAGGGACCATAACGAAAAGAAAAGAAAAGAGACGGGCCAAAAAGAAAGGAAAGAAAACGACAAACAGAAAAGACAACGTACCAAACCATACGACGTCATTTTGCCTAACCCAAAAATGTTACCGTACAAAATCATACGACGTCGTTTTACCTAAAAAAAAAAAAATGTACGCGCCACTTTTTTATACATTGGTTATAAGCCTCACTTTTTTATACATCTAAATTTATAGTTTTATATCCGCAATAAATTAACTTTAGTAAAAATAAAAAAATATGAACCAATTTCAATGCCAGAAAAGATTTAAACCCTAGTGAAGATCGAAACGCACCTAGTGATAAACACGTTATCGTGATAACACCGTCATCAAATCATACGACGTCATTTTGCTTAACCCAAAAATGTTATCGCACAAAATTATACGACGTCGTTTTACCTTTCCCAAAAAAGAAATTAACAAAAAAGATGAAGGATTGATACGACGTCGTTTTTTCAAGTTCAAGAAAAAAAAAAAAAAAAAAAAAAAAAAGACAAAACGACAAAATGGTCGTCCATATGCACAATTAATAAGTACTATACTACTACCATAGTATGATAACCAACAAAGGTACTGTTAACACTATATCATATTCTGACAGTGATCAGGATTTAGTCCCGTTTGGAACGAAAAAGAGTGTGTGTGTGAATTTTTCGTTCCCGAATGAGAGTATAATAAATTAATCAATATGATTGTAATATTCTGAATTTGGATAAAAGGACGAGGATGTCCTTTTAGCTAAATTAGAATATTATTGAAGTTCTTCTGCTTTTTTTAAAAGGGCAAGGATGTCATTTTAGCTAAATTAGAATATTATTAAATGTTCTTCTGATTTTTTTTTAAAAGATAACTAAAGGGAAGTTTTATTACTCAAATAAAACTCCTCAACAGTTGGAGTATGGTCATAACTTCGGTGGCAATTGTTTTCCCTTTTAGCTAAATTAGAATATTACTATCTCCGGTCCAAAATATAAGTCATCTTAAAATTTTCACATTGATTAAGAAAGTAGTTAAATATAATTAATGTAGGGATAAAATGTCTAATACACCCCTTGACTATCATAAATGCAACAATTGTGGAGTAAATAAAAGTGGTTGGATTGATATAAATTAGGGGTAAGATAAGGAAAAATGTTCATTAATGCTCTCTTGGTATTGTGAATGACTTATATTATAGGACCAAAGGAAAAAAGCTAGGATGACTTATATTTTGGACCGGAGGTAGTATAAAGGTCTATCACATAGACTAAAAGAAAAAACCTATTGTCTGATAAAACAGCTGGCAGAATAAATTAATTTACACTAAAGCTTTTTTTTTTTTTTGAAGAGAGAATCACAGCTTTTTTAAGGTAATATCCTCAAAATACGCACCTTACAACTTGAAAATAGGTTCATGAAAAGCAGCAAGAGAATTACACTGGTAGTGCAAGTATGCTACTGAACATGTGCAGCAAAAGGAGCAAAACACAAAAGGACACGGGGACGGGGAGAGGGGGGAGCGATAGAAACTAGAAAGGGTAAAAATCTTGCTAAAATTTCTAACTATCAATTCCTTCAGTATCTCCCCATCTGATCATACAATCAAAGCAGTGTGCCAATACACTAGAAATTATCAGTGTTCCCGCAAGATAACGTATATTGCTTGAACACCAATTATTTTCCATGCATAGAAAAGTAATACAATGATAACCAGCAGAACTCTAACCTTTGGAAACAAGAGGAAAATGGTTGGAAATACTTCTTTAAAAATAATCCACGAGAAAAGTAAGGTGTAAGATCTCACTCTGGGCAGACAGCATCCAGTAAGTTTTTACCTTCCATGCTTAATTCAACATTTTCCATTTTAATCCTGCGTCGCATAATAGGACTAGTCTTTTCAGCTGCTGCATATGTTCGTACCAAGGATTCAAAGACATCTACACCTAATGCATCATCATTCTTCTTCAAAATCTCTATAAATCCTTCTGAGCCCTCAACATCTTTATTTTTCTCAAAATGCTCCATGATTTGTGAAACAACAGCCGAGGGCGGGATCCATTTAGAGCCATCTCCTCTGCCAGTAGAGATAGCTTTCTGCAAGCATTCAACTGCTGATGCTATCTCCCCGTTTTTTAGATAATAATCAAGAAATATCTCCCAAGTTTTAGCATTAGCCTTACCACCATTCATCCTAGCGTGCTCTTTGAGCTCTTCAGCCTTCTTTAGTGAACCCTCTAGGGTATAAGCTCGTATAAGGACATTTGCAATGCGAATATCATAAGTCGGAATCCCAGACTCCCACTCTCGAAAACATTTTTCAGCACCCGGTAGATCATTTAGATTAACCAAAACTTGTATCATATTCAGATAGCTGATATTTGCAGTTTTTGGAAAAGCAAGCCTTAAAGAACGCCATACTCGATAAACTTCAAGCAGATTTCTGTGCGGCCATACAATGTGATCAAAAGCGATAAGCGTGAAAGATCGCAGAAATTCTTTATCCTCTCTAGTTCTTTGAGGGCCTTCTCTCGCTTTGTCATACAAGCCCTGCATTCACATATATGGATGCCAAATTTGTCGTATGTGGTCCAATCCCAAACTCGATCATCCTCTTCATCTCATCACCACCCTTTCAACCCCATATAGGTCATTCCCAGTAGCAAGGGCCCTCATCCATACGTTGTAGGTAAACGAATCAGGCATGATACTACTGTTTTTCATTTCTTGGATAATTCCTGGGATCTTTTCAGGTTGACCACATTTGGCATAGAGTGTCATCAAGCTATTGTAAGACATTGAAGTTAAAGCTAGTTTAAGTTCTTTCATTTTTTCCATTAAAGCCGCTGCTTTATCAATCATGAGTTCCTTGCAGTAACAGTTCATAAGAGCGCCATACGTTATATGGGTCTTTGAAGCTTCTGGCAAGTTCATGAAGTATGTCTCAGCTGCACCAATGCCTCTGCTTTTTGCAATGAGATCAAGGTGAATAGCTTGATCACTAACGGTCTTGTTCATTCCCCTTTTTTCCATACACTCCGAAAGCTTCAGGGCAGGGCCATAAAGCTTGCGTTCGCGAAGGAGTTTGAGTGCAACACCAACTTCCCATTTGAATGCCTTCTTGCGAGATTTCAAGAACTCGTTTAAATGCTGTCTCACTTTTTCCTCTTCACAGCCGTCTTTCAACAGATTCCTGTAAAGAGCTTCCGGCAAATACTTCGTTGTTGATCGGTTCGTTATGCTTTTCGTGTTTCTAGGAAACTGTTTCATGAACGTAGACGCCATTTTTGATCTGGAAGCCCTATTGCCCAGGAAATTTTGAGTGAAGTGAGAAATGATGGCAACAGGCCGAATTGCACCCGGTTTAGTTTTGCGGGCCTTCAAGTTGAGAGAGGTGGCACACCGGGAAAATACTGCTAAAGCCTACCTAAATAGAAAAAGTCATGTTGGACCAGATAATATATCAGGATGAACAGGAAATAATTCCCACTTAAAATGAGTAAACAAAGCTCAAATTATCAAGAGAAATAAATC
Source organism: Gentiana macrophylla (assembly GCA_026214975.1). Lineage (NCBI taxonomy): Eukaryota > Viridiplantae > Streptophyta > Magnoliopsida > Gentianales > Gentianaceae > Gentiana > Gentiana macrophylla. The sequence continues at coordinate 276,717 of JAOBSW010000361.1, forward strand.
ACAGCAAAAACTCGATCTTAGGTGGTTTACTCTTAAAATTAACCATAAAGTGTATGGATTTTCAACTTATCCAATCGACCAACAGATACTAGGCGAGAGCATGATTTTTTTTTTTTTACTTTTTTATTTCGGCAAGGCATCTTTATTTCATGCCCTATTGATCGCTTATGACAGAACCATCAAGTTCAGTTCTTTACCCGGTAGTAAATATTACTAATATTCATACTTTGAGTGGCCTACCTCTACCAATCCAGTATTCAAATGGATTTCAGGAACATCGAAAAGGAGCTTTTTCACTTTAGAAGGCTGCCTATTTGGATATGTACTGATAGTACGTCTGTGAACCCCAACTATTCTAAGAAGCACTTATAATGGCTTAAAGATCTATCACATAGAGTAAAAGAAAAAACCCCGGCTATTCTAAGAAGCACTTATACTGGCTTAAAGATCCATCACATAGATTAAAAGAAAAACCTATTGTCTGATAAAACAGCTGGCAGAATAAATTAATTTACACTAAAGCTTACCTAAATAGAAAAAGTCATGTTGGACCAGATAATATATCAGGATGAACAGGAAATAATTCCCATTTAAAATGAGTAAACAAAGCTCAAATTAGGTGGTTTACTCTTAAAATTAACCATAAAGTGTATGGATTTTCAACTTATCCAATCGACCAACAGATACTAGGCGAGAGCATGATTTTTTTTTTTTTACTTTTTTATTTCGGCAAGGCATCTTTATTTCATGCCCTATTGATCGCTTATGACAGAACCATCAAGTTCAGTTCTTTACCCGGTAGTAAATATTACTAATATTCATACTTTCAGCAAATATATTAACCAGCAAATTACACTAGTTCAATGTATATACAAAAATTTACACAATCCAAAGCTTAAAAAGTTTACACTTGCTATGCAACGGATTATACTACAATCACAGGATGTGCTAATGATTTTTATATCCTGTCTAACTAATATAAATATCCCTTTAAATGTTGAAGATTTAAAGATTAATTCATGCTCAAGTCGAAGCAGTTATGTGATTATACATTCAATTACCTCATTATCACGAAATTCATATAAAAATCAAAATAAATTCACGAACTGTTGAATATGTATTAACTTAAAAAGAAAACAGAAAAGAAGGAGTGAAAACAAAATTAATTCTACATTTATATCAAATATACATAAATAATACAAAAACAATCTGTTCAACGAAGATTAATATAAAGGAAAAGGTAGAAATTACCTGTTGAGGAAGACCAGATCTGTAGACAACGAGACGGAAGAGTTTGTGAAAAGTTTTGCAAATTTATAGATGGCCTGAAACCCTAAGCCCTCACATGACTGAATTGCCCTTCTCTCTCCTAAAAAAAAGAGCGCAAAACCGCTCACGGGGTGAATATTGGTGGATTCGGCCGCTTTTTTTTTTTCGTTTCTTAAAACCGAATCATTTTATACCGTTTCCAATTTCTGGAACCAAACTAGAACGGTTTCAGATGTAAATCATTTATTCGGTTTGGTTTGGTTCTGGTTTTTTACGGTTTTTTTAACAATTAAAATTATTGATGTGAAATCACAAATTGTCTCGTAACAACAAATGATAATATATGTAATACATTAGTACTATTATATCAGTAAATTCAATGAGATGATTTAACAAATGTTTTATATTTAACTAACATTTACCATGCGAATCTTAAAAGATCAAAAAACCAACTATACTTCAACATCTTTCAACACAACGAACTCGACACCTACCATTGAATTCCTAGGTTTAAGACAAACAAGATAATAAAAGAATCATCTCTTACTTATTTCAATTTACCAATGACTTATCAACTTCAAAACATACTAATAATGAACTAATCGTTATATTATTGAATATCATATATAAAAATCTCAAAATCCATTAGACAAAATAATATTTTGAGTATGGTCAAGTGAGAAAGAGGAATGCATTTGTTTTATAAATAAGCGAGAGATAAATTGACAATAGCTAACTTCCACACACTTCAAACGAAAAAAAAACGATATAATGCTGAGTTTCAAAAAGTTGGAAGAAATTCGTAATTTTATTTTCATCAAAACACCAACTCTGATTTTGTTTATCCCAACAATATTATTCTCCAACATAATCTAATTATAAGCAAATAAAAGACTAACTTATATAAAACTAATATCAATAAATGCATTTATTTATATAATATGTCAAACCTAACAAATGAACAAATCGGAAAATGTTCATGATGAAGTTTATCAACATCATTAAAAGATGTAAAGTCATACAAATAAGCATTAACATATTTTAAATATTGGTCTTTGAGGAAGTGAAAAAATAAGAAAGAGTTTGCGGTGGTGAGTTATGAATCGGCGTATGCTTCGAGATTCTCTTAAATGATTGGAAATTGAAGACACGTCGTGAAATGATCAACAAAATATGAATCTTTAGGATATGAGATTAGTTATTGATCATTAATACATTACAAATATAAAGTTTAAACATGTTGAGTAGGACTGAAAAAAACACATTGATGTTTTAAAGTATTAATAAATTTAGGTATGTGTGTGTATATATATATATATATATATATAATCGGGTTTGGTCCGGTTTTAAAAGGTTTTTGTTTTTTTAAATTGGAACCAAATTGTATTTCACTGTTTGGGTTTTTACAATACAAAAACCGACCAAAAAACCACGGTTTATACCTTTCCGGTTTGATTCGCCCGGTTGCTTTGTTTTCCGGTTATTTTGTTCACCCCTAACAAAAACACACACCAAAAGAAAAAAAAAATGTTAAAATGACTTGTATTTAAAGACTAAACAAGTATTTTGATATCAAGGCAATTCTTGATAACCTCAGGGCATTTTGTGTGTGTTGTAATTTTAGCCTATTACAAAATAACCCTGGCAATGTTAATTAATGCCCTGAAAATACTGCCGGTCATCTTACTCCTGCCCTTAAAGAAAAAGAAAGGGAGGTTCTATTAACATCCCCGTTTTTATTTTCGACACCTATTTTTTGATTATTTTTTCGTATGAAAAACACGTTAGTCACACTGGTGTTCCTTGTTGAACACCAATATCAGTGACACTAATGTTGGTGTGCCACAATAAACATCAGTGGAAAGTTGTGGACTGACGTCTAAGTTTTAACACTTTTTATATAGTGAACGTCGGTCATGGCTGGTGTTCCTTGTTGAACACCAACGCCGTCGTGACGCCGGTGTTCAACAAAGAGCACCAAAGATGATCGCTGTTTCACTTTACTTTAAAAAAATCATGAAGCCAAGTAATTTTTACGATACACGGAAGTAATAGAGTACAAGTAATAAATTGGGAGCGCTAAATAACTCCTAAAGAAAAGTCACTTTTTTTTCCTTCAAAATGAAGTGCCATTTACAAAATTATTACTACACCAATTATTTCTTTTTCAAATATATCCTTGATCCCTTCCAAAAAAAAAAAAATTATATATATATATATATATATCCTTTGATCTTCCGCCCATTAATTACCCACAATCCATTCAGCTTCCAAAATAAGGCATTGAATATAAGGCATATATAATATAATCTATATATAATAGTAACATACGCGTTTTTGTCATTCTCAACCACAATCTTTTTTTCTCATCCTTTTTTTCCATTTTAGATTAAAAATGGTACTTCACAACCTTTTCCTATTTTTGGATAGGAATGAACAACTTTTTTAAAAAGGTGGATGTAGAATAAAGCAAGCCAAGCCAAGCCGTAGATAATAGCTGGTGTCTCACAAACTAATCAATATGCATTGATTGATTGGTCTATTTTTTTTACTGATACGAAATTACCACATATAATGGGGGACAAATATAACCCACACTTGTTTCATATGAGAGTTGAACCGATACATCAGCACAACCGCTAGGGTCGGCCTACTAATAGCTTAGCAAGAAAACACTAATTGCTGGTGAAACAACTCAAATCTCTACAAAATCAGAATATATCCTCCATTTACACTATTATTTCAAAACTGTCTCAAAACTATGATGTTGCTCTAGTTGAGCAATTTGTCTGTCATGAAAGCAATAATACCATTGAAATCCGGAGCAGTATTAGTATTGGCATCATATCCCAGAATAGGAAATTTCATCGTGGTGTATCCACCCACAAGCGGATTTTACATTATAAGGTAAGCGTGCATTTACCTTATATATCTGCACGCGGATACACTACAGAAAAATTTCCCATCCTTGCCTTAGTGAGGTTGAAAAGCATCTATCTAGGGGCGTCAGAAACAAAAGTTTTAACTAGTTTTGGACCTTTTTGCTCGATTTCTTACTTTTCTTCTGCTTCTGTTTCATTTGAGCAAGGCCAGCAGCAGTGACTTTGACATTACCAATAATAGCAGCAACAAGCTCTGGGTCTGTACATGCCTTCATCAGTTCCTTCTCTCTGCTTGTTGCATCTGACATGTGCCCAAACAAGTTCATCGCTGTCTTCGCGGCTGCACATAAAATAAGTCTCAGTCCACAGTGCTTCAAACCCTATAAACAACTACACAGAAAAGCAATACGTAAAAGTACAATGCATTTTCTAAACATGCTGGTTTTACCATTTTCAAGTGATCAAACAAACAAAGTAAGGGCTAAGTAGCAATTAACTAAGGGCATTCGTAGTCGTAGCATGTTCCTTAAATGATTCTCTATCTCTAAAATAAAGATATAATTTAAATATAGCCAGAAAAAAATCAGCTCCAACAGCATCGCATCTTTCAAACTTTTTTTTAGGGTTATCCTCTATCAACGAGAAGACCTCTGGTCTTCCCCCAATATGGCCTTGACCCCATCCCGAGGTTCATATAAAATACAGACACCAAATGAGGGATCTTGTCCTAAATGAGCAAGGGCATCCGCCACATGATTGACCTCTCTAGGCCTATGAGATTTTTTTTTGGTGTGAAATTGTATAGAAGTCCCTATATTTGGATACTCACTGTAACAATCCCTAAATATATATAGATGACTAAATATTTGTACAAATAGGGATGAATATGATGTAGTTGAATGAATATTTTGTGTGTAGGGACATGAATGTGGATGTGAGCCAGTGAGGGACATGGATATTTAAATGCTGCACGGCAATGGATGATGATATGCTGCTATTCTGATTAAAATTACTGTAATATAGAGATGTGCAAGGGAGTGTTAATTACAGGCAAATCTAATGCTTAAGAACATACCTTTTCCTTTCTTTACAGTCCCTGGAACCAACTTTACGCGATACTTGTAAGACTGCAAAGCGGTGTAAGGGGCACAGACAGGTACAGCATACAAAAGAATGTCATCTGCCCGTGGAATCCCAGTCAGGTAATCAACATCTTTCAACTTCTCTTTTTCTTCCTCACCGATTTCATGAACGTCATCCTCCTCCATTGCAACTCTATCCATCTCATCTGTAGCAGCATCAATTAAACTGGCACCGGATCTGCTGGCAGCTTCATTATCCGCCGCACTCTTCACGCTTTCACCTGTATGTTCTCGACAATCCCGGGCCAAATGACCAGCTTTTTACACTTGTAGCATATCTTAGGCGCATTCTCAATACCTATACAAACGTTAGGAAATTCAAGATTTGAAAAAATAATAATAATAAAAAAATAAGAACCACAAAAAGGAGCAATAATGATAGGTATCCAAAACTTTTGCATAACCCCACAAAAATTCAGCCACCCCCTCATTTTTTATTTTGTTCTTTTAATTTCATAGCTTATGTACATCAATTTCTGCATACCGATCATTAATAGGAGGAAGCAAAAAATACAAACGAAATCAATCAATCATAACGTATTTCATGTGAATTCCTACTTTTCCGAAACATCAACTTTAACTAGGATAATAAGAGATTGAACTATAAAAATCCAAGCAGTAACTGGCGAGCTGATGATGACTGTGTAAGAAGAATGTTAGCAAGTCAAAGGCCAGTCTAAGCAGCCAAACAAAACCAAGTATGAGGATAAGCAGCAGTACCCTATGGAAATATGTGTGTGTGTGTGTGTTACTTGATAAGAGGAATCAATGATGCATAAAATGTTCAGATACCAGTAACGGTCTTCTCTTCGTTGCTTGTACTAGCCTTAGCAGTATCTGCCACTTTATCATTCTTTTGGGGTTTCCCAGCAGCCTAAAAAGTCACAAGATCATCATCAATTTAAAAATGTCGAAAAATCGTTGTCATTAAGTGAAGCGTGTGAAGCTAGTCACAGGCTGTGCTGTAGTGCAAAGTGTGATGAAAGTTATTTATTAAACTTTTTCTTTGTTTGAGGAAGGAAATGATATATTGTTGTTTAAGCTTGATTTTCGGTTCAACACATTTCACCAAATATTATAGTAAAAACATGGCGCTTATCATTGTTAAGTGCCAAAGCCTATTGAATCAACCGTGGAGTGAAAATATGAGGTCATATGATCAAGTAATAAGTGGAACATATTCTATTCGACACTTACAGCCAACAAAGATATTCGAATGCTACGCTCCTCCTCATCTTGATCAGCATACTTCTCTTTCATTTTTTTGAGCTTACTCCTCTGTCCTCGGCTTAGTTTCCAGGCGTCTTGCTTTATATTGCTGACTTTTTCCTCAGACTGAGATACAGTCTCATGATTGGCTTTGGCCTCCTCTTCTCCATTTTCAAAACGTTCATCTGCAGCATTATCTGTTTGACCTTTCTTGAGCTTTCTTCTTTGAGCTTTTGAAACATATGGTTTATCCTTTTATCGCCTTTTCTGCTTCCTGATTGTGCTCTTCTACTGATCCTAAAGACTCTTGGATAGCATACTTTTTTGCAGAAACTTTACTCGATCCAAGCTCCAGAGCTTTGTCAATCAGATCTTCAAGTTGTGTGAAGGAAGCTGATGCTTCACCAGAGATCTCCGACCCAGTATTATTTGTAACATCATGATCTTTAGCAGTTTCAGCAGAATATTTAACAGAAGCACTGACATCATCACTAATCGTATCTGATTCATCATGAATGACAGCTTCTGAAGCCAAGTTCACTGGCTCTGCCTTGTTTCCTAGTGAATCCACGTAGCCTTGTGACCCCAAGGCAATCTTTTCATCAGAAACTTCCTTATCTGAATTGGAATCAGATACTTCTCTAAAAGACTCACCTTCTGCCAAATCATTTATGTCTTCCTCCTCTCCTTTTACTCTTCTTTCATTCAAATGAGACCCCAAGGAACTCTCATCCAAACGAAACAATATTCCAAATCCCATAATAAGAGGGTGTGGAGGAAGGAAATTTTTCTTCCCACGTATCATGAAACTTCCAACAGTCAAGTATTCACCGGTAGGAGCAGTCTTACTGACCTGGTTAGGGTAAACCCACCAGGCACTGGTTACAATCTTTGAGTCCCATGCTTGGCTGTGGCAAACCTAGATTACAATATTACATGAAGTGTACAAAAATGTTACCCAAGAACCTGACATACATGCAAGCAGAAACGAGTAAAAGGGTTTAAAAAAAGTGAACTTACAGTGAAAATCCCTGCCTGGTTCAGAGTGAGAGGGGGTACTGATAAATCAGGTTTGTGATTCTTGATCACAGTGCTAGAAGCTCCATGAAGATCAGCATGTACATACCTGTTTCATAAAAGAGAAACAAAATTAGGAGAATCGGTATCAAAGGGGGAGGAATGTAAAGCGTATATGAATTTTGACAGGTCAATCAGTGATGGTAACTTCATTTCTCTTTTATTGGGATCAACCTAATCATGAAAGGGTATCATATATAGATAAGAGTAAAGTTAAAATCAACACCTTTTAGGCAGAAAAAAGGAATAAATCACAGGATGGGAAGAAAGTAGCCAAATATAAATCGAGTTGTGAATTAGCGATACAATTTAGCTTTGACTTTTGTATCTTTGATAGATAAAAGTTGTTGTATGAGTTCTCTGAACTCCCAGAAAAAGTAAAATTTTGTATCTTTGTTAATAAAATTTACTAATTTACACAAACAAAAAAAACACGGGATAAATGCATATGCTTAGCCTTTGCATCGTCTTCTCAAAAAGGTTCACGAGTACACAGACATGGATCTCAGAATACAGGAAAGCTTCTTTGAACTTGCCAAAAATGCTAGGACCCATTTGCCTGATGGCATCCTGGATCAACTCTAGCTGATCAACCGTTACGGTGATCCTAATAAAATGCATTTGGTCAATTGATAAGCTGAGAACAACAGATGAGGTAAAATTTCACTTACAGATCTCCTTTTGACATATAACGCTTGACTATCAACTCATTTTGTTGTGCATCACGCCCACTTATAACTAAATAATTCTCGCTGCTAATGAACCAATTGAATTTCTCAAACCAATGTACTTTATGATATATGAAATTGCAGAAACAGTTTTTTCCTACAAATTCAGACACAGCAATTTAGGAAGTTTCTCATGACACATAGTAAATATTAAAAACATGCAATATTAAGTTGACTGGAAATGATAAGTTCACATAAAGGTTGCACTCAATTTGCACTTAAGCTCAAGTGGCAACATGGGGCCTGCCACGTACTCCAGCATTGAGGTGTTACAAATGCAGGATCCCATGCTGCCAAATTATCTAGTGTAATTTAAGTAAAACTCTTAAGTACGCAGATCATTTACATAAGACAAACACAAAGATATTGGTAGGAATAGGTGATAATATCCACAAAAGTTTACATTTAAAAAGCTTTTAACTAACCGCCCAGCCATGAAAGTACGATTATTAAAACAAGGCGGAAATTTAAGGACTAAAACCAATAAATAGGTCATATATTAAAAGCTCACAATGCGTCACAGAATAAACTTCATATTCAACAGTCAAATACTCGGTTTTTAAATGTGGAATTAACAGCAGGAAAACTCCAAATTTGATAAGAGAAAAAAAGGATACACAAACGTTCCTGCTTGGTCATCTACATTTTTCCAAGTTTCAAAGTAGTCTCAATATCATGTCAAGATATAAACTGATAGGTGGCAGGAAAAAAGTTTGATGACAATGTAAACCGTACTTAATCCAAAGGTCCCATCCAAACTCAAGGAGAGAAAGGGGAAAAAGATGAGAAAATTGCACAGATCCACAAATTCAGTCATAAACTAGAATTTTTAACTATTTAATCATCATGTTCTGGACATCTAAATTCGCATCATAATTCTCACTCAAAGAGGTACCTGCAAAATCTGGAGACGAGTCTTTTTCTCAGCAGCCTTAAAAGCTTTTTCATGAGCAGTGACTGTCTTCTCCTGCTTACTCTCTTGCTTCTTTTTCATTTCATACCACCTCCGTGCATTTGCATGAGCAGAAAGTGCCAAATCAACCTCTACCTACAAAAAGTTTATTTAAAAAGATACAATCAGTCAGAGAGTAACAAGATTGCCAACATTCATATCGTTATTTCTCTCCAATATTTTCTGCTGATAACACCTGACCAGTCTCAATTATTTTCACTCACCAGTCTCAATTATTTTCACTCAAAGAAATTAACACAACAGAAAAGTTATCTAGAGGCACAAGTCACACTAAACCTTATCCGCTGGCTGTGTTTTCTCATCATCATCCATTTCGTCAAGATTGTTACTGAGAAGCAAGGTGATGCAATTTCTTTCAAGATGGAGCTTGTCTATAAGCCCAGCGATAGGGTTTCCAGATTTCTTCTCATCCTTCACCATGCGAGCCAAATCTTCCCAACTCATACCATTTGCAAGAGCAACTCGAACGGCTAAGATGGCAGCATCAACATCATCCAAGTTATATTCTATCAGCTCTGCCATCTTAGTGTATTGTTCAACTTCTTTCTTCAGGGAAAGTACACGATTTTCCTGTAGCACATTCATTTCCCCACTTTATAACAATAAAACACAGACGCAGTATGCATATGCAAAGGTGATAGAAGACACCCAAAGTTTTTTACTTTAGGATACAGTACAGACTCAAGTACAGGACAGTAGGCCATAATCTTCTAGGAGAAGATGCATAATATACGCCCAAATCATTACATATAAATACAACTGTTAGACCACCCAAAGAAATGAAAATTAAATCTGTAATTGCTCCTCTTTGGACATAGAATGTTCAGGTAATATTCTTTAGATTCTTTTCCGGAACAATGTAAAACAATCTCCATTATGACACGATCAAACACAAATATGAGAAAATTAATTATCATAGGACAATGCTCGATGACTACCGCGAGCAGCAAATCCCTTTGCTCATGATGACGTTCTCAGTTAGAATGAGTGGAAGCTGTTTTCAACTATAAAAGGCACACAGAAATATAAATAGCAACAAGAAAACTAGAATCCAAGTAATAAAGAAATAGCTCCCAGTATATTATAGTGCTAGATCTTAAAAATTTGTCAACCAATACTCTCGAGTATCATGTAGTCCTGTGGTCACACACAAACTTCCACAATCACTCCATTGTGTTTAAACTGACAAAAGAACTCCATTAAATCATATTTAGAAGACCAATTTGGCCATAAATAAACCCTGTTGGTATTAGTCATGCATCTTGTGCTAAAACTTGAATCCACAAAACTTTAACCCTGTAATCAGAATATCAACCACTTCCCAAATTACCAGCCAATCATCAACAATTCACTGAACAATAGAGCTTACTATAACCACAGGAACAGGTCATACATTACCAAACCCGTTTCAACTCCTATAAATTTGAGATTTCAGTCACACTCTATTCAAGAACTACTATCTGGTCTGCAACTTCTTAAGTTTATCATCCAAGAAAATACATGTTGGAATATAAGATTTATGTGGTTAGCTTGGTTAGTTTATTAGTTTTATTCCATCTTTTGTATGAGGAATTTAGCTTTTTATCTCCTTAATTTAGCCCTAATATACATATAAATTAGTGGCTAAATCCCCTCTGTTTTCCTTTTGTTTTTAGCAGATGATACACTGTCCAACTAGCCGTTGGAACAGTGTATCCTGCTTTTTCCCTTTTATTACCGTTGGACCTCTCTTCTATAAATAGAGGTGAGAGGGTCTATTAGTTGTAATGAGCTTTTATTCTAATAATAAGAATACTTTTTCTCATTGCTTTAATTCTTACATGGTATCGGAGCCTTAGGCTATTTTTTCTGGGATTTTCTGAACTATTCAAAATTCAAAAAAAAAAAACAAATCTCCTTTCTTTTGATCAATGGCTGAGTCATTTGCCACTAGTGCAGCCACTGATTCTTCTTCTTCTTCTGAAAACCCCATAATTTCTGGGGAACTTCAAAACATTCAAGCTGTCTATAAGCTGAATGGCAAGAACTATCTTAAATGGTCTCAGTTTGTCAGAACCTACTTAAAAGGTAGAGGCAAACTAAGCCATTTGCTGGGAACTGGACCTGCTCCTACTGATCCCAAGTTTGCTAACTGGGATGAGAAAGACTCTATGGTGATGTCCTGGCATGGAGCACTATGATTACAGAGATCGTGATACTGCATGTTTTCGAAGTTACGCCAAAGAGATATGGGACCATGTGCAACAAACCTTCTCCAAGGTCAAGGATGCCGCCCAAATCTATGAGATTAAGGTAAAAATTCGAATACTAAGCAAGGGAATAAATCTATCATCGAATACTCTAGTCTTCTTCAAGGGCTATGGCAAGAATTAGATCACTATCAATGCATAAAAATGAAAGAGATAGTGATGATGCTACTACTCTCAAAAGAATTGTTGAAGGGAAAGGATCTTCTCCTTCTCGGTTGGTCTGAATCAGAATTTGACCCTATATGGTGGTGATTCTTGGCAAATCGAAGCCGCCCTCTCTGAATGAAACCATGTCTATGGTAAGAACAGAGAGAGGTAGGAGGGTGTCATGCTTGACATCGTCAATCTTGAAAGTTCAGCTCTTTATGCTGGATGTAACAAAAAATGTACATCCTAAGACTAATGAGTCAACTGGATATCCTGAAAGAAGCATCCTCCCAAAAAGGAGAATGTTAAACTCGATAGAGATAATCTTTTGCTCTCATTGCAAAAAGAGCAGACACACTAAGGAGTTTTGTTGGAAGTTGCATGGAAGACCGTGCAAGAACAATGCCCTGGCACATCCGTGAACTCCAATAAAATCAAAACAGATTCTCAAAGCGGCGATCAGGCTCCTGCTTTGGTCTAAATCCTTCTCTTGGTCAATCTGAGATTGAGAAATTGAGGAAGTTCCTGGATACTTTGGAAAATCCATCCTCTTCTATGGTTTTTTGTGTATGGCTTCCTCAATCTCTTAAATCAAGCGGATTACTGGGGGTGGGTGGTTGACTCTGAGCTACCGATCATATGACACCTTCTATGGAGTCATTTATCGATTACATTCCCCGCAAAGTCAACAAATACATCATGTTGCTAATGGTGTGTCAATCAAAATTCTTTGGTACAGTGGAATGTAACCTTAAATGAGTCAATTGTTTTAAAAAATGTTCTTCATGTACTGATTTGGTCGCAAATCGGTATCCGTGAAGAAGGATCGACCTCGATTCAAATTGCTACGCTTTATTTTCGACTAACTTCGTGGTGATCCAGGAGTTAACAACCATGAGGAGGATTGGTCTTGCTAGATGCAAAGGTGGACTTTACTTTGTTAAAGATCAAGGAAAGACAAGGAAGTTTTTGAACAAGTATCTATGTTATCTAAGACCGATAATGATAAGATCATGTTGTATCATAGTGAGACTAGGACATCCATCTTTTCAAATTTTAAAGCATTTATTTCTAATCTTTGTAAGGATTCAAATGTTGAAAAATTTAAATGCAATGAATGTGAGTTTGCTAAACATCAAAGAGTTCATTATCCTGCGCTTATCTAACTTGTCTCGCTAATCCTTTTGATCTTATTCATAGTGATATACTGGGGCCCTTCCTTGCTCCTAATGTAAATGGTGCTCATTGGTTTGTGACCTTTATTGATGATTGCACAAGAACCACTTGGGTATATTTACTCAAACACAAGTCTGATCTAAGTCATGTGTTTCCTGTTTTTTACAACATGATTATGACTCAGTTTGATACTAAGATAAAAAGATTGAGGTCTGATAATGCTAGAGATTATTTTAACAGATTCCTCAATCCCTTTATGGAAGGAAAAGGAATAATACATGAGTCATCATGTGTTCACACCCCCACAACAGAACGGGGTGGCGTAAAGGAAAACAGCACCTTCTTGAACTGCTAGGGCCATTCTGCTCCATATGAATGTGCCCAAGTCCTATTGGGGTGAGGCAGTTCTCACAGCTGCTCATCTTATCAATAGATTACCTACTAAAGTTCTGGATAAACAGAGCCCCATACAGGCTCTTACAAAGGTCTTTCCTTCATTCCTAACTTCTGAGGGTGTATCACCTAGAGTTTTTGGGTGTGAAGTGTTTACTCATGTCCACTTTCCAAATAGGGAAAAGCGGATCCTGTGGCTCTAAAATGTATCTTTGTTGGGTATTCTAATACTCAAAAAGGATACAAATGTTATCATCCACCTACTAAGAGGTACATTATATCTAAAGATGTGACATTCTATGAAACATGTCCTTACTACTCGACAAGTCACTAATTCAGGGGAGCTACCTACTACCGATCATGAAAGGGAGAAATTTCTCCTTGATCCATCTTACTTGTCATCCGGTAACGATGATCATGTTCCACCGTTGTATCCACCGATGATGGCACATCTACTACAGATGGAGGTGTGTCCAGGTGAGGATACCATGCATAAAGGAACCTATTATTTATACCGAAAAAAAATCGGAAGAGGTTACAAGGCATTGCCCCTCGTAGATGGAAACAAGGATTTCGACACCATTCCCAATGAGGAAGCGGTCCTCGTAACCTAGTCCTCCTATCGCGAACAATGCAATTCTAGTAATCCCGATATGAGAATAAGCAATAGCAGACTTGAAGATCCGCTTTATTGCCATAAGAAAGAGTGTAAGGGCTCTGCACTTTACAACTCTGATATACCCTATGAAGAACTTTCTATCCTATCACAGGATTTCTCAAAAACAAAGGAAGTTCATGAAAAATCTCATGAATAGTCCTACACCAAAAGGTTTACAGGAAGCTCTTTCTGATGAAAAATGGGCAAAAGCCATGAAAATTGAAATGGAAGCTCTGGATAAAAACAAAACATGGGATCTTGTTGATCTCCCTAAAGGAGCTAAAACAAAGGTTGTAGATGGGTGTTTACCATCAAACATAAGTCTGATGGGACTGTGGAGAGATACAAGGCAAGGTTAGTTGCCAAGGGTTATACTCAAACTCATGGCATTGACTACTTTGACACTTTTGCCCCTGTGGCAAAAATGAATACAGTCAAGATTCTGTTATCTTTGGCTGCCAAATTTGAATGGAAGTTGAATCAGTATGATGTTAAAAATGCCTTTCTTCAGGGGACCTGAGGAAACCATATTCATGGATATTCCTCCCGGTTTTCAAGTTGAAAAAAGGAAGGTTTACTTGAGTTAAAGAAGGCCTTGTATGGCCTAAAACAAATTCCCTCAGGGCTTGGTTTGGCAGATTCACTCATGCTTTCATCGAGTCTTGGCTATAAACAAAGCCAAGGGGATCATACCTTGTTCATTAAGATGAATTTACAATGCCAAAGATCTATTCTCCTTGTGTATGTTGATGATATCATCATCACAGTGGATAATATCAAGGAAATGCACAACTAAGAAACTTTCCTGTGGGAATTTGACATCAAAGAATCGGGAAGCTTAAATACTTCCTAGGAATTGAGGTTATGTACTCGATCAAGGGATTTTTATCTCTCAACAGAAGTACATTTTGGACCTCTTAAAAGATTGTGGCAAAACAGGTGTAAACCAATGAAGACTCCCATTGATTTTACTCATGGAATCAACCTTGCACCGTAAGATGAGGAAGTGGACAAGACCGCTTATCAACGTCTTGTAGGAGGCTAATCTATTTGTCTCACACAAGGCCCTGACATTGCCTTTCTTTGTCAATATTGTGGAGCAGATATATGCATTGTCCAAAGAAGTGCCACGAACGCTGTTGAAAAGGATTATTTCCTATCTCAAGAGTTGTCCCGGCAAGGGATCCTATTCAAAAAGGATGGTCCTACACTCCTGTGAGGCTTATACTTCGACTCAGATTATCTTTGGTTGTATTGATGATAAGATCCACTTCGGGCCATCAGGTGTTCCTCTTGGCAATTTCATTTGTATGGAGAAGCAAGAAACAAGGCACGGTGTTCAGATCAAGTCTTTCAAGCAGAGTTTAGGGCTCTTGCTATTGGTGTTTGTGAGCTCCTATGGTTGAAAATTATTCGGATGACCTAAAAATCCAGAGATGCAGACACCCATGATACTTCACCGTGATAATCAATGCAATTGATATCTCCTCAATCCTCGCCCAACATGACAGAACCAAGCATGTTGAGGTTGATAGGCACTTCATTAAAGAAAAGTCTGGACAAAGGGGTGATCAAACTCAAATTTGTCAACTCTCAAGATCAAGTGGCGGATGTTCTAACTAAAGGGCTACCTAAGAAATCTTTTGAGTATCTTCTTAGCAAGTCGGGAATGGTTGATATACATTCACCACTTGAGGGAGTGTTGGAATATAAGATTTATGTGGTTAGCTTGGTTAGTTTATTAGTTTTATTCCATCTTTTGTATGAGGAATTTAGCTTTTTATCTCCTTAATTTAGCCCTAATATACATATAAATTAGTGGCTAAATCCTCTGCTTTTCCTTTTGTTTTTAGTAGATGATACTTCGTCCAACTAGCCGTTGGACAAAGTGTATCCCGCTTTTTCCCTTTATTACCGTTGGACCTCTCTTCTATAAATAGAGGTGAGAGGGTCTATTAGTTGTAATGAGCTTTTATTCTAATAATAAGAATACTTTTTCTCATTGCTTTAATTCTTACAATACACTATCATATTGATAAGTTATTTAGCATGAAAGTTCCTTCTAGCACATGGGGACTATAAACACAGATAAAAAAAAAAAACCTGGTCAGTATTTAATTTTATTGAGTTTCTGCACTGCAGAACTCTCTTTAGCTTTATGTTGTTGTTCAGCTCGTTGACTTTCAATTTTACTATAAAATTCATCCAATGCAGCATCAAACGTCTCAAAACGTGTGGATTCCCTCGAGTTGAACTGGTTCAGTAACAACGGGCAGAATTCATCATAGATCTACAAGAGAGATTTACATATCAGGCCCTTAGTCAAGAACAGGTAACCACATTTACCATCTGGATAACAAATAGCATAATTTCAAGAAAACTAACCTTCTCAGACACAATGCCTTCAATTTTCCCCGAGCTTGTTTGCTGCATTAATATGAAGCCTTCTGGAATTTTATCACCAGATATGATATCCTCAAGCCAGTCTTCAAATCTGGCTACAGCTTCCACTAATAGTTGAAGACCATTACCCTCTAACTTAAAATCATTGTGCATTTTTGTATTTGGAACGAGACCAGCGTCCAGGATAATATGTTCAGATAATGCAGGTCCATATCCCAACGCCTGTCCAAGAACGGTCTTCAAGGTAGGCTGCTTGGCACGAGCACTTTCACCGACATTTTTACTACGTTCCATATGTTTTATGCTTTTGCTACCATTCTCCTTTCCTTGAGATGCATCAAGTGCAATACTTTCGGGTTTGCTTCCGTCAACAGATTCATTTTTATCAGGCTCTAATGGAGAATTTATGGCTGCAGTAATCTTTTCAGTAGTTGTCCTTTCAAAACTCGGCATTGATCAACTGGATAAGGATGGCGAGACATAATCGCAAATCCTTTATCATCATCTCTGTTATCAACTTGAATTGTTATTGACCAAACAAGTAACACATCATGCATCATCTTCTCAAAATAAAAGATCAAAATAGATACAATGCCTATTGAAACCGATGTTCAGTGATATATACGTCTAAAGAGTAAAATTGACATGCTTGACTGCAAACTAAAGCAAAAGGAATTATGTATGTTGATAATTCAGAAATGGTATTTGAAGAACTACCTATCTCTAGACTAAGGTCTTAATATGCTGTCATTAAAAGGCGATAAGGAAACCAACTCTTAAATGAGCTATACACAGAGGTAAAGTGACATCAGTTCGGGCAATAGAATTGCACTTGGGCATGCTCACAAAATCCAAGTGATGCATCGACTTTACACACTTATATAGACAGGGAAAACAAAAGAATGAAAACAAAGCAGCAATCAACCTGTGTGAACGTAAAAGTGTCATAACCATTAACTCTGAGTCTGTAAGAATAATATTTCCTTGGGCATAGAGCTCCAGTATTACATAGTTCGCATTAGAATCTCGTCCAAACTGAAAGACAATTATCTGAAGACAGGACAAGGCGATAAATGTCAAGCTTACAACACATGTCAATACAACTAAGTGATTATATACAGAGAGATATCCATACCCTGTCATAACCAAGTTGCCTGACATCCTCAAGCCTCCTTGTCCTAATATGCTTCCTCAATTTCAGTGTAAATCCTGATGGAGTATTGCTTTTGTCTCTACAAAACCAGCAAAAATAACTTCAGCGACAAAAAGACGACACAACAAGACACTTTTGAGCCTTTCTAATCATTCAAGAAAGAAAACGGTGATATTAGTCGGAGGGCACAACAAGACACTTTTGAGCCTTTGTAATCATTCAACAAGACACAATGGGGTATTTTTTGAAAGATTGTTATTCAATCCACAACAATAATGAAAGTTAAGTCAAATCCCTTGTAATCTCAGCATTCAAATTATTGAAGACAGACAAAATAAACATGGATACTCAAATGGTCAGCTAGTTGTCATACATCCAAATTGTTAACCCCGACCCCAAAGCAGTGATATCTTTCTTCACGTAGATGAAGAACCAAGGGTCACAATTAAGCAATAAAATATATCGAAGCAAGATAAATAATCTTGGCATATGCACCCTCAGAATGCAAGCCAAAGCTAGAAGGACGGGCAATATAAGACATTGAATCGTATCGTATCAAGGCCAATCCTCACAAAATATGACCAGATGCTAAAAAGTGAACTATGAGCAGAAAAAAGAGAGATAAGCTAGCTTAAATATCCATGTTCGGTTATCATTAAGATAAGCATCAGTTCTCTTTTATTACTTTTCCAGTATCTTGCCATACTTTGATACTTACAAGCAATTTAAAACCACTACAAAGAAAACAACGAACCTAAGAATCAAAAATGTAAAGGAAACAGTCAATTACCGCAAATAGGCAGTGGTATGCAATCTGACACCACTTTCCATCAACAATAACACCTTCTCACTCTCGCCAGATTCAGTTATTCCGCTGCTATTCATGAGCTTAAAAACATACGTCTGCACAAGCACAACAGAGTCAATCACAGTATTTCAAAGCTTTGAACAACTGGTGTTGAACATACAGATAATCATCAGCAGGCTCAAAAAGCTTTTCAAAAGAAAAACAAGAACAGGAAAAGAAAAACAAGAACAGAAAATACCTTGGGAGATAGGTCATAAACATTGGAACAGCGCATGCCGATTAGTCGGCGCAAGCATTTAACCTCGGCGGCCACATCCGCCGTATTCATACGCACCTTCACCATTTTTGTTGTCGCTGAAACAACAACTCAGAGCTTGTTATGGATTTGGAAGAGGAAACTATATATACTTTCACAAGAAGAAAATGATCTAAGAGGAGGAAAATCAAGTCGACTGTGTATATAGTTAATAGAATCACACTTTGCTTTGTTTTACTCTTGCTCTAAAATACAGTCGGCGTGAAGGGCTTCAACTGGAATTCGGATCGTGTTGCTCAAGGGTGTAAAATGAGTCAAGCCGCTCATGAGTCCGACTCGTAAAATACTCGTTCGAATATAATTTAACTGAACTCGAAGAGTTAACGAAAGTTAACAAGCCGAACTTGAACACTTGAAATCTTTGACTTGAAATATTCACGAGTTTTATCGGACGCTTTAATGCTTATCATTTTTTCGAGTGGCTCGAGCTTTAATTCAAGTTTGAAAGTTCTTAAAATTTTGTAATCGGCCCAAATTCGAGCGTAATTAAATCTTTATCAAGTTGATCTCGAGTATATTATTTCCTTGCTCGAACGAACTCGAGCCAAGTTCGAGAATCGATATTTTGAGTGTTGCTCGACAAGTAAATATTTGATTCGACTCGAATTGTTTATAAACGTCATTATCAGTGACGTTGGTATAAACGTCTCTTGAGTTGATGTTCCTGTAAGATAAATAACGTGAGTATCGATTACTTTGCTTCCCGTGAAAGAAATTTTTTTGACGATTTACTGCGGCCGAAAGAAGATATGGAAATTGTCTAAATTGTTTCTTCTATGGCATATTTGGAAGGCTCGAAACGAATGAATCTTTGAGAAGAAAGATGTTCATGTCACCACTTTCATTGCTCGGGCAGATTCTGAAGCAAATGAATTTGTCACAACTATGCTAAATCGAAGTGACAATGCGGCTTCACCTCCTCTAGAAATTAAATGGAACCCCCCCCCCCCCCCCCCCCTCCGCTTGATTCTTTGAAATTCAATGTAGACGCAGCGTTTGACGACGAGAAGGCAGCCATTGGGGGTATTCTTCGAGATAGTAGCGGACTAGCGGTAACATCATCCGCTCTTTCTCCAAAAGGGCTGAAGGCAGATTTGATGTTCTAGCTGGAGAAACATTGGCTACCATGCTCTGGTTTATGCACGAGGTCTTTTAGGGTGATTTTGAAGACATCTCTTTGACTACTTATCAGCGGCTTTTAGATAATTCTCAAGATTTGTCTCCGGTGGGAAATTTAATTGAAGACTGTCGCAGGCTCTTACCTGCTTTTGCATATGTTTCCTTTTCCCGCACATTTTTTAGCGAGCGAGGGGCTCAATATTGTTGGTTGTGTGGAATGGTGCTCGCCCCCCTCTCATGTTGCTCATGCTTGTGTAATTGACGTTGAAGAATAAATAGGAAGTCGTTAACCTTAAAAATAAAAATAAAAACATAACCACCATTGAAATTTCTTATACATGAGGAATGTCATTGTCATTAACTTTCCTCTTGGGAAAAGATAATGTCAAAATTATGTAGTGCACATAGTATTTTTTTTAGAGGGCTATTATTTGCACCACGCTCAATCAACTAATGCACCACAGTAGAACCGACTTTGTAAAAGTCGGTTCTTGTTTCTTAACCTACGAAAAGTCTGTTCTACTAGGCTCCAGAACCAACTGTCATAAAGTCGGTTCTATTGTTGTACACAAGTAGAATAATGCACGAATAGATTGATTATATTGTTAATAAATACCCCTTTTTTTTAGGGCCTGTTTGGATTGAAAGAAAAGGGAGGAGAAGAAAAGAAAGGGCTTGGGCTGATTTTAATTGGGGTGTTTGGTATGTCAATAGGAGAAGGAAATGAAAGGTGAAGGAGGGAGACTAAAGGAAATGATCTAATAGAAATTAGACTGCCTGCTTTCCGTCAATTTTCAGCAAGATTTGGAAGGGAATGATATTTTTTTAAAATATTTTTTATAATTACCTCTTCAAATTTTATTTATTTATATAATTACTTAAATAACCTTAAAATTAATACTAATAACTCACTAACCTAATGTTTAAAATTGGAAAATCATTTATAATCTTGTGATTTCCTTTGTTTTCCATTGACATTCTAAACACACTTACCTTCATTTCCTTTCCGTCTAGTTCTATCCAAACACTCAAAATAAACTTCACAATCTCTCCTTCCTCTCTCCTTTCTTCTCCGTCACTATCTTTCCTTTTCCTTTCTATTTATTTCCTTCAATCCAAACGGGCCCTTAGTTGTCGGAAGCAATATCACGGTGTCAACAGAAGACATCAAAACATATAATACAAATCGTGGTAGGAACTAGGAAATGAAATCGACATATATTATGGTTTTAATTACAAATTTATCATTCCTACTTCGCACCGCTACTACGGGAATCGCTTTTGCTTTCTTTTCCTCTTCAAGTGGCTTACGCACCACTAGCTACTAAGATGTTTCAGTTCACCATGTTGTCTCTTGCCTACCAATGGATTCAACAACAGTTCGAAAGGTTGCTCCATCTGGGAATCTCCGAATATGCTTATTTTCAACTCTCCAAAACATTTCGTCAATTACTACGCCCTTCCTCGTCTGGCTACTAAGATGTTTCAGTTCGCCATGTTGTCTCAAGCCTACCAATGGATTCAACAACAGTTCGAAAGGTTTCTCTATCCGGGAATTTCCGAATCTTTGCTTATTTTCATCTCTCCAAAACATTTCGCCGACACTACGCCTTCCTCGCCTCTGCAGGTGGATGTGCCTAGGTATCCACCGTAAGTCTTTCCTCGTTTGAACCTTACCCTTCACTTTTATTTTCAATTTGAGGGCTATACCGTCCTAAGATGCTGCTAAATGGATAGATCTTATCAACGTCCATGAATGATAAAACCTAGATCGAACCGCCGAATGGGAGAAATTGGGTGCCATCATATAGCTTTGTATTGGCTAAGTTTGTCACTTCCCATTCTCCTGCACCAAAGCCCCATTGATTCACCGCCTCCGGCAACCACCAAACAACTCCTCCCCATCACGCCACACCCTTGAACGAATGAATACAATGGATGTGGGAGACAAGCCGGCGTTTTCCGGTGATTATCGACTTTTACAATGTCGATTTTCAGTAAGGACAAGTCAATTCTCTAGTGGTGAAATGGTGAGAGGTGAACGGTTTGATCGTGGTAAGGTCGGGGGTTTGGGGGTATTTTAAAAGCTATAGGGTCTTTTCATAATAATAAAAATTAGGAACAAAGAAAAAAACAATCTAAATTTAGTCAAAAACATAAATTACTCAAGAACCCTCCATTGTCCAGGATTATTACGAAAATTATATTACCACATAAAAAGTGAACAATTAACCCCACACATGTTGATGGGGATCTGAATCCAGGACAATTAACCATCCATGTCCATGGCCATTACATTCACATATATGGGACACTCCCCAACTTGTATATATATATATGTTTAGACTTTAACACTTCTACTAATTTACAAACCTAAAACAGACCGACTGACAGGTGCAAAAGACTCACTTGAAACAGAACCCTAACACGCGCCTTTATTACAGCTTGTTTTTATCCCTCTCCCCGCGGACAATGCTCATCCAGTGTAATAGTGGTGTGGTCGGACTGTCTGCCTTCTTGTTCGCCCTTCAGCTGATGAGCCGTGAAAGACGAAGCATTTGTTGTATTATATTTTCTTCAAGAGAATTGATTCATCCTATTAAGCGGACTTTTGACTTGCTTCGCATATAACTGAATAATGGAATTGCTGTACACTGATAAAGAAGAATCCCAAAAGCTTCTTCTTCTTCAGCTTAAATCAAAACCAGCTGAAGCATTAATGGCATATAGCAGCTTCTGTTCCATCTGTTCCTTGCTGTGTATATGATTTAATTGTAACCAAGGCAAACAAAATAAACGATTATTATGCAAATGACACAGTATTTCAAATTTTACAAACTCGAGTCCAATTACAAGCTTGACCTCGTGATTGAACTCAAGCTCGATCACGAGCAGCTTCGAGCTTGAGCCAAACTGGTGTATACAGAGAAAGGAGAGGGTATCTTGCACAAAGGTTAAGGAGGACGAACCTTCTATATGGTGGAAGCTTTAACAGATTCATGCAAGTAGCAGCCGTTGGCAACCGTTCAAGGGCTTCTTCAGTAGCACTGCCTCCAGCTCTGAAAGGATGTGGAAGATTTTCATTTACACAAACAAAAATCAAAGTATCAAACCTGGTTAACATCATGGTATAATCATACCTTTGTATGCAGAACAAAGGCTCCAAACGTTTAAATCCAAGAAGGGGTCCCCTAGAGCACCCGGTCACAAACCTGTAAGTTAACATGGCAGCAGATTAAAATCCATACATAAAATGGGGGAAAAGCAACAGAAAGGCAACAATGGGTCTTCAAATAACTCCATGTACCCCCCTCAAAAAATAAAAAATAAAAATTCCATGGAGAATGGAACCTTTGCAGCTAAAACGGTACATTAAAAATAAAAATTTAAAGACGTTCGATGAAACTGCCAGCTAATTTATCACTCACTTCATAAATTTCCTCTGATTTTCCAAAGAAAGGCCTTTCATAACTTCCCAGAACATCTCAATAACATAGTGCTCCTGCAAAAAAAAAAAAAAAAACAAAAAAACAAACTACTTATGAAGTAACAGTCAAATAGCACGTCTTGGTTTGCACCATACCAACATAATGACTAACAAAGAACTCAAGCCAGGAAGCTGGAAGCAAGAAGAAAAATTGGTTGTGGAGATGGACAGTCATACACACAAGAACAGCGCAGTATATTAATACAGACAGCGTTTCTTGACTAAAGTAATCTTCTAGCAAATGAATTATTATAGTACACAGAGGAGATGAGTTGCTCATATTCAATGTTTATGAACTACAGTGCATGTATGTATGAACTATGAACTAACAATGTTTATTGGATTCCTGACATGACATTACTCTTAGAACCAAGCAGGAGAGAGTGGCACGATATAAAATCTTCTAAATGAACATTTTCAGAACGTAAGTTTCTTGGAGGGCGAGGAATCAAGAAAAAATAGGTATTATTTTCATGCTACAAAAATAAGATTATAAACTGCCAAGTACTAACCTAGACGTTGATAACTTTCACCAGGGTTCTCGTTGAAATTAGATGAAAGAAATTATTTATTTGCTCGTGAAATCAATTATTAGGTTGATGAAGCAAGTCAATTCAACAGGTCAGACAGAGTAATGTTTCAATTAAAAAAAGGCAACAGTATTTAATATAAGCAAATAAACGGACGGATACTATGGCTATTCTACAAAAAGAGTAATTGATTTTGGAAAACGTCATGCGAAGTAGACTAGCTTTGTATACGTGACGATATATATTAAAGACTTCCAAAAAGGAGGAGAAGAGCCAGTGTACCATTCTAGAACTTTATTGAAGACGGTTTCTAAATGCACGGTGTGGGGTGTGGGTGTGGGGGGTGGGGTGGGGTGGGGAGGAGTGATCAGCAAAGAGGCCAAACAAGTAAAAGCTCAAGGCAAGGTCATGTAAAATTAAAAGGCGAAGGTACATACTTGATGATAACCTCCTGCATAGTTGGTGTTCTCTCGAAGGTCATCAAGATCAAAATCATCAGCCGCACCAGATATCAAAAGCTGACAAACAGGGAATTTAACAGGGGATTAAAATGTAATGTTCAATACCTAATCCCTTAGACGACAAACATAAAAGGAAAAGTAACCACAAAATTGATCAAGGAGGGCAAGGGCAGAGGAGATTGACCATTTGAAAATTTTAATTTTAAGTAAATATCCTGAAATATCTTAACAATGAAGAATACCCGAGGGATTAAATGGCTCCATGCATCTCTTTTTATTAAGCTTGCATATAGAGAGAAGCGTGACATCTCCATGAATTTGCTTGATGTAAACTAAGCGATGCCTTGGGCAATAATGGCCTAGTTTTACATGGCTATCCCCAGCCTACGGTTTGCTAGCTTAGGAGGTTGTCTACTCTGACCAGACTTAACCTACAGAGTTTGGTTGAGAAACGAGAATGAACCTTGTGTGTATATAAAAACAGACCTAAATAACACGATCACTTTTTCCAGGTGCAGATTCACTAAGGCAGTAGGCACAGCACATCTGCATGCTGGACGTGGACGTAAACCCCAAGAAGTAGAGTATAGTGGATAAGTAGTTAGAGGAATCAACCCGACAAGGGTAAGTAATCAACATTGGCTGAAACTTAACTTAGCAGCTTTAGTACACTATTGCTGGTAAGAGAGGAACAGGCTATATTTAAAGAAATAAAAGGAAGAGAAGGTTGGAGCAGTCCATAGTTGAGGAAGGAAGACGCATTAAAGCTATGCCTGCATATGGAGGAAGGTGAGAGTCGAGATATGACAAAGGGCAACTTGCTTAGCTATGCACTGTAATTGATCAAATAGTTGGTCACTGAATATTACAGCACTTGTGATGTAAGAAAACAAATGGCCCAACCTAGTGTGATCTTCACCTTTGATGCTCATTTTAATTGTTTCTACATTAGTATCTGAAGTTCATACTCATTAAACTGAGACTTTACTAATTATTAGCACTCGTCTTTAACAAAGTTTGTAATTGTGGATTACCTGAAGTTCATGTTCATTAAACATGTCAATCCAATCTTTCTGAATAAGTTGCTGAAATCCTCGCAAGAAATAAGAACTTTGCTGACGTATCTGGACAAGATGTTAGCATGTAGAAAGATCCTTAGAAAAATGGTAAAATTAACAAACAAGAACTTATACGCAAGGGCAGATCCTAGTATGCCAAGGAAGAATAACACAGGATAAAACTTCTTACTATACCTGATAGTTCAAGCGATGGTTAGCCACAAGGTGAATATATGTAATGACGTTCTCATTAGTTACACGTTCATTTCTTCCACCAACAAGTAATTCTTCCTCCATTTGCTCCCCATATTCATTATTAAGAATAACAAAGTACAACTCTAATTCAGAGATGTCTCCTTCATAATGCTGCAATAACAAATGAAAACAAGAAGATGACTTGCAGAACATCATGCATGAGAATAATAATTAAATGAGATACAGAATATGACAAGAACAAGCACGTTCAAAATATTAATTGCTACACTGCCTGGGAGCAGGAAGGGCTGGTATTATTTAACACTAATCTAACGTAGCATCACTAGTACATAACCACCTGTATAAAAATAAAAGATTATACGTCCTGGCTGCCTAATTTGCTATTACAGATAAGATTTAACCGTTAGATTAGTATAGGTTATAAATACTTGTATACATCTATTTTACCACCAAAAAGAAAAAGAAACACTGTTCAACTGTGTTTACGGTATCGAAAATGCATGTTCAAGCTCCTGATCATCCACATATACTTCATCATTTTTTTTCTTTCAGTAAAACCAACAATCTTAATTTAGAATCATGTCTGATACAGCTACAAGCAAGATTATCAACCAAGCCTACCGATGTTGGGATTAGTCGGTCACATTTCTCAGCACATGACAATCCCTTCTCTGCAGATCATTACCATGAAACTGAATGATTTGAACTATCATCAGTGGTCACAATTTGCAAAAGTGCTTATCGCGAGCCATGGGAAGTTGGCATATTTACCAGAAACAGCTAGAAACCGTAGTCCAACTGACACATATGCTCAATATACTTAGGAAACAGAATATGTCATGATTATATCATGGGTGATCAACTCTATGAAACCTACAATCGAAAAGGTTCGTCTTTTTCTCTCAACAGCTAACTAGATATGGGATGTTGCATACCTATTCTAATTGAGGGAATACAACTCGGGCATTAGCTGAATATCCTGCACTCATGATTGCAAATATTTGACCATAAATTTAACGGAAAAAAAGGATTTCAGTCTTAAAGATAGCAATAAGAAAACTAAATGCGTTGGAATTTCTTTTTCCCTAAAGACGTAGGAGAATAGCACTCCAGTCAAGCAGACACAAAAAGGAGACAGAACTACCCACCTTTAGGAATAATAGGTGCCGATATAACTCTGGGTCCAAGGAAGGCAAATCATTCAAATAGTTATACCTAAGCAGCAAAATTAGAGAGTTAAGATAGTTCCAAAACCAAATAGCCTGTAAGAAAATGTAAGGAGCAGCATTAGCCACACCACCACCACCACCACCCACCCCCACCCCCCCAAAAAAAGAGGCATTAAGGAACAGCTTTTACTGTCAAAGTGAATTCTTAGTCATCAAATTACCAAATCTAAACCCTAAATTTAGCCTATGAATATCAATATGGTCACAAGTTAACTTCGATTGAAAAGAGAGGAGTTATCCGTCTCAGACGTTTTAGGATCTCTCTAGAAAGTCTTTCGAATTTGAATTTTACTCAAAGTATTTTCCTCAGCCCTGATAAGATCAGCCAAATTTGATTTGGGGCTCTAATTTTCACAGGAAAATAGTGTTCTACCTATACTCAAACTGCTAAAAAAAAAAGCACAAAATTTATAGCATCGAAACCCATGGTCATGTGAACTGAGGATTTCTAAATCAAGAAGATAAAAAGCGGTGGAAAAAGAAAAAAAAAATCAGATCTTACTTGCTTTTCAGCTTGCTGAGGAAAAAGGTGGCAAATGGTATATCAACAAGAATTCCTTCATACATTGCCTACAAGAAAAGGCATTTAATATTCTTCAAACTTAAAGGCCAAAATGAAACAATACAGCAGAAGGCCAACAAAAAAGTAAAACAGTGCAGAGCAGAAAAATATTATTCAAGTCAAAATCCAACAGGTACATTTTATACAGCAGTTATCACTTATCAAAACTGCAGAGTTAAAGCAAGAAATATTTTGGAAACACTATACACAGTGTCCAGAGACAATTGTTCAGATATAATGTGGTTGCTTTGCAGAACATTACTGCAGCAATTGCAAAATCCAGAATACAAGAGGAAAATGACTACTCAGGAAAAAGTGAGTCATGTATACATTAGGCAGCACAATCTGGGAACATGAGTAATACCTTAGCAAGGACGGTTCCAAGAAAGTAAAACAGCTGGAGATGCGAATCATGCACCAGTGCAGATCCAGGATTTGGATATAGCAGATGATCAGCTGTTTCCTGCGATTGGAACAGACTTATTTCAGTAACAGACGTACACCATGAAATAAGTCTTCGTGTTGCCTTTAATACTTAGTTTTGCCTTTATGAGATATATATATATATATATATATATATATATATATATAGAGAGAGAGAGAGAGAGAGAGAGAGATCTACGGGTTACTTTTATAATTCCTTTTTATTTGAGGGGGCAATAATATAAATTTTTCCTACCCACACACATATTGCATGGTACATAGAGCCTACAAACATCATACCAAAACATAGGGGAGGGGTGAGGAGGGAAAGGGAGGGGATGTAAATAGTTCGGGTCTTTAAGTCCTTCATCCTTGCAAACATTTTGTGTTTCCTTCTTTTCAGTTCTCAATTACCACAGCACACAATCGTTGAATTCATTAAAACATGTCTTACCTGACAAAAGAAATAAATCCTTAATTGTCAATATTCAATGCTAAGAATATTTTATGACCAGACTTTATAGGGCCCAGAAATTCACCACAAATAGTACATATAACTCCATGCATGTTGAAGCGTGTTGTGTTTAAATATTTTAATTGCTCGACTCCCTAACGACTTAAGCTACTTTAATACCATGTTCAATTACCATCTCCCAAAAGCTTAAGCTGTTAAGGAGCTGAGCAATTCAATTATTTAAACACAACATACTATAACACACATGAAGATAGTATGACCCAACCACTTTGTTTTCACTTCACACACATTTATCATGTCCAAGTGTTGGGCCTCCTTATTGGCCCCGTATACCCTTTAATTGTCATTTGTGTCTCATGTGGGCTCAAACTTTTAGCGTTAGGCCCACACTTGAGGGCGTGTTGCGTTTTAAACATGTCAACAATTCCCATCTAAATTAACATCTTCAGCACATTTCAAAAGGAAAAAATTTTTTTTGGGGGATGGGGTAGACAGGACGGGCCACAAGTAAATTTCTCTACAAGTTGGCATGATGTATGACCTTAAATAGTCCGTATTGCACGTCAAATGCTGCTCTAGTAACAGTCTCCATAAAGTCTTTGAAAATACCACCACCATCTATACCAGCTTCCTCTGCTCCAAATTCATTGACAAAAGTAATTCGTATCTGAATGAGACAAAGATAAACAACAATAGGATTTCTTGAGAAAAAGGAAGATGACCAAAGTGAAAAGCATAAGAATGTCTGTCACGGGCATAACAATGCTCAGGCTTGAAGCTTTTAGCATAAAAACCTAAAAATGCAGATACCATAAGGATAGAACATCACCTGTCCCCGGAGATCCTCTTCAGATAAGGCATTCAGCTGGCGAATGCATCTTCTAATATATGATCTCTCCATTACCCTAAATCTGTTCCTAGCAATGGATGCATGCGCTGCACTTCTTTCTTTGACAGCAGTGAGATGTGACTGGTGGATCAAAAGGAAAATTGGTTCCACAACCATCCAATGATAATGTTACAAAGGTAGTTTAGACAAATAACACATGATGCAGTCTGGAAGAAAACTCTTGAAGTACGGAACAACTATCTCATTTCTTTTGTTTAAAAATTGAAGACAAAACCTGAATTGGAAAAGGAATGCATCAGGTAGCTACTCACAGAAAATATTTTAGCTCTGCCCGTGAATGGAACGAGAAAAGGAGCTAGTTTTAATATGTCATTCGCTCTTGTGTTTTCTGTCGATGCCTGGATAAAGTTTAAGCCAAAATGAAAAAATTGGTCAGCAGCAGAGAATGTTAAAGGAACCGGTGCAAGGAAATGTCCTGCCGATGCAGGATCTGGGGAAGAGTCAGGGCCATTAGGCCGATACAGTTAACAACCATTCCTTAAATTTTCAAAAAAGTTGTTACCACGGCTCAAACCCGTGAACTATGGTCGCATGACGACTTTTACCACTTCGACTAGGTTCCTTAATCAAGAAAAAAAAACTACGTATTTTAACAGAAATGCAAAATAGGACAATGCTAATACCTGGTTCATAAAATGGTCATTTACACCTTCGGCATGAAATTCACTTGCAGATATAAATTCCCGTCTATTGTTCCAATTTTGTAACTGAAAGGTCAATAGAAATCAGAAGAAGAATATGTTCAGCAAAGAAGCTCATGAAAACAATCAAAATTCAACTCAAAGACAAGGAGAGAGCTTTGCACCTGTGACATGAGCTCAGAGGCTGTGACACACACTTTATGCTGAAGAAATTCAACAGGGTACCTCTTCATCATAGAGATATCATCAGGAGACTTGGAAAAATCAGGTTGTGCAACAGGATGCAGCCAAAGGAGTTGCCATAAGGCCTACAAGGAAAGAAAACATGGTGCTACTATAAGTAAGACAAAATGTTAAGTCATTGCATTGAATGTAAACTTCATCAGCAATATGTAACTTCAAGGACCAGATCATCTGCCTCCACAGGCACACTAACTGCTCAAGTTCCTTTTATCATTGCCTCACCAACAAATTAATTTTTTTACAGGCTCCAGATTCAGTGTTCTTGGTTATGATTTACCAAAGGACATCCAGTTGAGGCCTTTTGTACAGTCTTTCCATGGCAAGAATAAAGAAGTAATAGACAATAAATTTATTCTTGCACCATTTATTTCATAAAAATCTCTGTAAGGTTGTTTTAATTTTTATGCATGGCACACCTAACCAATACGAAGTGTTGAGATCAATGTCCAATTTTAAGCCTGTTCCTTTTATGAACAAAACGCCATAAGGAATACTTAAAAGACCCAGCATAGCACCTAAATTAGCTGGTCTTTGTAGGGATACTACACAAGCATACAGGGAGCTTGATACACTTCACGTAGTCATAGAAATCAAACCTGCGTACCTGAGGAGACAGACCAATACAATTATCTAAAGGCTGAACCCGATCACGGCTTTTTTTATGCCATGTGAGAGATTTGCTCACATGGAGACATATGATAGCCTATATATAAACTAATACACTTCCAGAACTATCCACCAGCATGGAATGTCACATGTAAAACCATTCAAACCACCTTCAGCCCAAAAAAAACAATACTGCTTCCTTTCCTGAACCCAAAAAAAACCCCAGCAGTGGTGTTTTGACTTCAAGAACTTACCTGCCGCAGAATAACAACCAAGCCTCTAATATCATCCAAGCGCAGAGGCTTCTCATGTTCATAAAACTCTTCATTGTCAACTATCATGAGCATGTGCCTGGTCCACCAAATTGGGGCTCACATTAGGTATTTTCCTGAGCAAATTGCATTACAAAGATATGATAATAAAACAATACAGAGAGAATATTACACTAGCTTAGTCTTACGTGTAAACAGGGCAGAAAACAGCCAGAGGTAACAGCCAACCCGGGGCATCATCAGGCAAATATGCTGATAGTTTGGATAAAGATGACCACTTATCATTCTCATGACAATATTTCATGAAGCTCCAAAGTATTGGGACCAGTTCTGTCCTATATGCCAGTAGAGTCATAACCCTTTCCAAGGGCAAAATGTTGAGTGTCACATGCAGGAACGCACAAGCGGCATCCACAGCTACCACCCCTTTATTGCTCAGAGCACCGCCATATGAGTCATTGGCAATGAAAACCCTCCCAATAAGACATTTACCTGATCAAAGAGGAAAAAAGAGTTAACTTATAACAAAGAGTAACTCTATTTTGGGATGAAGATCAGAGTGAAGCCATCGGCTCAAGCAAATGCTCAGCCACAGATTCTAGCACATAAAAGTTTAGTCCCATCAAGCCATACAGGGCGTCATCATTATACATAAAGCGAGAAATAGGCCCTCATGTTGTAAACGGAAGGATTACACAACCGAATAGGACATTAAGTAGAACCCGGGTTGTCTACTCTATCATGCTACAACCAACTCTTTTTATCACCACTATACACCATGCCTAACTAACAGTTTCCCACTGAAGTTTCACCCACAAGGCTACACGAAACACGTCCCAAGGTCTACATCTATCATATCTCTCATGATATTCCTTTGCAGATACATGATATATTTCTGAGTTAAAAGTTCATAGAGTAGGCTAATTAAAAAGCATAAGCAAATTAAAATTGAACTTGGGCTGTTTAAAATTTAAATATTGAAAATCTCACTGTTACCAGTGGATAAAGTAGGCCAACTATAAAAAAAAAAAAAATTGAACTCGGACTGTTTCGTCCTTCAGGATTGGAGCATAAGCTTGACTCAGACGCTAACTTAAGGCAGAACTTACACCCTGATATAAAGTATAAACTCTGCTTAATTAGCTTAAAGTTTGACCGGACTAGACTCTTTTAAATCTCTATAAAATTCCATACCAACTGTAGGAGGAAGCGGGAGTCAATGGCTTTATATATCTGCAGCTCCAAGGCCCTATTCAGAAGCACAGTTGGTTCATCACCAGAACTCAAATCATCATCATGCACATAGGGATCTGAAACAAGAGAAAAAATATCTCCAAGAATTGATTCAACGAGAACTTATTTACGGATAATTAAAACACTCTAAAGGAAAAAAGGAAAAATTAAATGAATTACAGCTAGCATACATTCTCTGCTTTCTTCATCTGCTGGTCTGAGAGGGGGTGCTGCTTCCAATAAGAATGTCGCCACAATAGCAAAATCTATCGCCTGAAAATGAGAGATCAAGAAGGTAAAATTGGAACAACTTGCATAATCATCTCAAAAGGTGAATTGGTGACTCTTGAATTATGGAATCAACAAAAAAAATACCATATAAAGTCCCCCATTCAAAAATTGTTGCTAACCGACGAGAAATAATAACCTACTAGATCCTTTACAACAAAATAGGGGTAAGAAGCAATTTTATCCATCTCTGAATGTACACCCAATGGATTATTTGATCCATATTGATGCAATCTTTTGACCAGATGAAGCAAATGGGTAGCCAGTTTGTCATAATCAAATAAAAAAGGAGAATCGTCTTCGTCACACAAGATTGAATTGTATAAAGAAGCAAAAGTTGTGGATGACTCTTATCTCTATTTCTGATTAAAATCTCTATAAAAAAATGGAATTCCCCCTTTCATAAAATCAGGCAAACAAAGCGAATGAGATCTATCACAGATAAACAATAATCATCTCAGCCAGTTGCATAAATAAATCAGCATGAGATATATCACAGATACCCTGACAAGCAGAGACAAAAGCCATTTGCAGGCCAATACCTGAAGTCTAAGTCTATGCGGAGTGTAACCAAAATATTTTGAGCTACAATAGGACTCACTGTACTATCTTCAGTTTCCTCCTATTGATGGCTATATGATACTTTTTCACAAACTGTTTTAAGATTCTATTCTTTTCTTTTGGGTGTCTCGTCACGTGCATTTGCGTATGTGGGGGGTTAAGTTATTATAACATAACATGTTTTCTTCCACAGCAATTACAAACTACATGTATGTTTCATTTTGTTTATTTATTTTTCCTCGAGTAGACGGTGGGGCGGGGAGGGGGTGGCATCACTAAGCTTCATTCTCTAATCAGAAGCGAAGACTACTATACAAAATCATAAAATAAGCGTAGTGGTTCTTGTTGGATGATTGTGTTTAGTCTGGGGTGTCTTGTGTATATAGTTCTATTTTATGTAATAGAACTTCATGTGTGAATCTTAGGGTTAGATTAAGTGAGGGTGGTGGCCCATAAGTTGTTTAGGTTTGACTCTCATTACCTTGTTTAGCTCTTACCTCAATTCGGCGCTTTTAGTTGTATTGGACTCCTGCTTTACTTGCCTATTTAACTCATCGGTTGTCTGAGTAAGAAGAATAAGAAGAAATTCTTCTTTTACTCTCTACCGTATTTTTCTAAAACAGGGTGACATGATCCCACAGGTGTTCAAGGAAATTGTGAAGCTTGGTTTGTATCAGCCATTCCATAGTGGTTCATCGGTTTTCACGTATCTTTGAGGCCTGCTGCAGATCTTATAACATGCATTCAGAAGGATGACTACAAAAATATGCAGCATTTTGCAGAGCGGAAATGAAACACACTTTATGAGGATTTTTGTTTTATTAGTAATATTTTTATGTTATTGCTGTTGTTTCTATCCATTTTATACTTTTACATTTGTTTAATTTCGTTGTTTGTACAATGATACACCAATAAATTGAAGAAAACAAAGCAAGATACGTAAGATCTAAAAGATCCCAGAGAGAAAAGCCAATGTATGAAACTATTACCAAAGGCGCCATGGAAAAACAAGATGGGAAGCTACAGCCGAGGAGAGAGGGGGGGGGGGGCGACTAGCATTAAGATCTAAAGAATACTTACGCTAGGACTACTCATTAAAAGCTAGCAGTACACATAGTATGAAAATGATTTTCCTACCATGTCAAATGGATCGGATCATAGCAAAAGCAACTGAAGCAGCCTCTAATATATTTCCCAGAAGAGTAGCATGAGAAGGAAAATCACTTGATATATCATTGGGGAGAAAATTGACCCGGTCTTTTAAGCAAACTGCCACCTGATGGAGGTACAGGCGACTCAGGCCCGGCCTTGCAAATAACTGCAAAAAGAAAGAAGTAACATTATCATTTAAAGCCATAAATCAAGTCCCAGTGTCCCATCATGACAAGGTAAAAGGAAAGAAAGAACTGCTAGTTGACAATGACCTATACACCATAAGGTGTCCCGTGAACTAAACAGCACAACCATGGCTTACACTTACAGAAGGCCAAGAAAACGCCTCCACAGAAGGATGAGAGTGAATATGATCCAATACGACGCTTACTAGATCTTTTTTGAAAGAACCAAAGAACTATTTTTTCGGGACGACCTCAAAGGACTATTTAACAGCCCAATTTATGTAATTTCTTTCTCCATGCAATGGCAGCAATATTACACCAAGTTGCAACAACTGTAATTAAAGTAAAGTACCTCTCTGAGAGATGTGGAAGAGGCTGCCATAAGAAAGGAATCAGAAGGGATCTGTGAAGGAAAGCTCAACTTGGCATCCCCAATAAGACAAGTACACGGTCCTTCGCTAAACATGAGTTACAATAACTGAAAGGACTCTTTCTAAGACAGGCAAACCCTGAACTGGACCTTGAATACTTTCTTCCTGCAAAAGCCAAGCCACACAACTGTAGCAAACCAATCATAATCTCATACTGGATAAAACCATGAACCATGGAGGTTGACACAACCAAATAAAAAGAAGGTATGGTTCACATGGCAAATGATCAGGCTGTTCAGTTATACTTCAGGGGAATGCAAGTCCACTTGTGGACGCATTTAACAAGAAGGAATTCTAGGATGTACTTTAGTGTTTGGTACATTTACACCACAGAAGTGCTTCTGAACTTCAATCCTTTTGCAAAATAAAAGAAAAAGTGTAACTGTTAGTCACACAAACAAAAAAGATTACTATTTATCACTTGACATTAGCATCTTTATTTTCATAGGATGGATGTATGGCATGCAAGGATTGATCTTCTCTAGAAAAATTATCATGTAGTGATAAGTTCACGCCTTTCAAAGGTGAGTTAAACTGTATAAATGATAAATTTGCAATCTTCCTAGGAATTATTAGAAGGCTTGCTAAAGTGTATAAATAATAAATTTCAATTCATCCTAATAGTTTAAATATTTATGTTAGATTATAGTTTATCACCACCCTATGAGGCACAAACAATGACAAAATCTTCTCTATATAGCTCAACCTAGGCAAAAGTAAAAACATAGACCAATGCCACAGAATAGAGATCAAAGTGAACTTAGAAACTGCAGCAAGTATCCAAATACTGCTTCCCCAATAAATCCTTTCCTCTGTCTTTAGACTCCAAATCTCACAAAAACAAAAATAGAAGATGTCAATGACCTTATTTAGCAGCTCACAGACAGAGATCCTAAGGAAATGCTAAGCAGAGGCTGAAACTAAACAGAAGCTGCTCTTC